>CM052540.1:148758583-148824210 GCA_028533065.1 Trachops cirrhosus | reverse complement strand
GTTTTCTTTAGCCATGCAGAAGCTTTTTATTTTGATGAGATCCCATTTGTTTATTCTTTCCTTTATGTCCCTTGCTCTAGGGGACGTGTCAGTAAAAAAAGTTTCTGCGTGCAAAATCTGAGGAAATCTCAAGTATTGTCCAGGGATGACGTATGGTAGGGAGAGGAGGAACTTACCGCTGGCAGTGCCGCTGGGGCGCTGAGGTCCAGAGGCTGGCGAAGTGCCCTGCTGGGAGGCGGCGTCCTGCTCGGTGATGCTGAGTGCAGGCACAGCAAGGGAGCTGCGAAGGGGGCAGTCACTTCCCTGGTTTCCCCATAAGGTCTCTCTGTGCTTTCCCACCTTTCCACATGAAGAAACTGAGGCCCTGGCAGTTGGAGACTTGACACATATCCCTCACTGGTGGTAAAGAAGTGACACACCTTCCACTGATGTCACTGGAACCCAACTGACGTCATGAAGGTCAAAAGCAAGAACAGAACTTCCCCATGTGTTCATTTTCAAGATTCATAGAATTCCAGGGGGAAGAAATTTGGGGAACAAGTTTCTAAATAATTACCCATACAAATTCCCTGACAGTGAGATCTGTGAGTGAGTGGGACAGTCACTAAGAGATCACCACATGTGCTGTCCAGCAGGCACTTCTTATGAAAATGTTTGCATTTTTCTTAGGCACTTAATAACTTTTCCAATCCGTAATGGAGAATACCCATGCCTTGGGTATTTTTATATAATAATAAAAATATCAATGATCTAATGACTGATAAGCTCCAGGCACCATGCTGGACACTTTACCTCAGTTAGTGACTTTAAGGTTCCCCTCTCACCCCCATCGTTTCGGCAGAGGATTTTCTCACACGTGCCTGGAGACCACGGAGAGCCAGCCCAGCCCGGCTCCTCTCCTGGCTGGGGACCGAGTCAGGGGCTCACTGCTCTGTGTTCCAGGTACCCTCACGTGTGAAATTTGGATGGAAGCAGCAGCCCTTCGCATACCCAACTACTGTGAAGATACAAGGAGAAAACACAGGTTAAAGAATGATTAGCCTAAGACCAACCACAGGTCATACTCCATCTGTGGAAGATAATTTTTAAAAAAAGAGAGAGACAATAAGTGTGAATCTACTGTTTTTTTCTTTCCCACTTAGCTATTTTCCATATATCTTTATTATTTACTTTTGAGGGGCTGTGAATCTCGCAGGAGCATAAACCCTTTCCAGCAGATTTAACTGTGGTGGTAAAAAGGCAGGAATCCTAAGAAAAAGTAATTGCTATGGCCATGTAAAAGTGAGGGGTAAACAGTTCACTGACAGAAAGGCTCCAATGTTTGTTATTCCATGGAAACCTGCCTACTTTATAAGCTACAGCAATACCCTGATAGGTGGGTCAAATGCACTCTGAGAAATTTTAAGTTGTGTTATTAATGTTATAATCTGAGGGCTCTTCCAAAATGGAAATGTCAGTAGAAAAATAGGGACCCATCTGAGAAACTCATCTAACCAGCAATTTGGGGCCAAATATATACATACACACATATGCATATACAAACAAATATATATGTGCAAATAAATATATTTGCACACATTTACACACATAGATACACACATAGTATATATATGAATACATATAGTTTATATAGTTTAGCACTAAACTGTATTTGAGTAACACCTAAGAACATGTCCATTTAATTTTAACCAGTGGGTTATGGGGATCATCAAAAATCAAACACAATAAAAAGGAACAATATTTATGGCATTTTAAAGTCTATCCTATTATTGGTTAGTGCTCCCCTCAATTGTTTAACTGCAATTGGTTCCACTTTTGCAGTGTGGATGATTTTTATACATCTGAGTTAAAAAATAATGCTGCTTGCAAGTGAAAAGTTAAAGACCAAGACAAGGCCTATTAGAATAACATTATACCTTTTTATTCCCTGTACTTATTTTGTCAATTACTAATTATTTCCCTTTTCCTATGCAACAAAATAGAAACCATAAAATCTTTGATTTAATGAAAACTTTCCTACCAAATAGGTCCTCCAACTCTGCTGAAGGCTTGTAGGTAATTTATCTACCTCAGCAAGCAATGACCTTTCGTGAATCATGAGTCATTCCTCACTCCTAATGAGATGGATCCAGACGCCTTCCCACCCTCTGCACGGCCCCCTCCCTCCTCCACCCAGCAGAGGCCGTGCTGCGCCTGCCCCCCAACTTCTCTGAAGTGGGCTGTAATTAGTCCCTGCACAGTGAGCCCGTTCAGGAGCGAAGCCCCCTCCTCTTCATGCTCTTTCCTTAAGTTGGCTGAACATTGAATGTTCTCTAAACAGCTCTGAGGAGAAAAGGGTGAGTGATGGGAGAGGCCACGAAGTCTCATTATTGTCTGGGAAGCAGGGATAAGTTCCCAGTGCCTCCAGAGGCGTCACTGCTCCTCCTCCTGAACACAGAGGTGGAGAAAAGAACCGGGCGCTCGGAGGTTCAGCAGCACAGAGCGGTGCACGCTGGGAGCCACACGCCGTTCCTGAGGTCCCCGGGCGGTTTGGACTGAGTAGATTATGATGCGTACACATATTTGTAAATTGTATATACATGTTGCTGACTGTATATTATATACCTGTATATTACAAACACGTATTAACTACTTAATGTAGTGTAATTATATACGTGGAACATTATTCTAAATTTTACTGTACGTGCATATACATATCTCTGTCCTATACCCATAGTGTAAGTGCATCACAAAACATAACGATAAGAAAAGTGAGATAAATAATAAAGGTGAATATAGGTTTTTAACAATTTTTCCCTGTTCACTTCTGGATCTTCTTAAAAATCTTTCTGCTTTCTGGGGGTCCAAAGAGGGAATGACGTGTTTGTTTTGGTTCAAAGGGGATGGCTGCACGGCCCTAAGTAACAGTGCTGGGGCCTGGGGCCTGGCCACCGTCCCATCACACTGTGCTGCCCACCCATGTCGGAGGTGAGGGGGTGAGGTCAGTAACGAAAGATCAGGGTGTTCCCCTCGCCCCACCTCCTGCCATGTTTTTCATGCTATGCTTTCCACTCACGGAGAGAAGTTGCTGCTGGGAGAGTGAAATGTTTGCAGACAAATAGCCCTGGAATTTCTTTCAGAATGTTTGATGAATCTGTCTTCAGAATCGGTGGGCAAAGGTGGAAGGTTTGGGAACAAAGCTGCCGGCTGAGGGGGAGCTGGCACTGGTCCCTGCAGGAGGCGGATGCAGGCTACTCCAGTGTGGCCACAAACTCCAGACAACCGGTGAGAGGGGGGCGGGGTCACACAGGGGAGAACTTGTCGTCGTCACTGAAAGGTCAGAAAGAAGGTGGAGGTTGTCTCTCAGTGCTGCCTCCTCCACCCGGATGGAGATGTGAGCACTGCGAATGAAGAAGCCACGGGAGTGCATGGAGGGGAGTGGGTGGGGTGACGTCAGCCTGAACATCAGGCCTCACTGCGAGGGCTTCTTGCTGCCATATCTATGTAGCAAAACAAATAGTTGAAAATACTGGGCAAATCAAACTGCGTAGAAAACCAAGCTTTGAAATGTTTATTCAGTGTTTTATAAATTAATGTGTATTCAAATAACTAATTAAATGAGGATTCCTTTAAATTATTTTAAATGCATGAGGTTGAACAGACTCTACATGCTAATTTTACAGATAAAATTACATTATTTTTCTGGGGGGGGGGAAGAAACCTAATTCCTTCTAATAGGATATTTCCTCATAAGATCTAGATATTATTAAATTCCAATAAAACAAAGAGTCATAGACAAAGAAATTGTAGGGTTTTAAAAAATAACATTAAAAAAATAGAACTCTTTGATGACTTCTGCATTTGAAATAAGCTACCAAGAATACTAAACACTTGAACCTATCTATGTTTCAGGGAGATAATTGTCTAAAAAAAAAATAAGTTTCTTTCTAGGTGGATGACTGTGCTTTATTCACACGTCTGGGTGAGGCCGGGGAACACAGCCTGCCAATGGCGGCCCCTGGATCTGACACGTTCTGTGTCAGCTGTGGGATTTCTGCCCTAAATCTGTCAGGACAGTCCTCTGGCCACTCCTGCAAAAACCCTTGGGGACAAAATTTATTGTTATGCCTCAATAGCTTTTTGTTCACCTCCAAAACAGGGGTCCTGGGTCACACTAACGATCGTAGGGAGACAAAATGCTATCTCTATATTTTATTAAACAGATCTCTTAATAATTAATCAAATGTGAAAATTATTTTCCATCACTCTGACACTAAGGTCAACGTGTTCGGATTTTTTTTTCCTCAGCCTGTTTCTTTTCCCTCTAAATTGCCCTCGGTGGGTTCCCTCAGCTACCAAGCAAGTGAGTGGAGAAAGGCCAATTTATGGCTTGGCTTTTTAAACCATAATCACCGCTGTGGGCTTCTACTGGAGAAGGGTTGGGGGGTTGTCGGTTGTCAGATAAACACCTCAGAAAATGTGTTC
This sequence comes from Trachops cirrhosus, assembly GCA_028533065.1. Lineage (NCBI taxonomy): Eukaryota > Metazoa > Chordata > Mammalia > Chiroptera > Phyllostomidae > Trachops > Trachops cirrhosus. The sequence continues at coordinate 148,819,746 of CM052540.1, read as the reverse complement.
TTAGATCCCCGAAATCCACAGTGGGGCCATGATGCCACGGACAGGCACAGTTCCACAGACAGCACCCCGTAGCCTGAGCACCACATACTGCCTCCACCAGGAGAGGGCATTATTGGATATAAAGACATGGCTCTGAGTTTCTGTGTTTTGGGGAGAACATGTCTTAATAAAGTAAGACTTGCTTTGTTCATCTGTGGAAGGGCAAGAAGAGGATGCTGTCCCGCTGAGTTGCTAGCCCCAAGTTCCATGCGCAGACATCGGCATGGCGCTGACGCTGTTTACAGCCTCCAGCAGACCCTGCACAGAGACTGGTGGTATCTTAAGGAGCTGGGGCCCTGGCCACTGAGAGATTAATACCAGACTGGGGACAGTGCTTAGGGAAATGCACAGCAAGTAAGAGGTGGTCTTCTACTGCTCCCTTCATCCGGGGTCATTCCGTCTGGACAAGAAGTGCCCCTTGCAAACGCCAGGCCAGGTGGTGTGTGCCAGGGGAATGTGGAGTTGGGCCTGCATTAGGAGAGGGGCTCCAAGGACTGTCTGGGGAGAATGAGGCCGTGTATGTGCACGGCTGAAGCTACCAAACCAGGCGATGCAAAAGCCAAGTGGGCAACGGAATGGCTTAGAAACGCACGGAAGAGCAATGACTGCTGGCAGCAGCGTCGATATTCTCCCTCTGAGCACTAATTACATTATTAAGCAAACAGACCAACACAGGGTCTGCAGGACGGAAACACGTATTTAGGATCCAGTCACTCTCCACTTGGCTGTAAATAACCCTGTGAGACACACCGTTCTTTCCAAACAATGTGGGCACTCTCCTTAACTTCTCTTTGCTTTCCAAGTGTGAGAAAGGGAGGCCCTGTTTCCACTCTGGCCATGCTTGGAGAAGCGGGCCTCTGTACATTCAGTGCTACCTGGCTCTATCAGTTATTGCTGAGACTGGTGGTCAGAGCAGCCACCATCTCCCCAGGAGATGTGGGATTTAGGAGACATAGGGAATGGTTTCCAGGAGGGGCAACATGCATTATCTTATCTACAAACAGCGTGCACTTGCTAATCAGAACTTTGCAATATGTAAGAACCCAAAGCTCTTTGCTCTAGCTAAGTCCAGCCTAAAGAGGTGGGTGAAGACACAGGGTTGGAAGAACCCAGGAACAACATGGAAAGGATTTATATGCAATCGGAATAAATCTGTTTTAAAAAAAGTCTAAAAGGAGCTTGCAGAAGGAAATGTGCAGCAGGCTGAGCCAGCCGGGTGAATGGCAGAGAGAATAGAGGCTATTTGAATACTGATGTGGCCCTCACTTTCTTCCATTTCCATTAATGACATGCTCATCAAGGGCAAACAATGGGACCGGCTGCCGGCGCCTGTCACAGTGTGTGGGTGCTGGGATGCCAGGCTGTCATCCCAGGGCTGCATTTAGAGACCCGCACGCTAATAAGAAGTGCTCTGTGCCGTCAATGCAGACAGGTGCTTCCGCGGCTGGGACATGCTCCATTCCCTTCCCCCTGAAACCCTCCTCTCCCAGCCCCCCTGACAGACACCATGAAATGCACAAATTAACAGCCCCATCATGTTGGGCTGCTGCTGCCTGCGGTGAAAGCAGAAAATCAAGTTGTCACCCAGGGTGCAGTGATAAAGCCACAGCCTCATTTCTCTGTTGGTGCCCTGTAATAGCAAATGCCAGACAGCTGGATGGATGGGAGGCTTTAGATTAAGGCCTTGATGCACTCTGGCCAGAGAATTAGTCGTCGCTGTTTCCATGTAGATATTCTGTTCAAAACAAACATCTGGAGAAAGCAAAGTTTCCTAGAGCAGACATGCCATTTGCTTCTTCAGGAATCAAAGAAAACAGTCCAAAGCAAGTGGTATTTCTTCAAAAAAAAAAAACAAAACTCTAAATTAAAAAAATTTTTTTCCAACTCTAAATTTTATTAGAACTTTATCAAGGACTTCGAGCTAGGTGAAGGTTAACAAGTTAGCAGAGTCCAGTGCCAAGACCAATCCTGATGCAAAGAACACTTCCCGGGACCACAGAGCCTTGAGCTACTTCTGCCCCGTCCAGCAAGTCCTTTTCCTGGTAGAGAGAACTCATGCTTTGGAATGTTCAGACCCCACCGAGTACCCTGCCTAAAGTTGTCCCCAACCCCGGACCTCCTCACTACTCCTCCCCACTCTCACGACGTAGACTGAGGCTGCCTCTCAGAAATAATAAATACAACTAGCCCTGCCCTCCCGACACCGTGGCTGGTTGCTCTAGGTGTCTGTGGCCTGGCCCACCCTGGGCCAACAGGGCCAAGGGTGTGAAAGGCAAGAAATGGAGGGGCCTGAGCCCTTCAGACTCTAAGGAGTTTAATGACATAATGGCCCGAGAACTTCAACATAAAACAGGAAGAGCAACTAACGAAACTTACAACATAAAACCCCCCTCCTGTCATTTTTATAGTGACAGTAAAACACTTTATTGAATTTATGAGCTACATAATGACTATGAAGAATGTAACTTGAATTAGCACCAACTCGGAAGTATAGTATCAACTATAAACCCTTTTCTATTACCCCATCCCTTCAGCTTTTTCTGTCCTCTTCCTTTCAACCAAGGGACATTGTGCTCCGTAGACGTACGCCCAAGACGGAGTTCACAACTGGCTAATAAATCTTGACTCTTCCTCCAAAGCACCACAGCGGACACACCTCCAGGGGTAGGACACTCTCTGGGGGTGACCATTCCCTCTCAAAGCCTCTGAGCCATTAAAACACATTTTAGAAAAGAAACCAGTTTGTCTTTTCTTTGCATAAAGCCTGTCAAATGGAGAGGATCTCTGGGGATGTACATCAGGTATTTCAATATCAGTAACTCCACATTGTAATGGCCTTTCCCAAATAGAAACTACAACCCCTTAGCAGCTTATGAAAGGCATCCTCAGCCAAGGATCCCAGGCCCGCGGGGGTGCTGGCGCTCAGGTGTCTGATGCCTGGGGCGTGGGGGAGGGGATGCAGATCGCTGGGCTAAGTAAGCAGTGTGCTAGGCTGTGTTTTCTATTTCCATTTTACTCTCTAAGTCTTCCCAGTTCCCCAAGGCTTTTTCTGGAGGGGTAATAAAATAAAATGGGTGAAACAAAGCCATAAGCCAGTTAAGTCTGAAAGACATGTCATCTCATCTAAAAGGAAGAAACGGACCATTTCCATGCCTGAGGCTGACAGCAACGCCTGAGCTGGCAATAGTGCTATTCCATTTGATTTATAGAATAATGGGGTGACAAATGATGACAAAAATAAACTTTTACTGCACTGAACTGCTCCTTTATTTATGAAATTTGGCCAAGTAGTGAAATCTTTTATCTGCAAGTTGTAACATGGAGTGGGAACGAGCGATTATGGTGTGGTAATAGTGATCCGGCGGTGGAGGCTGAGTCAGTTGGAAATGGATTGAGGTAAAATAACTACCGCACCATGATAAATGTGAACAGCGCTTTGCTGACAGATGATCTAACAGGTGTTCATAACAACTATATAAGAGGATTTATTTATGACCAGCCACAGCCGCCGCACTGTAAATCAACCCCAGCAGCTGCACACCGCTGAAACCAAGTCCCTGATGGAGGAGCCGTGCAGGAGCCCAAAGAACACAATTCACTCCAGAATCTTAATCATCAAATAACATTTTTTTAGGTAATTACACCACAGCACAGAAATCATAATTACTTCCAATTAGAAAACTGAGCTGTCCATAACTTTGTTTACAAAATATTTTTCTGTAGGCCCTGGGTCTTCGATGAGGCCTGCGCACTCCAGAGGCTCCGGGGTCAAGGGCAGTGAGCCCATGGGCGACGGTGAGTTCTGTGTGATGCCAGCAGGAGGCCCTCTCCCAGCGACGTCATTTGTCAAGGCTCAAAAGTCCACCTTCACGTTGGGAGGATATCTGGTTCCCCCAAACTGCCACATCGCCCTCTCCTCGGCAGCGTGGTTGAGCCCACAACACAGTCTTGGCTGTCACCCCGGCCTTGACAGCCAGTTCACTGACAGAGGGGACGTGCATGCAACAACGAAAGTGTTCGAAATGGGCACTTAAGGTTAGGTTGAGGAGCCCACCTTCACGTAACCTTTCCGAATTACTCTGCAAAGGCGGAACTTGACACTTTTCTCTTTGCAGGCCATGGCCTTAATGACTCCTTCCTGGTATCCATGAAGATGGTAGATGCTGCCATCAGGCAAGAGTCCTCATTCATCACATTGTTTCACAACAGAATGAAGCACACAGCATGGTTCCACGTGGGGTGAGTAGATGCTCTTTTGTGGGGAAAAATCGTACCTCGGTTGGGGTACGAGTTGAGAGTTATTCTCTCCTCCCTCCCTCCTGTATGCTGACACTTTCCCCTCCACTCCCTGGCCAGGTAACAAGAAGGGTGGACAAGGAGAGGCTTCCCTGTTCTCTCCACATGCCTTTGTAGCATCTGCAGGCTTCAAGGGCTGACATGATTGTGCCCGCTGGCAGACATGCGTATTGATTAGGTTTCTAAATACCTCTAGGTCTCAGCATAAAGATGCGTCTACTTTTAAGCCTGGACATTTGGTGTCTCTGGTCCTCAAGTTGTAGATGAGAAACCAGTGTCTTAGAATGTCGTTAAAGACAGGTTTGAGTCCACGGTAATGATTCCACATTTGAGTTCTGAAGTTTGTATAATTACTGAACCAGTTACGAATTACGTGTATACATAAGACTGGCTCAAGAGAAACACAAACATGAGATTAAAAATTTCAGTATCACTTCAACTCATAATCATTTAACCAATATCCAGTTACCAATGGAATTTCATATTCTTTAGCTGCTCTGACTGTAAGTCCAAAAAGACTTAACTTTAGAACCTCCAATGCACAGGAAATAAAACCCTCAAAGAAAAAAATATCTAAAATTGGCTTACAAGTAGGACAGTCAAACCAACAAAGCCTTTTTCTCCTTATCTCGAATTCAATGGCTCCCAACCTTTTTTTCCTGCCTTTACACTGTTTACAAGTGCAGTGTAGCCCCGCCTGTAGCATCCCAACATTTGCTTCCCCTGCAAACTACTGCAGACCACCGAGGAGAGGGTCAGAGCATGGATGGCTACAGGAGAGAGAGAGAGACTATGTGAGAGGGGAAGGAGAAATGAGGGCAAGGAGAGGGAAAGGACATACCACTTTTTGGTGTGTGGGCAATAGTGCTTTCTGGACAAAGGTATTTAAAAAACATTTTAAGATACAGCCTTAGTTGAGACCAATATGCTTTTCCTTTTCCTACTCCTGGAAATTCTGTTTTCTAAATGCCACCCTACTTCTAAGACCTACGTAGCTTCATTGTCTCAGTTAAAACTTCTTATACATCACTAGCCCAATGATAACTTCTTCCGCTACACGCAATAGCTCTTCCTGGTGTGATGTGACAGTTAATCGTGTAACTGCCTCGCAGTGTTTCCCAGAAACCACGCCAGCTTTCACACAGCTATGTTCCATGTTTGCTGGTCAAGCGATCGCATGAAATCTAAAACATTTTTCCTCAAACACCAAGTGCACACAGTCGTTAATGTTCAGGTCACATCTTAAAATTCTGCTTATTCCAAACACAGGTGAAAACTGGTAGAAAAATAAAAAGTAATGCTACTAAAATAGGAAGAGAGTACAGCATTTATTTAGTTGTACTGAATACGGTTTGTCATCAGCAAGTCACACAAAGAAAGGAGGCACAGTATGTGCAGACTCAAAAAAAATCTTCTGTTCCATCTAACGCATATTTTCCTATTAAACACAATTTCCATTCATTTGAGAGTATAACATTATCATAAACTTGATTTTTTTTGTTCCTCTAAAAAGCTCAAGAAAAGAGTAAAGGTGATCATCAAAACTTCCTGAGGCAACTGGTCAAGTTGGGAGGCAGAATGTGGAGAAAAAGAATTAAAAAAAATAAGCAAGCACATGACCAGAGGAAAGTAATTGTCTTTCAGTGAACCAACCTTCAGTTGACAAGAACAAAAGCAGTGTGCACCCAGGGGCTGGCTGGTCTGGTCCGGCCACCAGTGTGAGGAGAGCGGAAGTGGAAGTGAAGGGATGGGTTCGGCAAGTCTGGAGGCTGTTTAAAGTCGTTGGACTTGGCGCCTGAAGCGAGCAGGGTAGGGGAGGAGGTGAGTTTGTGTTAGTGTGTAAGCCAAATGTTTGCAAACCAGGGATCACTAACTTAGCAAACTCCACATTGCCATTTCTTTATTGCCATTCGGATCTTAGATTTCTTGGGGGTATAGAGCATATCTTCTATTTTACTATACCCCTGGCAAGGGTTAGTGAAGTTCTTCATCTTCTGCAGTGGATGCAGTCTTTAAATAATAAGGGTCTGCTAACTTAAGATGGGGGTCCCCACTCTCATGGGAGAAGATTTTTCTACCTTTAAAACATGTTCCCTATGGTATCAAAAAGATTACACAGAGGGAACAAAAAAGGTGAAAGAGCTTAGGTTTACCTTTAGCTGGACCAACTTTTCTTTTTTTAAATCTCTCCTTACATTATTCATCATTCTGGATTCTTGTTTTCTTTCTCTAAGAGTAACTTCTAAATTCTTGACAGCAGAAACACAGGTTAGAGGGGCAAACTTTTTGTAAGTTACGATAAAGTTACTCAAATGTTTGCAAATATTGGGTTGGCCAAAAAGTTCATTTAGTTTTTTCCATAAGATGGTTCTAGTAGAACTTAGTTGTCTTTATCTTCATTTGAAACAATTTTGTTAGATTGTACTGTGACAGCTGTCACATCATGCACATGAAAAAACAAAAAAGTATCAAAATTGGTAAATTTTTTTGCAGCCATTTTAATATTGAAGATGGAAGAAAATAAGCAACATTTTTAGCATATTATAATAGCTTTATTATTTTAAGAAATGTAATGACGCAATTGAAATGCAAAAAAAAAGATTTGTGCAGTGTATGGAGAAGGTTCTGTGACTGAGTGAAGGTGTCAAAAGTGGTTTGCGAAGTTTCATGCTGGAGATTTCTCGCTGGACGATGCTCTACGGTCGTGTAGACCAGTTGAAGATGACAGCGATCACATCAAGATATTAACTGAAAACAATCAATGCCATACCACATGAGAGATAGCCGACGTACTCAAAATATGCAAATCAATGAAGTTATTGGTGAAAATGAAAAATGTGCCCTTTATTTTACAGAAAAAGCTAAATGGACATTTTGGCCAGCCCAATGGTTATCGAGAAGGGCACATATCCAATTTTAATTTGATACATTGTTTGTTATTGTCTCTAGGATAAAAACATCCTCCTTATCTTATAATAAATAAAGCAAATCTATTTTGATACTAAAAATGAGGCTCAGTCTGAAATATACAACGAGAGCCATTCTTCAAAATTGGTGTATATAAAATGTCCCATTAAGTGGACATTAAAATGAAAAAATATAGCTAGAATTAAGAATTCAACATTGACTAACTCGACTCAATGGAACAATTTAAAGATAATCATGGGTTATGACAAAGTTAAAGGAAATATGAGACAAAGGAATTCTGAATCACTGTACAAAAAACCCCCAAGAAAACTCAAACCTGAACCTTGGGACTTTGGTCATTTTTCTAACTTCACTTATGCGAAAAATATTTTAATGATATTAAGCTATTGATATTAAAGTGGTTTCAACTGTCAGCATACTACATTATATTACTGATATAATAAAGATTTTAAATCTAAGTTAGCAGCCAAAAATATTATCTTACACAAAAGTAAATCTACAACACAAAACTTGAAAATCTACCTGGTTTGAAAATGGTTTTTCTTTCACTAAACCCAATTGATTCTCTGCATAATATGTAATCCTCAAAATATTTACTTTAGGGTAAAGAAAACTCAGCATATAAACTTCAGGATTATAAGTAATTTCCCATTAAAAATGCAAAGACAAATGCTCTTCATACGCTAGTTTATTCATCTTATTATTCAGAGATAATTTCATGATAGCTGATTACAAAACCAGGAAATTCATACAACAAAATTTTGCACGAACTTTGTTGTTTTGGCATTTAATTCTAAAAAGTATGCTATCCCATTCTTACATGCCAAGCTGAGAGGCCATTTAGACTATTCCTAGGCTAATTTTTGCTTACTGCAGGAAGGAGGGTGATTTCCAATAAATTTTAAAATTTCCAATTCATGTCCATCATTGTTGAAAAAGAGAAGGAAGACAAGAAGGACAGAAAAAGCAGTAGGATAGAGAAAAGGCCACGTGGATTCAAGAGTTGAGATAACTGACAACAAAATGTATGTTCTTTGGTTAGCAAAGCGAAGAGGGAAAGGACTGCACACAGGATAGATGCACACTAGCATTCTAAAGCAGGAGACAAGAATGTCAAGAGTCTATTCTCCCCCCACTGCCAGATGGAAGGGCTATTATTATAAATGAAAGGCAGCAGTGGTGGATGCCAGGCACCTTTGTTGTGTGCCAGATTCTGAAGTCCAGATGTACGCAGGTTACCCCTGGGACAGGACGGGCTTTAGCTCCCGCAGCAGAACAGAGCCAATCACAGTTCTCTCAGTGTTTATGATGAGCTGTGCCGTGGAGCCCTCCTTGAGTTCCACTGTGACTAGCATCAGTGACCCACTGTGCACAGTTTTAGCTGCAAACCTGTGAGAAAAAAGAGAGAGAGAGACCTTTTATCATGAGGGGGAAAAAGGAGACAGCATACATTCAAATAGGTTTAAAATAACTCTTTTTTGTCAATAATGTACTACAGGTTCCCTACAGCCAAAAACCCAAAGCCAAGCGTTCTTCTGAAAAACACAATGAAGTGCCCAGCACCAAGCTTACCACAGGAGGTAACTTCAGTGCGTCTGCAGAACGGAACTGGAGAAGGAAGCCTATTTTACTCATTAGCGAAACAACAGATGCATGTGAATAATTCTCCATTTCTATAAACTGGGCATCATTCATTTATTTGATAATTTAACATTTTACCATGCACAGGGTCACTTAAAATAAACCACCATATTTTTATTTTTAAACACGTTAAGAAAAGATACCTTTCTCAAAGAGCTTGAAATTTTAATTCCTTGTATCTGAAAATGATTACTCAAAAGTTAGATAATTTAATACACATTACAAAACTCTTAAGTTTCAATGAATTCGAGCATGTTGCAGTATTCAAATTCAATCCCTAATCTTGATAACATGTAACAAAATCACGTGACAACCAAGTGCAATATCACACCCCCTTCCTCTGAAATTTTTTTAAATGTTCAGAACACTAGATCCTTCTTTTTGCTTTAGAATAGAGGAAACTTGAGGTCTAAGGCTCCATTACTAAATTCCAAGACATGAAGAACCTACTAATTACATGGAATTAAAAGCAAAACTAGCCTTTTAAGCACTGCAATGGACTGAAAAGCCATTGGAGGCACAATGAACTTGTGTCAATCCTGCTAATTCATTCTGCACGCACAGTTGAGCCCCAGAGACGTGGCGGAAGAGGATGGGGCACTCCTAGGCCTCCATTTTCCACATGGTGCATGTTCCAGACATTTTGGGGGGAAGGGATTTGATTGCAGGGATGACTGGAGAAATACAAAGTTGCTGCACATGAGCTTTTGAAAACACTAACAAGTGTAGAGCAGGTCTGTGACCTGCTGTGACCCCACTTTGCAGGGCCAATCCCCTTTCCCCTTTCTGTGTGACACGTGTCTGAATCTGAGCCATCTGCCTCAATTTGCGCAACATCTTCAGCCACAATGGCACCCAGTTAGGCCTGACAACAGCTCACAATACATAAAAATGAAACTGCCGTGCTGTCAGCACGTTGAGGTCTATTCAAGAGCAAACCAACTGGTCAGTGTCTCATGTCTGACAATTAGCATGGGCCCTGCACGGAGCCCGAGGCGTCCTCAGGGATCTGTTTAATTACCATCAACATAAAAGAGGGAGTTTATCAGGAGACACTCAGAAAAACTTCACACCAGACTTAATTAAAATATTAGCCACTTAAGCAGGAAGCAGATTCTCTTTAAATGAAAATTTCTTTTTTGAGGTTTGTTTTTTTTTAAAATGACATCAAGATCTCATTACATATTAGATTCTTTTTTTGGAAACTAACAAGCCGTTTTTGGCCAAAAAAGAAACATAAAAATCAGTTTTCCAATAATAATTAGAATACTGCATCAAAAGCAAAACAAAAATGCTAATTTTACTCAACTGAAAATATTATGAACACCTTTAAGTTGAGTTTTAAAATGGTAGCTAATGGGTTGTCGATCAACTATGTTAGAAACTTTGCTGGTTCTTTATTTGTGTGTTCACTCCAAACACACTGAAACTTGTAAGGAATCAGACAAACCAGTTTTTCTACTGAGGAAAGCAACTGTAACTGTAGTTTAAGAACAGAAACCATAGCAGTGTTTTAAAAGAGGTTTTATAAAGCTCTTAACATGCGTGTCCATCTGCTCTTCAGTCACCCACATAATACACTAGGAACGGGGCACCTCAGTTTCACCTTTGAGAGCGTACGAAGATCACAAGCCCCCAAACGACCCCTCTTTCCTATCACCCTTGGAGGTTTACGCATGTCTTTTGTCTAAGTGTTGGAGGTTCTATGCTTTGAGAGAATCCCATTTCTGTGCGTCTGTTAAACGTGCCACCAAATGATACTAGGTGGCTCCATTGTCCCACTCATTTATGGAACTTCCCCCACAGATTTGCTCATCACCAAATATTTCAGCAGTGGCTCCCATTTCTGACAGGGTTATAATTATGTAAACAATAGTCTTATTAGTCCCTTTATTTACTTAACACTCTGTGTCTTGGGACCACAGAGAAGGAGATTTTGTCTGAATAGGAACACAAAAGCACTGTTTGAATTTCATGGTGACATAGCCTCAGGCACATTTTATCTCCTTTCTACTACAAACTTAAAGTCGAGGTTAGAGTAATACAAACTCAGGAGTCATAAATGTCAAATTTGATGTGAGTCTGGTTACAAAGATTAGTATTTTGTACATGTTTCAGAAATCCTATTAACACAAAATTCTCAAAACTGTAAAGAAGAGGGGCATGGAAGAAATGAGGTATTTGCTTACACTGCAGTGGAAACATGCTAAACAAGTCATCCCAGCAATAAAATCTGTTAGCTGGCATAAAGGCTAGGTCTCTATGTTCCGGTGAGCACAAATGGTGGGAGCAATGCTTTAAAGAAGGCTAGAAGATCAGATGTTCTCCCACTCCTGCTTCATAGTCCAAAGGATATATTTAATTGGAACACAGCATGATCACAATTGGTTTGTTTTGGTCCACGGAAAACAGAAAACACTCCCCCAAATTAAGCCAGTTTGTGAATAACAAACAGCTTGGCTTTTGGGTATAAGAAACATTGATTATAAAGACATCCTGGGTCAAATACTTACAAACTACACTTAATGGCCAAAACCAGAACCTTTGTACTTGGCCTCAAACTAAGATCACACAGTGACAAAATTTTTTTAGGAGGCACGTGGAAGTTTTGATCATAATGACAATAGCAGCCACGACTTATTAAGTGCTTTATGGGTACTATGTACTTCCTCGCTTGTGTTATTTCATTTGATTCTATGAGGCAGACCACTCTATAGGTGAGGGAACTGAGGCCCACAGAGGTTGAGGAAATTGCTCAGGGACTCATGGTTCCTTCATGTTCAAACAGGAGTTTTGAACCCAAGTATTCTAATTCTAGATCACATAGTTCTCCTAATATATGCAAACATGCACTCTTTACATTTGTTTTTTACTAGTCAATAAATTAAAGAGAATCTGCTTCCTTCTTATTTACCTAATAATGAATATAATCTATTCATATTCCCCAAAACTTAAAAAGGAAGATTTTTCCTTTCAAAAATTGTGCACCAGACTTTGTAGTATTTTGTAATTCAAAGTACCTTGCATGATGCTTTGTCATAACATATTTAAAATTTCTGCCTTTAAAGGTTTAAAATATTTTAAACTCTCCCACCAACCACTCCCTCAAAGGAGACGCCAGCAATGAGAAATACGACATCCTGAACAGAGCTGTGACACGGGGAGGGACTGCTGGGAGACCAACCGACCTCACACACCAGCAACACCACAAATGAGGACAAATACGAGGATGACAGTTAAAGATGTACTGCCTGTGTACGATGGGCTCCGTGGCATTAAAAGGATACCATTTGGTATTTTTCATAATTCACTTTCATCCTACCACCAAGCACTTGCTGTTTGTAATCACCAACTGAGAAGATAAAACTGTTTGGATATATCTGTATTTCATCTTATTAAATGTCTCTTTGTTTATTAGCTCTAGCAATTGGCATTTAATCTTTGAAACTAAGAATTCTTGAGATTAAGGAAAAAGACAAAATAAGCTGGCTGCCAAACCTAAATGAAAGTATGAGCCACTCTTCAAAAAAGTTAATTTATCTTAACTTGACAGAATTATGTAAACAACAGGTCAAATAACAACAAATTTAAACAAATGTATTATCTACGAAAACATGCATTATTTCTTTGTGCACTTAAATCACACTTTTTTTTTAGATTAGTGAGAAATTAGCTATGGACCACAAATGCTCTTTGTCAGGAGGGAAAGAAATCCTACAACTCAATTGTTGTAACTGGAATGTTAATAGGACAACATGAATTTAAAAATATCTGAGAGGCTGCGTCGACCTCCAGGGTATTCACAAACAAAATTTTTTACACAGAATCCTATTTGCTACACTCAATGCAACAGCTCTGAGACATGCTTTTTCTTCTCTTAGACAGACTTCCTGGTTTCTGATTTTTCTATTCTGAGTTCAATTTTCTCATGTTTTCTGTTCTACTGGTTACCAGAAGCTGTGACAATGGCCCACTCAGGCTAAAACTTTTCTTCCTTACTCTGTACATGAAGCCTTCAATTACTGCCTGCTGAAGCAGACAGAATCCTATTAGTAAGAAAGACGATCACAAGATGCAGTGCCCTGCCCTAGCTGTATAGAAATAATTAGTCCAAAGTTGACAAATGTGTAATGAAGTCCCACAATGATTATATGTAAGAAATACTAGTTTGAATAGGCCTCCTAACATCAAATACCTAAGCATGGTCATTTGGAGTTCTATTTTCCAAAAAAAGAAATTAAAATGATAAATCCTTATTACTTTGAGTTAATATAATAGAACATTTTAAAGAGGCAGAGAATTTGTGAGCTGTAAAAAATTCCATTTTGTTGACTGTAAAATTGTATTTTAAACTTAAGCCCATTACACTATTAAATTAATATTGAGAAAAAAATTTACATGTAATTCAAGTTTAGAAAATTTATCCGAATATATTTTTCCATTATTTAAAAAAAGTCAGCCAGCAGTATTGCAGTATTTTCCTTTAACATTCTGATAAGAGTTAAAACAAAAAATAAGGTACCATCATAATTTAGAAGCCTCTATTCTTTATTCTAATGTTTAGAGATGGTATAAAAAATTATATCCCACACTATCTGGTCAACGATGCATTCTCTTTCTTTGTACAGGAGAGCTACAAAATCAGAGTGTACTTTCTCACAGAAGACAGGAAACAGTCCAGTTATTCCAGAGCATTTTTGGTTTGCCTGTTTGGTGGGGGTGGGGCAGGATGGGGTCTAACAACAAAAAATTAAATTGTAAAACAAATAAATTCTTACCCCATTGTCTTTGATTCCTTTTAAAATTGTCAACCCAGAAGGAAAGTCATCAAGAATACCTTTCTTTCATTTTTATAAGAAAACAGTTTTGTATTCCTATTATAAAACTGTTACATTATAGAATATTACCTCTCAAATGGTGAGATTAAATAAAACTTAAAGATTTTTTTAAAGCAAAAATCAGCTGTGCAGTTTGGTTATTTCTGAAACATCCAAATGTGCTTTCCGCGTCAAAATTAACAGAGGTCCACATTTGTTTTTCAATGAGATGCTGCTCAGAGCCTGCAGAGATCAAAGCAGGCGGATAAAAAAGCAGTGCTGTCCTCTAGTGGACAGCCACCAGCCTGAGAGGAAACTGACTTCTAAATCGGTTCCACAAATCTTTAGTCCTGTTGGAGATCCCGAATTTGTCCTATTGTAGAAAAGATGAATTTGTCCTATTGTAAAAAAGACCGAAACCTCGTACCTTTATACTAACAACTGTTTATACAAAATTCTGTTTTAAGACAGATTATGTATGGTGACCACAAGTATCAGTGCTTATAAAATTAGGGCACCAAAACAACAAATGTTATTGTTTTCCGTGATGGTCCTTCAAAATTACCCATTATTCAAATATTCCAGAGTAACCAGGGAAAAAGAAATAAAACTAAAAAGCAAAGACAATAACTCAAAGGTTGATCAACCTAAGAACAGAAGAAGATGGAAATACCAAAGACCCCACCAGGAAGTGACCATGCCATTCATGTTTGTAACCCTAGCACTAATCAAATCTGTCACAACATTCTTAAAAAATACTGGATGAAAAAATAAAATAAAATAAAATCACTCCAAGCATGACAGTAAACAGAAGAGGAAGAAATAATTACTAAAATGAGATCATACTATAGAAAGAACTTTAAAATTAAAAATATTAAGTTTCGTTTGATCTGATTTTACCTCAAGATAAAAATTTTAAAATAAAACAGAGTGATATGAAGGATCTCAAGTTTAGTAAATGCTTCTATACTACTAAAGGTTACTACTACTAGGTATACTACTAGAGGTTACTAAAAGAGTACACTAATGCAAGGAAAAAATAGTAGATGAAGGAGTTATACAACATGGATATTTTAGGATGGAAACTATAGTATATACACCAGTACTTCCCCTATTAGAAACCATTAAACATGTAGGGACTCACTGGATAAGTTTAAAGCCCAGAAATGAAACAAGTTGTTCTTTACTTGTACTTCAATTAAATAAAAAGTTTTTATTTTAAATCTGAAAAAAAAAACTGTCTTTAAATGTGTTGATAAATTAAAAAGTTGAGTGACAGGTTGCCATGGATACACTGTTTCAGTCATAGCACCAGTCTTCCTAACAGTTACAAAAGTAACAAGAGTAAAACACTTTTTCTACTAAGACTGTAATTATTCCTAAGTTGTATATGTTCATAACTTGCAAATTAAAAAATTGACAGGGTAGACAAAATGCAAACCAGAGATTAAGATATAGAAGATATAAGAATAAAAGTAACTGATGAAGGCTGTTCTAGGGTCTTACTGAATAATCTAAAAACAAAAATAGAATCATAGCAGACACAAGGCTTTCTGTTTTCACTCAAATTTCACATTTTCCCCTTATAGGGTCGGTCAATTTGTTGTTCATGAAAGGGCCAAATGGGTAAGTAGTCTTTTTAACATTATGAATGTTTATGAATGTCAGAATTCCTGAAACTGGGTTAAAGTGTAAAATAGCTGAGCCTGCTGAAAGACAAACTTTTACTTATGGTCTAAGACTGTTTCATAGCTATTCCAACTGTAACAATATACTCTCTTACTGGAGGACATTGGGATAGATACAGGAAAAAACTAAACCAAACATTTCACCCTGCCTGGTGTGGCTCAGTAGATTGAGTGCCAGCCTGCAAACCGAAACGTTGCTGGTTCAATTCCCAGTCAAGGCACATGTTTGGGTTGCGGGCCAGGTCCCCAGTAGGAGGCTCATGAGAGGCAACATACATTGATGTTTCTCTTCCTTTCTTCTCCTTCCCTTTCTGTCCCTCTAATAATAAATAAATAAAATCTTAAAAACAAACATCTCACTTATTGGTAGCCCTTAGTGACTAATCTGTAAAAAGAAAATAAATAAACAGGAAAACACATTTTAAAATTTGGCATGTGGCCATCATGAACTCTTGATAATTCAGGGCAGTTTCACACTGTAGACTTTGGAACACTTGCCATATAACTACCAGCTAACATGCAGATTCCTAGACCCAGTACCAGATATACTGAATCTGAGTTTCTGGGCTTGGGTCCCAGGAATCTGCATTTCATACAAACTCCCACATGACTTTTTTGTACAAAAAAGCCTCAGAGATTTTGGAGGTAGAGCTATTAGTTTTCTGCTTTGTGGTCACTGCACATTGGTACCTTTATCAGAGAGTAAGCAATGTAATAAAAGCAAATGCACCTTGGTTTCTACCTTATTGAATACAAATCTTTTTCTTCAACCCTCATTTGATTTCTTTCTCAGAGAAACACAGGAAATTTCTCCTAGCCCCGGATGAACTTCAGATTCCCACTGCTAGTCTCTCTAACCTTCTCCCCTCCAGCACAGTAAATCTTGCGTCCGTCCATAATCTAGTTTGCCACTGCTGTTCATTCTGCTGTTTGCATATACTTTACATATTAGTTTACTAGCACTGTCTTAAGTAATACACTTCAAGATGTTTACACTGCATAGTATATCTCATATATTGTAACACGAATATCTAACACAACACATTAAGAAATTCAGCTGCTTATTAATAAATGCTCTTTGATGGTTTTTTGGTTCCCATTCCTGTATTATCTTTTATCATGTGGTAACTGTAATTTGGAAAACAGCAAACTGGCACAAGGACCATAACTCTATAGACCTCAGTAAGATAATTTTGTTCTCAAAGAGCCACTTTAAAAAAATCTTTATTGTATTTTTTCCATCACCATTTAGTCCCCTTACACTCCCCACCCCCAACAATCACCCACTGCCGTCCATGTCTGTGGGTCCTTTTTCCTTTCTGCTCAGTCCCTTCACCACCCCCCACCCAGCTGTCATCCTGCTCTCCATCTATGAGTCTTTTTCAATCAGCAAGGAAGTACCACATAAATGAAAACAAAGTTAAATTTTTCAGTAGTATACTGGTTGGTTTTCTGATATTATTGCTCATTTAGAAAATTAAAACTAAATGTCATATAATCTAACAGCAGATATGCTTTCTCAATTGATCTTTAAAAGTGGTTAACTATGTAGAAAATGCTCCCAGTTTTTCAAGTGAATTCCATAAAACCTGTGCTCCTTTAATTGACTTTATCTTAATGGAGACCATTAATGGTGATGTGTTAGGAGCCACTTTCTGTTATGCATTCAATTAAATTTTCTGCTTTATACTATTACACACTTTTGCATATTAATGAAGATTCACTTTTTCTAAGCTGATTCTTATATTATGTATTTTAACTTGATATTTAATGTAAAATATTCATATTTTGAAGCATAGTATAAGAATAAATTATTCTAAAATTAGACAATGGGAATTCATTCACTGAATGGCCAGAAAAAATACTCTAATGTTTATTAAAAAGTCCTTTTGGAAAGAAAACATCCTGAAAAATTAAACAGAATGAAAACCAGCAAAGAATAATTTATTGAACTGAAATTTTAATATCTTAAAACACTAATAGTAAAAATGTTTTTTATACTTTTTAAAAAAGTAACCTTAAATGATTAGCATTGATAAATACAGGAATGGCTTGGTTCTACTCTTCATACACTCAGAAAAGCAACCATCACAGAAGAATTAAGAAGGTACTCAAAAATCTTACAGGGATTTCAATTTTATTACTAACAATTAAATAATATATAAACTCATTAATCCCACAGGGTAATATAATACTAAACAATACAGTTAAAAACATTAATTCAATAATGGTAAAGTGTATATATTTGTTATAATATAAAAATTATTTCATTTTAAATGAAATTAAGAAAGGCACTGGTACAGATTTTGTTAACAATTTTTATTTTAAATTATTACAAAGTACAAAAATACCAAAATGTTAAATATGCTAGATAATAATTTTCATCAATATCTGTACGAAAAATACCAATGTGTTTACTACCTGGAAGCTTTCTCAAATTTAGAGCATTATTATAACCGCACTTAACTATAAAATCATTTTCAATTAAGTATGATGAGACTTGTGAGGCAAGTTAAGACAGCACAGCCTATGCTTATTACACATAAGCATTTTATTCACTCTGACTCTGTAGTAACGTGAGCTCCTCCCCCAAGCTGCAGAGCCAAACACCAGGCCGCTGCTGATAGGACTGGATTAGAAAAGTGTCAAGACACTGCGGATGTGAATGAGGACCAAGAACATTAAGTGTGAGTGCAATCTCTGCATTCCAAAGCCAAATATAAATGGATGTCCGATATGTGTCTCTCCTGCATTAGTATGATAACTGAGAGCTGACTATAATTTAATCTTTTGAACAGACACTAAGTTCCAAACCACCATAACAAGTTACAGGCAAACTATGATTTAATAAGAATTACAAAACTGTGCTAAGTGTCTTTCTTAGTCTATTCCTCAACAAGAAGACAGTTTTCATGTTAGTTGTCTTTGAGAAGGTAATTTGACTATTTTCTTTTAAGAAACAAAAAGCTGGAAAGTTGCCATCGCTTTCAAAAAAGTTAAAAACCCATATACAAAACAAAACAATAACGGAGAAGTTCCGATGTAAAGAAGGGTTACTCTGTACTTTTTTGTATATTACAAAGAACATACTAAAACAGGTCTGAAGTACTGCTGGATACTAGACGTGCCAGGTAAAATTTGTTACTGTATAAGCTAAAAGCTACAGTTAACAACCGATATTTTGGTGTTCTAGTAATTTCAATAATTCAAACAATCCATAAATAAAACAGGACAACTTCTGGTAGAGAACATTACCCAGGAAAGGAAAAAGAAGTATTTAAGGCAGAAAAGAATTAAAACAGGAAAATTCAGAACAAAAATATTTTCACTGAAAAAGGCTTCTGTTCATTCTTTCCCCTATTGAACAACATTAACTGAAAGATAAATTGTACTTGCAGGGCAGTGCCAGTATGATTTCCTTGTATCAGTTTTATTATTTTATCTGCCCTGAGATAGAGAGGGCCTATGATAAATTAAGAAATGGGAGCATCAGACCTTTTCAGCAACTTAAGGACATTTGCCTCAAAAAAAGAAAACAAAGAAAACAACACCCTCCCCCGCCAAGAAAACCCCCCAGAAGTACAAGTAAATTTTTTTGACTGGTGCATGC
Source organism: Trachops cirrhosus (assembly GCA_028533065.1). NCBI lineage: Eukaryota > Metazoa > Chordata > Mammalia > Chiroptera > Phyllostomidae > Trachops > Trachops cirrhosus. Next base: position 148,800,727 of record CM052540.1, on the reverse strand, counting down.
AGTTTTCATTCTGTGATGTTTAGTAGATGAGATCAGGTAGCTCTGGATAATGGCAAATCAAGACTTGAACTCAGATTTTGCAAGTCCAGTGTTCTTCCACAGATAGTACAGAATTTCATTCCAATCACTCTCCTTTTCCCCACCACCCATTTCCAAACAGATGAAGAGCTTTAAAGTCCACAAGAAGTCATAACTTGCCAAGATTACCGAGCCCAGTAACAGCAGAGCTGAGTCTAAAAAACAGAGTACCTGTTGTACTCTTTATATGGGGTTCCTAGCCCCATTTAATTAAAAACGTATTTAAAGGTGAGAAGGCATTCTCTTTAATTTTAAGTTTAATATATACAAATAAAATGGCATAAGTATAACATTACAGTGGAATGGTAGAGAAATTAAAGATGGTTTGCAATGAGTTCCCTTCAGATCACAGAGAACTAAGTAACAAGGGGTAATTATTTTTATCTTTACTTTCATTTCAAGCCACAGGCACTCATAAGAGCACAAAGAGGACAATCATAGTAACTGCATTTTCTGCCACCTTTAAGGATAAATGACTTGGATCTCACAATTTAGATGCTTGATGGTGAAGATATTCCTGGTCTAATAAAGAGAAGCTGCATTTGGCCCTATGTTGGTTTTCTGGCAGCTCCCTATTACAGGAAGTGACCTTAAGGGACTGCTGTCAAAAGGAAATCTGTATGCAGTACCCAAGCTTCCCCTCTTCCAAGTAAAAGAAGTTCAAGTCCACTGCTTTGTAAAACAGGTTTTCCTAGAAATCCACTGAATCTGGTGAAATAAGATAAATTCTCAACCATATCTCAAAAAAGGTACCTTTACAAGTCATCAAGCTATTATAAGATGCAGGTGCACTATCTGTATCTTTCAGGATGGTCCGTACCAGTGTGCTAAGGATTCTAAGGATTGTATGAAATAGGAAAGAGGGCCTTACCCCAAACCCATCAATCAAATATATAATCAGAAAAAAGGACGGGGGCATAATATATTCAGGGGCTATTTTCAAGGGAAATTATGAATTGAAAATTATATATTTATCCATCGATACAAGTCATCTCCACATCACACGCTGGTGAACCTACCTGTGTATATTATCTTGGCCAGAAGGAACCACACCTACATTGGCTACGTTTACAACCTTCTGACGGATCACTGAGGAAGTGAAATTCTGTGGTGCAACGATGATTATAGCAGAAGTTTCATTCATTCCTGTTAGCATTCCTGTAAGAGCAAAAGAAGGCCCTCTTTTACTAATTTTTTTATTAAAATTACAAGTTCATAGCCAAAATGTAAACTTTTTTCCAAGAAGATAAATACCAGAATGTAATTAATTTATGTTAATTACCACAAAATTAAAATGATCTGCAACTGTTTCAAAAATTTTTTAATAATCTTTATTATGTAGAAAAATGTGTAAAAATACAGTCAAATATCACTCTTAACAAATCTAATTTTAAATACTATAGGATAAAAACAGAATTACAAAAATGAAATTCTAATTTTAGTCCCTTAAAATAGACCAAATTAATTTGGCTGATGTAAACTATTAAGCTTCTACTTTTAAAGAATTTTCTCCTCTCCTTTTCATGCAAATGTATTAAAAATGCTGCTTGAGAACAAATCAAAGTGATTCTGAAATAACTAGCAGCATTATCTGATGAATGGCCTCAATACAATGGACCAAAGTTATCTCAACAATGACCGAAAGTCACTGAACAGGTTCTAAAACACGTACACTTATCTAGGCTACACTCAGTGGTAACAGTATTTGCCTAGTGAATGGCACTACAGTTCCTGACAAAAACACCAACTGAAATTTCTGAAGCAAAACACTGCAACAAAGAAAAATATGTGAATGGGAAAACCTTAAATCCCAGAGACATTTCAAATAAGCATTTAAGAAAGACACTAAGTTAAGCAAAATCATGAACAAAAACCATCGAGTTAACACAAGACATGCCATTAATATCAAAATCTCATGTAAAAATGTTCACTGAACATATTTAATAACATACCATACACTTGGAACAAATATTGAGATTTAGGACCTGGGTTAAAATAAAACATAATTATAATAAATGACATATATCTGGATCTGTGATGTGTCACTGACACCTAATGATATCTACTAAAAATGGTGATCTTCTGAGATGTTTGACATGTACATAATAGTTTACAGAATGTATGAAAATAGTAAAATTTGACTTCATGTTTTCAAAAGACCTGCACCTTCAGGGGTATGTATTTAATTTAGTTACTTATTGCAAATGCAACCCAACGATTTAAAAAATCCGTATGATTAGCAGTATGAAGACACTAGAGCCTAACACTGTAATAAGACTTATCTAGCTTTTAACAAAGAGCAGTTTTTACTAACCACTTTCAAACTCGGGGACACTAGGTTCTTAGACTGTTTAACTTCAATATTAGGCAAAAGCTTTAAAAACGACACAAGCAGTCAAACACTGCTTTTAAGTAAAGCACAGTGGCTGCTGACATAACACTGCTGAGAGATGTGTGTACTCATTTAGGATTTAAACCTTCTCCATTAAGCTCTATTGAAGAGCAACTGCTGAATAAATGAATGCAACTATGTTTATGTTAAAAGCCTGTTTCCCCGCAGCATGTAATTAAAGGAAATGTTGTACAAAGCCAGTACTTTTGTCAAGCTCCTGTAAATGGAAAGATGGATAGCACTCAGAGAAGTGAATGCATTGCTTCATATTTAACCTTAACACTCTTGTCATTAATGGTTTGTCTAACTTGGTCTATAAAAGACAAGGTACTGCTCCATTGAAGTAAAATTAAAAAAATCAACTAAACCATGCTTTTCAGAACAGAAGATTCATTATCGTCAGCTAATGTATTGGCATAAAGCAAAGTAACATCCTATCAAGTAAGGCACACATTCAATCTGCATTCCCACCCCCCTTTATTTTTAACTCATGCTGTTTTATTGTTATAGGCAATTTGTACCACTCAGCATGACAGTGTAAACTGAATCAAGATTAATTTACATGCAAAAGAACACTTAGGAGAGCAGCATGGTAAGCAAATGTATTGTCTCGATTGCTGAGGTGGAAAAAGAACCTGGAAAGAAAAAAAGGTGCTCTAATTAAGGGGCATCAAATATGATTGCTTGTGGTAGTTAAGGGCCAGAAAATAGTAAATGTCTGACCATTTAAAGAATTAGCATCTTGCTGGCTAGGAACCCATAAGATGGATGCATAAATCATAATAAAATTAAGTAAACATTCTACATTTCTTAAACCAGAGATTTTTCTAAATGAATATATATCAGGTATTCTCAAATTAACAAGAAAGAAAATATGCCAAGGTATCCTTAAGTTTCTCCTATAAAAACAGACTTTAACATGCTATATAGTCAGCTCATATATAATAAAGGTAAAGTTATTGGAAAAATACTTAAAAATTGTCAGACTACAGAATTTGTTGCTTCATTAGAATTTATCTAAATTCTGGGGAGGCAGTAGACGGCACTTAGGTTAAGCAGTTGTAATTAACTACTAAAATGCAAACCAAATAATGTAAAAAATAAAATAATTCTCAGTTTTAGATTTTTAATTTAATTCATAAGAAGAAGATGAATAAGAAGAGGCAGTCTGGAATAAGAACTGGCTTAGGTCTAAATTAAAATTTTTTAAGTAAAAGAGAGATCTTTGTTACTAGAGTACTGAAATCATCCCATGGCTAGATCATTAACTCACTCTGCAAGGCTCAAAACTCAGAGCAATGAAAAAATTATGCTTCTGATGAAGGCTCATAAGATGAATACTATGAATATGAGTAGTATGAACACACAGGATACACAATCTCTCCTTTAGCACACTGACTGTCAACCTGAGAAACACGCGACTTCGGCCATGAACTCTAAATGCCAGCTACTGAGAAAAAGTGACAGGTCAGACTGTAAATTAGAAATAAAACTTTTTCATTAAAAATATTAATATATACAATCTGTTACAAGTATCCTTGTTATTGTACACACTTTTTAATTATGTACACTTTTAGTATAAACTAGAACATACCCTTATTTTTTATTTTTTTCAGTTAAATCCAAAATAACATATTTAATGCATTTCTTTAGTCTTAGAATATATACATGCCCTGTGAAATGAAGTATAAAGTAAATTCATTTATTGAAAGTAGAAATACAGGTTCAAACTAGCATGTAATGGCACACACAGATAGTTCTTATATTTAGTGGCATTTTGCCTTCCAGAAGTTTGCTGTGATAAATACTAAGGACGGATTTTTATTCTGATTTAGGATTTTCAGTTAGTGAGCCATTTCTAGGTATCTTTTGTGAAATAAGCTAAGCTCATCCATGATTAGTGTAACAAACAAATACATGTGTAAAGTTGAGAATTGAGACCTCTATTACCAAATCAGCTGAAATCTATAACTAAAGAGATGCTATTGAAAATACTCTTTAAACCTGTGGTAAATTTGCCAGCATCAAGTCCCATGTCAAAGAATGAATTCAGGAAGACAGACAGAATGATACAGAAATGCCAAGAGACTTGCAAGGATTTACAAATACTTCATATAAGCAAATTTTCAAATAGCTTTATTCAGAGTAGCCTTTCTGCTCTATTAAACATAGCAAACAGCTGCCAGATTTATTCAGACAAATAATCAACAACCATAGAAGTAAAATGGCAGAAGAAAAAGGAATTTTGGCAACAACTCCACAGAGGACCGCAGCTGTTCTCCAAGCGCACCTCTCTTATGCATTTACGGTTCTGTATGGCTAGTCAGGGAAAAATCCCTCAGTCACAGCAGAGCACAAAAAACTTGATAGAAATTGTAAAGCAAAGCTGAGGGGGAGAAAGGGTATAAGATAATCTGCTGCTTTAGATATGCTTTAGCTGCACTTTTCTAAAAAAAAAAAAAAAGCAATATCCCCTTAACAAGAAACGTGCCCAATAAAAGTGCCTTATTCAGTCACTTGTGCGCCACTCACCTTGGTTTGCTGAGCAGGTGTAAAGCAGAGAGGCAGGCTTTAGCCAGCAAAGGGTAAGAATAGCAAATGTAAGAGTCAATTCAATTTGTCAACAGAAGAATAAAATTACCAAGATGACTATAATCGACTTCCAAGAAAAGCAAATGCAAAGATGAATTTAGTCATTCTTTTTTTATCACTTAAAAATTAGGCAGAAGAATAAAAGATTACTATTCATTTACACTGAAAGTCTTCTACAACAGGTCTTTTAGACATTGTGCAAAGATCTTCATGCCCTTTTCCTTAGATGCAGGTATTTGTGTGTGCCTAGTACTTTCTGGGAACTTGACAAATGCAAATCAATGAGTCGAAGGCATATTTGTCTGATAACTCCCTCCAGAGAAAAATATGGCTTGGTTCCCATAAACTTTAAAAAATTGCTGACTATACCATTTAAATATGTCCCAGTTTTATAGATATTATCCTTAATCAAACACACAAATTCAGAAGTTATTTTCCCTTACTCATACATACTAGAGGTTATGCTTGACTATGGGGCAAACACAAGATATTAATACTTTCATTCTGCTAAAAATATTTTCTTTTTAGGTGCATATTTTAAAACAATCTGACAACACAGCATTTCTTTAGTAGAGTATCAGGTCAAAAGAAAATGAGAGTGTTTTAATGCTATAATTAGGACTTCACTTTGAAGGATAAGTCACTCTAATGTGTGCAGGGAAAAGTAGGTTAGTAGGACATGAAAAACAATTCCATGGTAAAAGAAAAACAGAAATGTAACATTTATAGTGGTAGGACTTTGGCAAGTCCCAAATTTCTGACATTTTCACTAATACAAAATACATGAACATGTCATTAAGTTGACAAATCACAACTTCCAGAATGGAAAAGTTAATTATGAATCAATTTATTATTTTAAAGATATATTATCAATTTTCAGATATGCCAGGAAGGTAGACAAACATCACTTTTAAGGTTATTTTATATTGTGAAAGCAAAGCATTACCAAAAATTGGAAGATTGTGCACCGATATCTGTTAATAGCTATGCATATATGGTAATTTATTTTAGAGACTGGCCAGAACAACACTTATTATTTGGGATGTCATTTTCTAGTAAACTGTAGTAATCGCTCACCTTGCTCTTTCTTAAAATCTTTCTCTGACATGGTCACAGGTAAAAGCAGTTCTCCAACAGGTGGCTGAATATTAACACTGAAGCAATCATCCTTGGTACTAAGGAAAAAACACATGAAAGCTGACTAAGTGCTTAACAAACAAACACTCTTAATACCATGCAGTTAAATAGATATAATGAAAGCATATACCATCACAGAAAACAGTATTAAGATCTTGGCTTAAATATCACATCTAAAAAGGCTTGAAAATTTTCTCAACGTTATTTGTAGAGAAATACATCTCTTATACCAATTGGAAAACAATTTTTTCCAGAAATACAGTTATAGTAAATATAGCATTTGACATAGAGCTTTTAAAAAACAGATAATCAGCAAGGGCATATATCCCCTATTACCAGAGAAATATTTTAGTCTGAAATAGTTAAGATTTCTCTTTTAAAGGGTTAGTGCTTAATAAATAAAATCCAGTAACCATACTGTGTTGAGGTATGTACTAATAAAGTAATACCTCATCTGAAAACTTGCTTTCTTAAAACAAAAACCCTTATTTTCTAGTGGTGTTAGTTGCTGACATTATTGATGAACATGTGGTAAAAGTTATTATTTCCAAATACAGGTAACTTTGTACTTGTATCAACTAGGAAAACAACACTGAGTGCATGTGTTCATTTACCTCTTGACACTACTCTCTACAGAAATGACTAAACCTGCTTTAAAAAAATTAAGTCACATGTTGGAAGGTAGGTTGATGAGTGTATCAGTTAGGAATGTGTTTGGCTGCAAATAAGCAGAGAAGGCAACTAACAATTTCTTGAGATGTAGCAGCTTTTTGTTCAGTATTCAACAAATGCTGGAGTCACCAACCAAAGGCTGGTTCAATGGCTTAAAGATGCTGTTAGGGACCCAGGTTTCTTTGGCTTTCACTCGCTGACATTCATCCTCATGGCATTCATCCTCATGGATGCCACATGGCTGCTGCATTTTCAGGCACCACTTTTATATTCCACTGAAGAAGGAAGGGTGACGATGGAAGAGCAGTGAATAACTGAGCCAAGCAAATCTGTTCCTTTTTATTGGGAAAGCAAAAGCTTTCCTGAAAGTCCTACAGAAGGACTCCTACTTTTGTGTTAGAACCGGGCCAGTGGGAAGGCGGATAGAGAGATGGAGATGGCGGATAAGAAATAACAAACATCAGGTTAAGAAACAATTTATTAAAGGGTGGGGTAGGGACAAATAATGTGATATGAAGAAAGAAAGGATATCCATTTTATTTTGTCATTAAATATTATATTTTTGAAAGCTGCTTTGCATTTTTATGGTGTAGACTAGATTTTAAAAAAAGAATGTTTTGTGAAATACCCAAGGCTAAACAATAAATCTGATTTATTAATTCAATAAACATTTACTGGATACAAACTTTTTTTACAAAAAGATTTTAATTATTTTTTAGAGAGAGGAGAAGGGAGGAAGAGAGGGAGAGAAACATCGATCAGTTGTCTCTCACATGTCCCCAACTGGGGACCCGGCCCACAACCCAGGCCTGTGCCCTGGCCAGGAATCGAACTGGTTCGCAGTCTGGCACTCAACCCACTTGGCCACACCAACCAGCGCTACTGAATACAAACTGGATCCCCTGCTCCGCGCAACTCTATGGGGATTTAAAGATAAGTGAGATTGGCCCTTGAAGTTCACAAGTCTAGTTAGAGACATACTTATAACAGAATGGCAAGCGCTCCACTAGAGATATGTGGAAATGTTACAGTCCACGGAGAAGGGACTGATTAATGCTGCAGAGGGTAAAGGTGAGTCTATTTCTAAGTGGAAGGAGAGGGGCATTCCGGACATTCTAGACTTGTGTTTTGGAAATAGTGAGCCATATGGTGTGTCATGAGATGAGGCTGGGGGAACACTGCAGAGAATATCATACACAGCATAAGCATTTGTCCCAGTTTATAGCTGTTGTTCTGGAAACCCGTTCAGCTAATGTCTCCTTTCATTCCCTGAAGTGTTCTCATTGCTTTGACAAAGTTTATGACTACTTTACTCATATAATTTAAATCAAAGGTATTTCAATATTTCTTGAAGCAACAGGAAACTACCAGGAGCTTTTGACAAAGAAAAATAAATGATCCCATTTGTATTTTAGAAACTCTGGTGGCAATGCGTAAGGTGGAGTAGAAGAGAAACCCAAGGCAGGTAGCTCAGTTAGGCATCTAATTCAGTAGTCTACACAGGGGATTTTAGCACTGGATGTGTGTTTTATTTAGTAAATCCTAAAAGTGATTTTAAGAGTTAGCTTCTGTTGCCTCCAATTTATTAAGTTGAACAACATGCCCAAGGTCACACAGCTAGTAAGTGTCAGCAGTGGGATCTGAACCCAGGTCTCTTTATTCATATTCTACTGTATAAGGCTGTTTCCCTCGAGTGGGTAGGACTGTTCAAAGGGAGGATGGGGGTACTGTACAGTCAAAAGGGACATTTCTGGTGATGAATGGGGGAAAGAGACTGTGAAACTTCTAATGTGAACAATTGGGAGGATGACAACTACTGAAGAAGAGTTTGGGGGATTAAACAAAGTGATTTGCTTTAATCACGTTATATTTTGAGCACCACTGAGTTACCCAGGAAGAGATATTTAGCAGATAATCGGAAATACAAATCAAGAATCAGAAAGCATGTTAGGGCAGTATATATGAGTTTGGAAGAAATCAGAGTGGTAAAGGGAAGAGATGAAGTCTTTTAAGTAGGTAAGGTCACAGGGGCAAGAGGATATACAAAGAAAAAGGACAAGGTAGAAACCCTGGGAAGACCTGCATTTACGTAAAAATGGAAGAACGGCAAGTTGCAGAAGAGACTGGGAAAGAGTGGACAGGGAGAAAAGGTGTGGGTCAGATACTGCAGGGAGGAATAAAAAGAAGCAAGAGTAACCACTGACCTTAGCAAGGCAGTTTGGACGGGAGGAGGAATGCAGGATGCAGTGAGTTGAATGGGAAATTGGCAGTAGAAAGCGGCAGAAGCTTCATGAGGAAGCAGAGGCACAAGAATGTTTAAAGACACCAGAGCATGTTTAAAGGCTGAGAGTGAAAAGCCAGTGAAGAGGAAGAAACAAAGGAATAACTGACAAAGCAAGGTCTTAGGAGGGGGTAAATGAGGTTGGGATTAAGAGCATGAGAATGAAGTGAACGGGTCAGCCGGGAATGGACAGGATACTTCCGAGAACAGCAGAGAAGAGGTGGTTAAGACAAGTGTGGAGGGGAGGGCACCTGAAGGATGAGTCCAAACCCAATGTAGTGGGAGGCTAAGTCACATTAACAGAAACGTGTAAAGGCTGATGAAGGCGTAAATAGACAGAGACACATATATATACGTGAAATATACATAATGAACTAATTTAATTTTAAATACCAAGTTTCACCTTCAAAAGACTGAAAAAAAGTCAGTGTTCACCAAAGTGGAAAGCACAAGGGTCTGCACTGAGATAGAAAATCCATTGAGAAAGAACCTATTATTTTTTTCTCATTCCTTTTGAATCTATTTTTCTGTATATATTTTAGCACATATGTAATGTTAGCACAGTGAGAAAAATACACATGTATAATTGAAAAATACATTTATACATATGGGGAATGCCTGGAAGAAATATTTTACTAATACATGTGAACAATTAAAAAGTTAGGAGGACCACTAGGTGAAATGATGTTACTGCACTACCTTCCCTAGTGTCTTCTGTTTAATTACAGACGGAAGCACAGCAGCCATCTTGTGACCACAAGGATGCCTGGAATATGCTAATGACAAGATCACATGGAACAAAAAGTTGGAAAGACCTTATATCCTTGAAGACATTGTGAAGCTACTCCAGCAGCTTAACTCCTGACTTCTGTTCCTGTACTAGGAAAATAATAAACCGCTATTTAGTTAATCCACTACAGCTGGGCTTCTGTTACACACAAGTGGATGCAAAATGTAACTAATATAATACATAACATACTTTATAAGCCAGTTTCAGCTTCTAAGGAAGATTTGGCTTTGACTAAAACAAGATGGAAAGTTTCCTCTTCATTTTGGAGAAACTTTACTTTCATTATGTCAGTGTTTTATGATGTCCTTCTGTTTTCTGTGTTTCCTTTTCGACTACTCGCCCTTTCCTTTTTGTTATTCTCTTCTCTCCCTGCAGCCTTTCTTTGCCCTTGTTCACCCCTCTTTTTCTTCTCATTTCCTTTGTTTGAACACGGGGCTCAACACAGGTATCATGACATGACAGGAAATGATGCAAAATGAGTAATTTAGACAATAATTTATTGGACAATATTTTACCAGATCAGTGAAGTACTATTATTAGGTTGCTCTAAATAGGATAGTTACATGGGATCGGCTTGCATAATAGTTTAAAGTAAGACAAAATTCTACCTGTTATACATTTAACTGTAATGCATATACTTGTACTACATATAATCTCACTCCACTCACTCCTAGGATCCAAATTGGTCAATTTTCTAGGTATAAACATTGTGGGATTCAAGTTTCCTCATCTACAAAGTGAGAAAAATGGCACTTAACCTTACAGGCTAGTTTTGATGATTGAATGAAATAACATACCCAGTATACTGCTAAATGCACAGTAGATACTCAAAACTGACATACATAATAGAGATGTATCATAATTTAAGCATTTGCCTATAGGTTCTCATTTACAATTTTCCCTATTACAAAGCTTATTTAATATCCTTTGATAGATCTATTTGTTCTGCACAAGCACCAATATTTCCCTGGGCTTGATACCTTAAAAAATGAAACTGCTAAGGTAAAGAGTATGAATATTTAACATTTTGATAGATGCTGCAAACTGCCCTTAAAAAGCTGCCATTTAAAGTCTCACAGACCATATACAAGAACACATGCTTTTTTCTACCTCCCTTGTTAACATCAGATATTAAAATTATTTAAACGTTTTGCCAATCTGACGAGTGAAATGTTTTAATTTCTATCTCCCTATTAGTGAAGCTGAACATCTTACAATTACTGACCATTTGCATTTTCTTGTAAACTGCCTACTCTTAGCCTTTCTCCACTGTTCTATTATTTTTTAATTAATTTTGAGAATTTTTTATATGGTCCAGTTATTCAACTTTTGTCTGCTAAATATGCTGCAATACTTTCTCATCACCTCTCATCTGTTGGATTATTTTTTCTTCTTTATAGAGAAGTTTAAAATTTTTTAATAGTTAACCTGTCAATAATTTTTCTCTATATATTTCTTTGGGAGAGGGGCTACTCTGTCTTGCCTAAGACTTCTGTCCCCAAGAGTATGGAAATATTTGTCTATACACACTTTTATAGTTTTTATGATTAAATAATAAACCCACCTGGAATTTATTTTAGAGTTATGTGTGGAAGGAAGCTACCTTTATTCTTCCCAGACAATGGACATCATACCATTTACTGAATGGTCTGTTCTTTCTATACTGTTTTGAAATGTTACTTTTATGATATACAAAATTTTTAAATTTTGTTTTGTTTCACTGATTCCTGTGCTAATAGTCAATTATGTTGAATAAAATATGCATGTGGTATTAAAGAATATTTTAAAATTATTATAGGGGAAGGCTCTTTTTATTAAATTTTGGTTTTGATTTTTCTTGGACATTTTCTTTTCCAGTTGAATTTTAGAAATTTGTCAAGTTCTGTGAATAGGCCTACTGAAATGTGACCCAGAATCACATAAAATGTGAAGGATAATTTCAGTGAGGATATTGACTCCTGTTTAGGAACACAGTGTATTTATTATCTTATTTATAACTTCTTTTCATGGCTTTCAGGAAAGTTTTAATTCCCACACAGGTATTATATATTTCTTGTTAATTTATTCCTTTTGTTGTTCTTATAAATAATTTTATTCATAATGGTTTAAAATTGGTTATTCCTACTATACAGAAATGTTAATTATTTTCTTTTTAAAAAAGATTTTATTTATTTATTTTTAGAGAGAGGGGAAGGGAGGGAGAAATAGAGGGAGAGAAATATCAATGTATGGTTGACACTCGTGAGCCCCCTACTGGGAAGCTGGCCTGCAACCCAGGTATGTGCCCTGACTGGGAATTGAAGCAGTTACCCTTTGGTTCATAGGCCAGCACTCAATTCACTGAGTCACACCAGCCAGTGTTAATGATTTTCATATAACGACTTGTATACATTTCTAAACTCATTAGCTTAAAAAATGGATTTTCTGTTGATTCTAAGATTTCCGTGTTGATAATCATATCATATAGGCCAGGCACCTCAGTTGGTTACAGCATTGTCCTGATGTGTCAAGGTTGCGGGTTCAATCCCCAGGCAGGGCATATACAAGAAATAAGCAACAAATGGATGGTTAAATAGAATAACAAATCAATGTTTGTCTCTCTCTCTCTCTAAAATCAATAAATAAAATTAAAAAATGATAAATTTATCTCTTTCTTTCTAGGACTTAATACCTCTGGTTTTACTTGTATTTCATACTGGCTAGAATTTCTATTATAATGTGAAATAGTGTTGAGACTAAAAACAAGGTTTTTGCTTTTCTGACTTAAAAGGAAATGCTTTTGAAACTTTATGTGGTGACAGGTAATTTGTATGGCCCAAAAGTCTTTTGAGTTTACAACCCCGAGTGCTCTGCACATCAGGGTGATGCTAGCCTTACAGAATGACATGAATGCTTTCCTTCTTTTCCTTTGTTCTAGAAAAGCTTAAATAATATAGAGGTTATTCTTTTTTGAAGTTCTGATACAATTTAACCTTTTTAATTCATAATTTATAGTTTTCTAGGAAGCCATTCATCAATTTAACAGTATAGAATTACATACAATATTATTTTGTAATTCAGATTTCTGTTTTATCACCTTTCTCTTTTCTTTCTTAGGTGTCCTCTTTTTTTCTTTAATCACATTAGCCCACAGCTTTTCTCTCTTGCTCTTTTTGTACATCTGTGTCTTTTTAAAAATGAGTATTTTCTGTAATCAGAAAACAAGAAATTCCTTGAAAACATATTATCTTAGACCAAGCTTAATTAACTAAATTACTGAATTTTGTATATTTGTGTTTATATCCACTTGTATGTTACCTACATATACATCTTCCTCTTTGATTTGCCAATTTCTGGTGTGTGTATTAAAATATACTATGATCATCACTTTGTCAATTTCTCTCAGCATTTAATAGTTTCTGCTTTATATATTACAAAGCTCTGTTGTTGAAAAGTTTATAACTGTTTTATTTTTGTGAAGAATTGGAATGGATGGAAATTTTTAAAAAATCTAACTGCTTTTAAAATTTTTCTAGTGTTACTATTGCCCTGTTTGTCATCTACCTGATAGTAAGTATACACCCACATACATATATTTTTTCTTTCATTCTCAATTTTTCTGTGTCATTCTCATTTAGGTGTGGTTCTTATAAATAGCATATGCTGAGTTTTGTTTGTTACATGTTTATATAAGTGGAATTTAACCTCCTGCCACGAATCACGATAACTACCAGGTGTAAGTAGGTATGCCCTTTCCAGTCAACTTATTTTGTTTTCTATTTATCGTGTTTTCTTTTCCTCCTTTTTAAAGCTGATCAAGTTTTTTTTTTTTAAGATTTTACTTATTTATTTTTAGAGAGGGGAAGGGAAGGAGAAAAAGAGGAAGAGAAACATTGATGTGTGAGAGATACATCAATTGGTTGTCTCTCACGCCCTTCCCCACTGGGGACCTGGCCTGCGATCCAGGCATGTGCTCTGACTGGGAATCAAACCAACAACCTTTGGGATTTGAGAGGCCATAAATCTCCCAATGGAGATTTACGTTTTTAAATCTCCAAGAATACTTTAAAATTTTTCTTATTGTTCCTTTTTCAAAGCAAGCAATATGTTCTTGCTTTACAGATGTAGTATTTTCTTGAATCAGATGTTAGTTACAATTTTTATCTCTTCTCATTCCCAAACTGTCTGCTCCCCTCACTGTCAGTGAGTCTTTGCAGCCACCTTGAGCCTTCCCTTCCTGATTTATGCCTTCGCTCAAAAGTCTGGTCATTCTAAGTTGTCCATTTATATTTATAATAAGGGACTAGACTTAATTAACACACACAGCAAGTTTGCTACCCATTAACTATGAGATTTTTAGACACATTTCTTAATCTTCCTATGCTTCAGTTTACTCACCTCTAAAAAAGAAATAATAATTCTTATTTCACAGGACTGTTTCATAAAGAATTAAATAAATTACCATATACAATGCAAGTGTTTAGAACAGTGTCTTGCACACTGCAAATTCCTGGTGCATGTTAGTGAGTACTCTCGCTATGGGTGTCCTCTCTCCTAGTGGGCTGACTGGAGTTTTCTTAAGTGGGTGAGATGACGGGCTGCATGGACTTGAAGCTGAAGAGCAGGCAGGCAATGGCCTTATCTCTCCACCAACAGACGTAACATTGGCTTTACCCTAGTGGTAGAGGGCTTGAGAATATCACTCTCTTAGATAGGACTGGGTTTCATCTCATCACTAATCATCTCTGTCTCCTTGCCACAAACTCAAATCCTGCTGTTCTCTTAAACTCCCACGTCCCCACCAAAAGTTTGTCTTGGCAAGTAATTCACTTTCTTTACAGTATAATTCTTAGGTTCACAGTTAAATGTATATATTGCCTGCTGCTGGGGTTAGATTGGAGAACTTCAAGGTGAAAGCAGTTCTTTAATTCCCCGATGACTGCCGTACCCTAACTTTCCACTTGTTCACTCTGTGCCTGATATTCTGCCAGATTTGTTCTTAGCATTGTAATAATTTTCTCCCATGACTGTTTGCTTTATGGTTGCTATTTTCTGTTATCGTTTATCTGTTCTCATTTGCTTTCTAACAGCCAATAATTTTTCACAATTTCTGGTTAGCTAATGGCTCCTTCCTTCCCTCCTTCCCTCCCTCCCTCCCTCCCTCCTTCCCTCCCTTCCTCATTCTCTTAAAAAATTATTTTCTGTCTTCTTAATGGATTTTGGGCAAAAAGAAGGGTGACTGCTAGAGCTTAGCCCTTTAACTTGAATCAAGCCATATTATTTTCATACTAGTTAATACATTAACATCTGCTGATTACAAGGATAAGATCTGTTTATGCAATACATCTATTTTTAGAAATACATTCTGTATATTATACACATTTTCAATCTTGATAAATTTAATCAAGGAGTTAATCTGAATAAGCATTTAAAATACATAGCAAAAAAAGACACTAACACATCAAGTATTCATAACTATATAATAGTTCTATCTATCTATCTTGTATAACTACAATGATTTAGAATTAATCTGGAAGCTAAACTAGAATCATTTTACTCTTGTTCCTTTCCTTTTAATAAACAGAAGTATACCTGAAGGACTTAATAGTCCATGTTCTCACCATTTCTGAAGCCTTCTTATCAAATATGCTCTTATTACCCATAATTTTATGTATTGATATATATAATGTATTTCAAGGAAAAAATTCAGTATCAGCCATTCTTGCCCCCCCCAACCTTTTTATTGAACCAAGACTAATACAGCACACATCACTAAGCAAAAAATGCTATTTACTATGCAAAAGGCACAGTCCGTGATTGGCATCTAAGGCCAATTGATCTACCCATTACCACTATCTCCCTACCCCCATGAGCACTACTATGAAGCTATTGATTTAAACACTGTCGATCGGTTTCCATTTTCTGATTTTGGGCAGGCCAATTAAGAAAGTGAGTAATTGTGATTACATTGCTTCAGGATCAATTACATTTGATGCAAGACAAAGTGTTCTTTTTGAAACACACACGCAAAATTTGTTTTGATCTAGTGTGCTTAAGTGCTTAATGAAATCTAAAATAAATAATTAATTTATACCTTTACAACAGCAAAACATATTAATATACATACTTAAAATAACAAGGCTATTTTCTTTGTAAAACACATTCATCATTTTCTTAAAATTAGTTTAAGAGAAATAGAGAAAAACACTGTTTATGTACATTCCCCATGTAAGATATGGGAATAAAAATGTAAGATAAAAATCAAGTATCACCTACACATTTATCTTTAAAAGGACTTAGTTAATTGTTAAAGAGAAAATGCAAATCTTGTCCAATGGATACAGAGGAAATCTATGTAATGAAAACATTTTTTTTAAATAACATCTTTTATATAGAAATATAAAATGTTCTTTAGGTAACTTGATAAGAAAAACAATTCTTTTAGTTCTAAATTTTGTCCTAACTTGGTACATGAGCTTTGTCATTGGGATGACATTGTTGAAATGATGAAAATGGATTCACCACTGGTGTTGGAAGCACATCTATTCAGAGTGATGCGACTCATAGTCTCGTGCTCAGTAATATTGATCTGTGTTGTCTAATAGAAAAATAATAAACAATTACTAGGCAATGCTGGGAAAAGTAATCAGTTTTTATATATCACTAATATAGCAGACCTCCCAAAACATAAAGGTGATGATCTGCATAAAATCAATGTGTTATGCTACACTGCTTATATTCATCTTTGTAGGTTCTCAGCAATAAATGGCACAATATTAGGCTTGAATTACTCATAAAATGAAAAGGCATATGAAGAAGAAAGGTTGACTATATTTAACTATAAACCTGCTTTAAAATATCTGTTTCCTAAACTTGGAGGTTTTTACCATAACAAATTCTGCTTTAAGCTAGTAAGCTTAGATAAATAAAATGTCTTCATTCTTTTAGAATAAAAAGATAACCTAGACCAGAAAAATATAAAAGAAAAGGATTCAAAGATAATTCTTAAATATGCATGAATATAAACTTTGTACTAATTGCTAATAGTTTTTGGCTTTCACTAGAGAAGTATAAGATTATATAAAAACAATTACCAATGACAAAACCCAAACTCAGAAAAAGCTCCTTTGAATAATATTCACCTATGAAACCTTTAACAACTAAATAAATGTTCTTTTGAATTTTATCAAAATCAGTTTGTAAAATAAGTTAAAGTAAAAAGGGAAAAAATGTTTGGGATTTAAGTACTGACGGAATCAAGAATTCCCCACTTAAGAGGCTCAAGATAACATAAAATGTTTAAAAAGATATCTTCTCTGGGCTGGTCAGTAATTTTAAAGTTTTTTTAAAATTTCTCTTCAATTTTCCTCATCAATTTTCTCCTGAATTTTCTAAAACCACAGTTAGAAGTAAAAAACAAAAAAAATTATCAGTAGCTTCTTACTTTGACCAACAAACTATGAATCCCCACCACATATGGCAGACTGTCTGGCTAGCTGCATAACAAATACTAACCATACTGTACACAATTTATACAACCACTCCGTGGCAGGCTAATCACTGCCAAAGAAAGGCACATTTGTTTAAACGCTTTGTCTCTCAACGCAAAAAGCTGTTGAGAGCTTAGTTTTGATCTGCTATCCTTTACAGGTGATATAAAATAAAGAAAAACAACTGAACTTACCACAGCTGGAAACTGGCAGTCTGAGTGGAATCACAAAAGTCAATACCCACTGAAACAGTAATGGATCCCTCAGGCTCAAGAGATTCTAGGAAATTAGAAATTTAGACATGAAAACAATGAGGATGTGAAAAAGAGGCAAACTGAACACTGAAAACTTATGTAATGCTTCTAGTTTGGTTATAATAGTCAAATTTAATGATGGCTTACAAGAACACTTTCAAAATAGGAATATTAAAGCAAATTATAAAGTAATTTCACTATTGAAGGCTTTCTTTCACAACTTAATTCTGCACATATTTCAATGAACACATTACATCGTTTTGTTTCAGACATGTCCCTCTTCCTGAGAACGTCATGTTTGGCAATACTGTCTCTACAGGCACGGAAGGTGAGAAGGAGATTTTGTCCTGTGTGGAACAGCTGTGATGAGCTATGAGTACTTCTAAGAGATACGTATTTAAAACTATGAAATATTTATCTAGATATAAAAAGTAAAATTTTAAACAATGTTTCAAATTTCCACTGGAAAAAATCAAAACACAAAAATTTAAAGATGTAAATATAAAGCAAAATTGGAAGAAATTAATGTTATACTCAAAAATTAACCAAGACAACTGGCATTATTAATATCAAATGGTAAGTCTAATTGTATTATTCAAAAAATTACTGAAAGAAAATCTAGTAACAGATTATCTTAAAAAAAAAACAAATAGAATGACATTTTATAGATTTGTAATTTTTATTTTTTAATTCTTTTTTTAATTGTTGTTCAAGTACATTTGTCTCCATTTTCCACCCCCTACCCCAGCCATCCCCACCTCCTACCCTCGATCCTACCCTCCTTTGGCTTTGTCCAGGTGTCCTTTATAAAGCTTTATCCATCACCTAACCATGTATAGGAAATAACTGTATAATATGTGTGCAACACTGGTGTTTTTCAGTTCACAATGATAAAAACTTAAGACAAAAACAAATTTTTATTCTCTTTCGGATTCCAAAGTCTGGCTGTATGTTAGAAGAAGAATGGGAGATCTTACATATATACTTCTTAGTATAACCATTTATGCACATATTATATATTTAAATAGAAACCACCCACTTCTAATATCCACACTGCTAAGTCTTCAGTGTTAAGTGCAGTTATGCTGTACAATAGCTTTATATTTAGCTTTATCTATTCTGTGTATCTTATTAGATATATGTAGCTATATCTTAGCAAACACACACGAATCCAGCAGGCTGTGACTATCCTAGCTAGGGCTTGTTTATAAGTATGACTTCCATGAACTATTAACCATGACAAAGAAGATGGTATAGATGGGACAAAAGAATAATTCAATCAGCTTATTATACTAGGAAGTATGTTTATTTTTTACAGACTCAATGAAGACTAGGCATTATAAGAGGGTACTTGTTTGAAGCTGATTTTTAACTGTTATTGATTTGTTTAGTGTTATGTGAGTTGAATTTTCCAGTTTGAGTTTCTTTTGTCTATAAACTTAACATTTATGCAAGTACCAGAAGACTTGCTGCCAAAATCTTTGGCAAATGTGTTATCTTAGAATAACTACAATGATACTTTTTTAAAAAAACATTTTTCCAAAATCTACACCCCATCAGTTCACAGCTCTGTCAGTCACATTGTTCGAGGCTATTCTTCAGGGAGTCTTTAGCGCTGTCTTCTGTGCCCTGACACAACGGGGTCTGGTCTAGGTGGCAGGCCAGCGCCACACTGGTAGCAAATGCTGTCACCTCCGTCATATGACGGCATTCGGGATTTAGATCTCTCTCTCTACCTCACACGTCCTTGTATTTCATTTGGCAAGGTGACAGTTCACAAGGTGCCCTGTTTGCAGCACTCTTCGACATAGTTTAGCATCGTCTTCAGTGTTGAGATAATTAAATGTGAGTTTAGTGCCATCTAATCCTGAAGGGCAGTTTATGATCAGTGGTATGTTTTATTATATGAATACTTCAAGAACAAAGTAATCAGCATAAAATTATTCATATAATGAACTTTTATAATATTTGAAGCCTACTACATTGGGGAAGTTTAGTCGATCAGGAGTCTTTATTTGGATACTTCTCCGGATCACTGCATATACATGAGAGGGTTACACAGAAATGGCTGAAAAACACTGGCTCCACTACACCAGATCATTAATAACGAAAAATGAAATCACACAGGGACCCATATACTTTAATGTGACAGTTGTACAGCAACTGGTGAAATCTTAGCTGAACTTAAACTTGTCAACTGTTAAGATGAAGTTACTGAACAGCCTAAGGCTATTCTCTTCTGTGTGTGTATGTGTATGTTTTACATCTCTTATATATTGGTCTCTTTGGCAAAAATGTCACGTTATTTCTAATATTCTTGCAAGGAATTTAGTTTCACAGTAAAGGTAGGGAAAAAAACAGGAAGTCTTCAAATATTATAGACAGAAAGATCAGTGACCAATAAGAAATCTGCTGAACTCATTAACATATGCATATGTGCTTATTAAACAAAACAATGATCTTACCTCCCTTATTTCAAAAAATATGAAAATACAGTATTTGTTCTATGTTGCAGTTTTTAGGGGCATAATTAAGATACATCATACTCTGTAACCCTACTGTAATTTACTGATGAAAGAGACTAGGCGGTATTGTGTACAAATTTGTACTACATGGGAAAGAACTCTGTATTTTGAGGATATTCAATAAATGGCAATGAAATGAATGAAACATTATAGTCTAAAATTTTGCCTAAAAAAACCAAAAGCTTACTACTAGTACTGAGACAATGGTATAAATTCATATTTTATTTCTGTGTTAGGGTCATACTATGAAATTTATTATTATTTATTTCTTCTATTCTACACAGGCCAGCAAAAGTTTAGGTCATTGACTCATTATGCCAGCTCAAAGAAATGTTAATACTGCTCTACTGTTTTAACCTTTGGATAACATTTTCAACCTTCAGTCAATTCATATATCAGCTGCTTGACACTTCTTAATTTTTTAACTAGGTAAAAGGGATGACTTTTAAGCAATCAAAGAACACAAACTGCTATAGTCACAAAATAATTTGAAATATATCATTATGTTAATATATTTATACATTAACTTTACTAAGTAAATAAATATCAGGATACTGTATTCTTTAAATAGTATCTTAATTACCAAATTATTTTTTTAAATAAAGGGTAGTAAGTGGGTTCTGAAATCACCTTATTTTATCTCTACTTTGGTTACTTATAAAAATCTAGCATATTCAATCTATTAGTAAAAATATAACATGAAGAATAATTGCTTTACTGAATGACTCATGGAAACTATATTTGCACAAGAGGACTCAACAATGTCAAAGAGCCCAAGTGACGAAAAACAGAATAGCTATGTGAAATAGTGAATAAAGAAGGCACAGTCCTGGTCCAAATCCTTTGCTCAACTTAAGTATTATAAAAAGGAACTATTTGGAACTTTCTGATTATAATATTTCAGGGATTCTGAGACAGAAACCTTACATAACTTTTTAAAAAATCCTCAACCAAAGATTTTTTTTTTCATTGCTTTGAGAGAGAGAGGAAGGAAGAGAGAAAGGAAGCAAGAAAAACATCGATGTGAGAGAGAGACATTGGTTGTCTCACATATGTGCCTGGACCAGGGACCGTACACACTTGGACCAGGAACAGAACCTGCCACCTACATATGTGCACTGACTGGGAATCAAACCCACGACCTCTCAGTTACAGGATGATGCTCCAACCAAATGAGCTACCTGGCCAGGGCTTTATATTACTTTTAATTGAGATTTTGCCTGAAGCTTCTCCCAACAAAACTTAAGGGTTATCTCCACTTACACAAAACAGAAATAAGAACAGACATTGTAATTACCACCTTGTTTTAAACTCAAAATAAGACACACAGTTATTACACAATTTTTTAAAGGTACAGTTTTGGTACAATACTTCAATACTGGAAGGGGGTGACGCTGGGGAGAAGGTATCACGTAACGGGCACTGAGGTACCTGGAAAGCACATGCTGCATCTGAGAGCAGCCTGCTCAGCACCCGCCGGCTGTGCCGCATGTGGGAATACAGACCCAGTGCTGCCATATCTCGTGTTTTATTCCAAGAAAAAGGAACTCCTGGTATGTGTGGAAAGAAGACAGAATAATACATATCCTTTCATTTGTCACTCCCTTCACTTTTCAATTTATGGAATATAAAAGGAAACAGGGAAGGAGAGAAATGGCAGGTACCGTATGCGAAAAGACAAACTAAAATCACGCAGGAATGGAACCGAGGCAGAGAGGTAGTGGGAAAGGGGATGCAGACAGGCAAAACAGGAGGCAGTTTTGATTCTTCAGCCCCATCCTTTCATGATTATTGGTATTACCCTTGCTGGCACTGATTCCTAAGGGCAAAAGCATGTTTTTATTGTGTACAATGAATTCAGTTTAAAAAGGGAAAACAAACATAAAGTATGTGAACAGTCAATAAAATAATATGTATTCTACTTTACTTTTTAAATGAACACATCTAATTATCAAATACAGTTGAAGTTTCAAATGAGAATATTTACCTATTGGATTAAAAATGTGCATTTCCATGCCTGTAGGAAGTTTTTTTTCTCCTACGTGGATATTTTCAATCTTTCGATCTGTAGTATTATTCAATGTTATTTGTACAGAGACCATCTTACTGCCAAAAATGCAAGGCTGTCTTGAAAAGAGATAGTGGGCAGCAAGGCCTTTTCCACTCATCCGATGAAGCAGCACATGAGTTTTCATAGGTACAAAGACAGGAGTACTGACCTGTTGGATATGTAAAAGAAAAAGATGAATTAGTAAATATAATTCACAATTCTCTTAAAAATATGTAAAAATTTATGACATTAACTCTTGCTTTCCATAAAGTATTACATAAACCACAATAACAAATGTTAGCAGGACATCACACACATAAATATTAAGTCAGAAATTATATTAAAATGTAAAGTAAATACCTTCAAAGCAGTATTAATTTTTCTGTACTCTGTAGGCAAATATTAAAATGTTTGGAAAATATATGTCTAGTAAAACATATATATTTATATATAAATATATTCAGTTTTTTAGACCGTATAAACTTTTTTGTTAGTTTTGTCTAGGTACACTATTTTGGGCATCTTGCTAACTTTCTTACTAGTTTTAACAATTTGTCAGTTGATTTTCTCAGGGTTTTGAACTGTATGACAGTCTTATCTGCCACTGATGAACATCTTGTACCTTCATTTTCTATTGTGATTCCTTGAACTTTTTTCACCTTGAATTTCTTTCCCTCTAAACTGAAGACTATGATCTACTTTAAGGTGTTTTTTTCCGTTGCTTTAATGATTAAAACAATGTTCTCTACTTTGAGCTCAGGTAACTTCTTCACTTACATTTTCTTCTAAAGCTTTCATGGTTCCATTTTTTAAATTCATGTGAAACTGGCATAGGTTTGTTGACTCCATATTCAAGCATTTTTCTCTAAATATTTAACCATAGCCTGCACAGGATTTAATATTAGCTTTTCCTTAATGATTCTTTTCCTTTTGCTAGATCTTCTTTTATTTTTACAATAAAATCTTTTAATTGTATTCCATTCCCATTTATTCTCCTCATACCACCCTCCCCCCTGCAATCACCATACTGTTGTTCATGTCCATGAGTCCTTTTTCCTTTTTGCTCAATCTCTCCACCCACTAACCTCCGCCTCACCAAGACCTTTCAGCTTGCTCTCTATCTGTGAGTCTGTCTCTCTTCTGCTTGTTAGTTGAGTCTATATATTCAACACAATTCCTATCAAGATACCAATGATGTATTTCACAGAGCTAGATAGAGCAAACATTTCAAAAATTTATATGGAATCACAAAAGTCTCCAAATAGCACCAGCAATCTTGAGAAAAAAGAATGAAGTTGGAGGAATTATGCTATATAATACCAAACTACACTAATCAAAACAGCCTGGTACTAGAATAAAAACAGACACATAGATCAATGGAACAGAATAGAGAGACAATAAATAAACCCACACTTTTATAGTAAATTAATATTTGACAGAGAAAGCAAGGAAGCAAGCACATACAATGGGCCAAAATAGTTTGTTTAATAAATGGTGTTCAGAAAATTGGACAGATATATGTGCAGAAAAAAATAAAACTAGGCTACCTTCTTACATCATACACAATAATAAATTCAAAATGGATTAAAGACATAAATGTTAGACTCAAAACCATAAAAATCCTAGAAGAAAACATGGGCAGTAAAATCAGACATTTTTCATAATAGTATTTTTTTCTGAGATATCTCCTCAAGCAAGGGAAACAAAAGAAAAAATAAACAAATGGGACTACATCAACTAAAAAGTTTTGCACAGCAAAGGAAACAATCAACAAAATAAAAAGACAACCCACTGAATGAGAGAACATATTTGCTGATAAATCTGATAAGCGGTTAACATCCAAAATTTATAAAGAACTTATAAAACTCAACACCAAAAACCCGAACAATCCACTTAAAAAAATGGGCAAATGACCTGAATAGACACTTCTCCAAAGAGGACATACAGATGGCCAATAGATATATGAAAAGATGCTCAAAGTCACTAATCACCAGATAAATGCAAATTAAAACCACGATGAGATATCACCTTACACAGTCAGAATGGCTATCATCAATAAATCAACAAACAAGTGCTGATGAGGATGTGGAGAAAGGGGAATGCTTTCTCACTGCAGTATTGTCTACAGTTGCCAACATATGGAAGCAGCCCAGGTGTCCATGAGTAGATGAGTGGATAAAACAACTATGGTACATATACACAATGGAATACCACTTGGTCATAAAAAAGAAAAAAATATTTTACCCTTTACAACAGCATAGGTGGACCTGGAGAGCATTGTGCTAAATGAAATAAGCCAGTCAGAGAAAGACAAATATAATATGATTTCACTCATGTGGACTCTAATGAACAAATGGCTTCAATGATGTTTAAGTACAAACATTCTAATTATTTATGTACTTGGAGACATTTTTGGGCCTTAACTGAACTGTTAATCCAGTACCACATTGTTCTATTTCTTATAGTTCTACATATCATGATTACATTATTTGGCAAAACAAAATGTCCCTCATTTTTCCCCTTCCCCAGTATTTTCTTGCCTAATTTATCCTTCCATTGAACTTTGGACTTCTTTTAGTTAAATTCTCCCCTCAATCTTGAGTAACATCAGAGGTAGCATGTTAACTGAGAAACAGTACATTCTAAAATCATGCCTTGGTCATCTTTCCAAGCAAAGTCCAAGTATGGCATGTGGCTTGACCTGACATGGGCAAGCTTTTAAAAAATAATCAATTTGTAATTCAAAAAGCCTAATCATGATTGTTTCCTAACAAGTACACTGTCCCAACTAGGATTTCTATTATAATTGTGAAAGTACATATTAATCTACTCAACATGTTTACTATGCCACTGACACCTGATTACATTAAAAACCTTATTAATATTTTAAAAGTCATCAACAAAAATCTAAAAGTTAAATGTCATATATACAAAATGATAAAATGTTTTCAAAGCATCATTAAAATATAGTATTCCTTTTCTAAAAGCCCTACTTATAAGGGTGAACAATTTATAATAAATACTTATAGGTAAATTTTAAATTTTGGCTATACAAAGTTACGGGCAACTGACCTATGACTTCTACTTTGGCCTTTTGATGATCATAACAACATTCTAGCATTTTAAGTTTTCAAAGCACTTTCACTTCTAAGCTTAGGTTCTTTTCCTTGCATAAAAATTATTTTAAAACTCTTCTGTATCAATGCTCACACTAAGTTCTATTTCCTTTACAAATTCGAGAGCGGGGTTTATTAGCACAACCCAACACAGCATTCCTTAGCAGTAAATATTCATTCAAAGACATAGTGGGCATCATATAAATAAGCAAGTGGACACAGAATGTATACACAAGTTTACACAAGCACATGTACATAAATCCCCATGTGACTGAGGCTATGACAATCAACTTTAAACACAAGCCCTTAACTGGATAATTGTATTTTTCAGTATCTTTTGTTTATTCTCTAAATTAGATGATAAGCACACTGGAGACAGCATCCACTTTCCAGAGACACAGTTTTCATTATATCCTTAAATACATGTCGAGGTAGTCAGTCATGGGGATGTAAAGTACAGCATAGGGAATATAGTCAATAATACTGTAATAATTATGTTTGGTGCTAGACAGGCATTACTTTGTGAGTTACGTAAGGGTCTAATCACTCTGTTCTGTACCTGAAATTAGTATAATATTGTATGCTAACTGTAGCTGAAAAATAATAATAATAAAAAAGTGAAAAAAAACTCATGAAAGCTTGGCTACATATAATATGGGGAAGTAAAGTTGAAACCTGGAGAGAGACAAGTGTAGAGTAGAATGAGAAAAGCAGGACAAAAGCAGGGGCATGCTTTACAAGCAGCCAGGAATTAGCAATCCAAATACTACCTAAGGTGCTCAGAAGGTACTCCACACCATCTTGATTGGTTTACTGATTCTCTCTCTCAATCTAACCTTGGAACACGTGGCCTAAATATTTGTTTTTTTTTCCTACCTTGTCACAAAATTCTGCACCTGTATTGTAACAGTTAAAAAGATGTATGTGCAAAGACACACAGGATGATTCTCTCTACTCATTCTTCCACACTCAACCAAGTTCTAGAAGCACTCTCTAATGAATTCAACGTCTAAAGGTGTCCTCCCTGGCAATCCTGAAAGGTTACCTGGGAAAATGCACAGAGTTCTATGTTCTCTTCTATAATAAGTAGCATCACACATGGCACTTTGTGGTAATAATATATACTTTTTTTTAACTACAGTATGGGGCTAACTGAAAATGTTCTATTGCTTTTTTGGAAACCTGTTTTCTAAGTTCATACAAGTCGTATTAAGCCAACCTCCTCTAATGTCTAGATCAACTACAGGTGACATTTTGTTCAAGAAAACCAGTAGGTTCCATAAATCCTTCAACAATTAATTGTAATATGATTAATCCTGACAAGAAAGCAAGATTTTAGTTTACTATTATGTACAACTGATTAGATACTTACATTCCAGAAACATATATATGATCTGTGGATGCTTATGTTCTAAGGTGCTAAACATTGTGAATGGGTTTTCCAACTTCACATTTTATAAGTATCAATAATTTTCTTAAATGTAAAAAAAAAGGTAAGTTAGTTACAGAATGACCTAGATCTGGGTTGTGAAAATGAGGCTTTAAGAAAAAACACTGACATTTAACAAGTTTGTATAAAACGGATCATATTGGGCAGGAGTCAGCAAATATAGTTCACAAGCCAAATATGGCGTGCTGCCTGTTTCATGAAGTTTTACTGGAACACAGCCATACTCATTCATTTATGTATTCAATGGTTGCTCTCCAATGTAGAGCCAAGTAGTTGCTAAGCCTAATATATTTACTATCTGGACCTTTAGAGAAAAAGTACACTTCCTCCTCCTCTCCCCTCCCCCTATTTTTGGAGAATAATTCTTACAGGTCTCTTCTGCTTCTGCATGATTTCGGAGCAAAGGCATTAATAACTTTGTTCCTGACCATTTTTTCAAGGATGTTTGTACAGTGAACAGACTATGGAAACAGGTAAATGCCTCCCTCTCGGGGCAAAAGTTAGACAGGTTTGCTAACAGCTCCTTATCA
Source organism: Trachops cirrhosus (assembly GCA_028533065.1). Taxonomy (NCBI): domain Eukaryota; kingdom Metazoa; phylum Chordata; class Mammalia; order Chiroptera; family Phyllostomidae; genus Trachops; species Trachops cirrhosus. The sequence goes on along the minus strand of CM052540.1, from coordinate 148,773,391 downwards.
AAGATGGGGATCTTCTATGATCTGGTTCCTCTCTCTGCGTAAAGCAGCGCACTGCACATGCAGTCACCGTCTGGCCTTCATGGTGTCACCTTGTGGGAACTGGAATGCAGAGAAGCAGTGCGAATGACGTTATTCTGCCATAACAGGCTACTGCATTGCTGTGAGCAATCAACTGTTCTTTGCCTTGTGTCTTCTACAGGTATTCATGAAATTGTCTCAGCCTGACGTTATTTTGCAAGTAGGTATCCCATACCTTCACAGTTCTTAGTACCTCCCCCCACCCCATTTTTGGTTGCTCAACAATTCCCAGATCCACTTACTCCAAACAGCTAAATTAACACTTAGTAGGACTATCATATACAGTTATGCAGTGGCACCTGACTGAGGGGGTGGATATGAGCTTAAATTCCAGCTTACATTCAAGGGTGGCCTTTTTGGAAGCTATACAATGGCACCATATGAGCTAGTGGCTTTGCTACAGAGACCACTTTACATGGTAGAAACGACTTTTTCCTTTTGACTTTCCTTTATGAAATTCCATGTTTTGACTGGGTTAATTGTTTCTATGGGTTTATCACTATGTGTCCTGACAGGTGACAACAAATTGTCAAGCAAGTTCTCAGACACTGAGGAATAAGAAGACAATGTTTCAGGATTGCTTTTATCTGGTTCAAGACTAAGTGTTGGCCTTCTGAGACAGCTTTCTCCCCAGTGCTTTACCGTGTAGTGGTTATGCGTGGGGCTGTTTGCTCTCCACACCCTACCATCTTCTAGGAACCTCGCCACTTCCAGTTCTTGGTAAGCTGGCTTGTTCTCAGCACATCTCATGACTGGGCCATGGTTACCTTGTTCAGAAGCAGACAGGGCCCAATGAATGCCTCTCTGAAGATTTGTGGGTTTGAGACCTGGGAAATCGAGCCAGTCTCTCTCAAGTGGCTAAAATTCTGAGATTTAAAACTCTAATGCCCATGGCCATAGTCCTGCCATGTTGTCCAGTTAAAAATAAAGCAACTTTCAAAGAAAGGCACAGAAGAGACAGAGTCCTATCTTTGGTTTGTATATGGAAGGTTCTTGAAGTGAACATACTCCTAACCCCTTCTGAAACTTGGTTTTCTGTGAAATACTCTATCTAGCACTCCTTCCAGTAGCTCCTCCCCACCCTGCCTTTTTTGCTTAAGCTAGTTCACTGGGTTTCTATCATTTAACTTCCCCACCAAACTACTGATCAGGACTAGTCACATTTCAGGACATGAACTAGAGGAGCAGGAAAAGAACTTATAAAGGGAGAAGATGCTCTCTCGTCCCTTTTCCTGTAGCCTTGGTAGACATTAAATGGGGAGATCAGAGACTCAGGTATGGCTTCTGACTAGGAGGAATCATAAGAATCTATCAATTCTGTAAGTCATAACAGTTGAATTAGCAATTCATATGGTTCAGCAGTGATTTTCAACACTTTTCATCTTAGTGCACATAAACTAATTAATACAATTGTGCAGCACACCAAAAAATACATTTCTTTGCTGATCTGATGAAAAATAGGCATACATTTGGTTCATTCACACTGCACAGCTATTGCTCTGTTGGCTACTGTCCTGTTTTTAATTTGGCAGTCTAAGGGAAAAGAGGTCAGTGCCCTGACTAATAATCAGGTATTACTGCATGTTTTAAAAATTCTTGGGGCTCACCAGTTGATAATCGCTGGTCTATAGGAAAGGGGGTCCTTGATGTGACCATCCTAACTCACTGGAATCCCACACTGGGGTCAGAGAGCAACGCCCCTGCTCATAATAAAGTACCACTTTGCCTTTCTTTGTCCTCTGAATCTGTGTCTCCCATGGCCTTTTGAGGCGGACTTCTGGAACTCCAAGTCCAGTAAGGTCACCACTGTTTCAAACACAAAGTAATTACTAATCATTAATTTATTAATTCACTAAGTAACATTTCAACTAACATTTATTATTAGTTGTGCCAACCACCGTACTAAGGACCCTGATACAAACACAGAGTATCCTACTCCTCAAGGGGTTTATTGTTTAGCTGGGGAGAACTAAGTAATTCAACCAGTGTGATAAATGCCATGACACAGAGGCTTAGGAGACTCAGAGAACACAGAAGTCCTAGCTGCCACCTGAGCGAGACATCAGGCAATGATCCACTGTCATCTAAATGAATTAAGTAAAATCGACCATTTCTCATTGCCTCTACTGTCACCATCCCAGTCTGAGCCACCACCATCTCACAGCTAGATTATTCCCACAGCCTGCTAACCAGTCTCCTTGCTTCTACACCTGCACCCTACAGAGCACCGACTGAAAATAGTGCCAGGACGAATCTGTTAAAATGAAGTTACATCGTGTCTCCCCTCCAGGGGCTCCCAATTTCATTGGGAGTAAATGCCAACAATCCTTATAAAGGCCTCTAAGGCCCCAGATGGCCTGGCCCCTTGTTAGGTTTCTTTAACCTCATTTCCAGCTGCTCTTGAACTCATGGCTCACTCCACTGCAGCCACCGGAATTCCTTGCTGTTCCCTGCACATACCAGCAATGCGCCTACCACAGGCCCCTGGCACAGGTCCCCTCTTCCAGGTGTGGTGTGTTCTCTGGACCCTCAGGTCTGATATATCTTTACTCAGATGTCACCTTCTCAGTGACGCCTAACCCACTGCATCGCTTCCTTCTGATTTCCTTTTTTTCTGTCTCCATAGCCACTTAATACCTTCTCTAACACAACATATGTGTATATGTAATTTTCTTATTTATTAGGTTTATCTGTCTCCCCATTTATTCCCCACTTTTACATTCAATGCATAAAACATAATTTTATCCATTTTCAATACTCAAAGCATAAATTTACTATTTTAAATGATTAGAGAGATTTACAGATACAGACCTCTAGTGTTGGTCATAACTACACTTTATTAGATGTTGAGTGCTCAATTATAACACTGTTTCTAAAAATATTAGTCTCAGAAAGCATACTGTAGTGATAAAGTAGAAATCATCAATGTGAATATTTATTGGTTTTAGGATATAACTGGATTAGAAATTTTCTATTACATATAATTGTAAAAAAAATGAACAAATACTGTATATCTTGAAGGCACACACAAAGAAAAACAGAAGGACTTCTGCGATGCAAACACTAATTCTCAAAACAGCTATCTTTAGGTAACAGAATGATTTCCCATTAAATATTAAAACTTGCATAAACAGGGTAGTAGGAAAGAGTATTTGAAATCGTTGGTTTTGATTTAATTATTTAACTGCTAATGCTCAAAGAATTAAAAATCTAGTTGCATTGTAAGCAAACGACAAGGGCTATCCTCACTATGATTCTTGAGGAGGCAATTAGTTCAGTAACTGTAATAACTCTAAAATAAAAAGCCTCCTTCTGGACTTAACTGAACAAAAAAAGCATTAAGTAACAATGAGCTAACCCTCTGCAAATCTTTACACAGCATATGTTTAAATAATAAAAGTCGTTTGTGTACCTTTAGATGGTTTATGAAAATAACCAATCAATTCTGCAGACACAACATTATTTCTAAAGGAAATCTATGTGACTCATGATGCCTGTAGATACACAGAGACAAACCACACATATTTTATCAGTTTATTACAGTAAGCAAATAAGCGTGGAATGAGAGTGCACATAACTGTCTACTTAGCGCTTACTGAAACATTTATAAGAGCTGTTATCTCCCTAATAACAGACAGACAGCGTGCAATTTTAGAGAGGAGAAAAGCTTCATATTTTTTAACACTTCACTAAAAAGTAACTGAAGAGTGTAAAATGAAAAATACTCTGTGCAGTTAGCTGGTAATGGACCATATTATCAACTCGAGTTAGATTTATAGGATACAAACTAGTCACTAATAGTTATTTTATGACATAGCATGTCTGCTTTTTTGAGATTATTAAGATTAAAGTTGTAAAACTTCTTTTGAACATAGCTGTTCAAAATGATTGAATTATAAAATTTAAATGAGAATTGAAAAATAAAACACAGAATAGCAAGTAGGTGCCTAAGAATAAACCTTATTCAACATCAGCGTTACTATTTCAAAGCTGACATATACACATGAAGCTTTATGAAAACAATGTTTTCCAGCCTTTTATGCTTTAATCCACAGTTAGTCACTTAATCATTTTTAAGCATTATCGATCTATTCTGCTTTCGGACTTCAAAAATATGAAGATCTGCAGTACATAAAATGCTGCCTTTGTATCTAGTTTTGTTTGGCTTCTTTTACAGCGTATCTATTTAGGTATGTGATTTATAGAAATGACCAGAAAAGAAAACAATTATAAACAGAGATAGAGTTTTATCTTTAAAATTAGTATAATGCAGAAAGCCACAGTACTGTCTTATTTACCCAGCAAACCATAAATAGTGAGTCTGTTTTATCTTTAATCCATAGTATAGAGCCCAGTACTTAGTATAGGATTAAAACAATCAAACAGCAAAAGTGCTTAACTCTTAGCTGTAATGATAAACATAGACTCAAAGAAATATATTTAATTTTCCATCAAACATTACTTTAAATAAATGGTTTATAATCATAACTTCCTTCTTACACAGGGGTTGGCAAAAGTAGGCTTACAGTTGTAAAATAAATTAAAAAATAATACAAGAATAAAATCTATTTCATGTACTCACAACTGTAAACCTTCTTTTGCTCACCCTGTATATGTAGATTTAGGTATTCTAGGAAATTATTGTGCTAATTCCTCATATTTTATTTTAGTAATCAATATATATTTTGAAAAACATGAAACTTTTTTTTAACCTCTTACTTTGGTAATAATCAATATATATTATAAAGATTTATTTACAGAAAGAGCTGACTATATAATCAGCTGACATTTACTGAGCACCTCACTTCATACGTGGTATTAAGCAGGGGCCAGGAAACTGCACCTGTGGGCCAAAGCGAGTCCCCTGCCTGTTACCGTAAAGCCTGTGAGCTAAGAACGGTTTCTGCGTTTTTAAATGATGGGAAAAATCAAAAGAAAAATAATATTTTTGTGACACTAATATTATATGAAATGCCAATTTCAATGTCCATAAATAAAGTTTTATTGGAACACAGTCACATTCATTTGTACACTGTTTGTGACTTAGTATTACAATGGCAGAACTGAGTGGCTATGACCTGTAAAGCTGAAAGTATTTACTATCTGGGCCTTTACAAAATTTGCTGACCCACTGGTATAGGATATATTCAATTTACAGTGGCATTGAGATGAGGAGGAAATTACTTTATAATAATCACCTACTTTTTCTCCTCCTCAAATGTAAATCTATAAACTTCATTGTCAATCTGTATTTATAAATCTGAAATCTGAAATGATGCATAACATACTTCTGTTTACCACTTCCATGAACAGTTCCAGAAATATAGGTACAGATAAGTTATACTATTTTTTTCAATATTTTTTTCCCTGACTTTTCTTTTAAGGCTGCTAATGAAAACAAAACTGAGTCTGGTTCTCAAAGTGCTTGGCAGAAAAGTTCCAATAATTGTTACAACAAATTTCATTAGAACCAGAACATTTGACATAAGCACGAAACAATTATGTGTTATTTGATAGATGTGATAATCCCTTTCTTACTGACATAATATAAAAAAGAAAAAACTGGTGTCCTCTTCCATTGTGACCAAGCTCAGAACCTGGGTATTATCGTTGACATCTTCATTTCCTTCCAACAATTAGGTGACAAGTTTGATGTCTCGTCTATTCATTTCTTTCTTTTCTGTCCATCTACCACTGGCCTAAGTTGGTTCATCCCTGACATTTAAAACTTAAACAAATTTTTTTCTTTCAAATTGCAAAAGTAGCACATGTTTATTGAAAATTATTTCAAACTGTATGTAAATACAAGTAAAACCCCCTCAGGTTTAACCATAATTAGCAATTTGATGTCCCTCCCAATCCTGGACTCCCTTCTCTTGCTTGCTCGAGTTGGTCTCCCTGTCTTTAGATTCCTTATGGACCAATCCGTACCACAGACTTCTGTAAAAAGAATTCTTTTCGAGTGTACCTCCCTCACGTGCTCAGTGAAATGCGGAGGAAAGTGTTTGGCTTTGAGGACAGGCAGACCTGAGCTGAAACTCTGGCTCCGCAACTTATTAACCCTATCATACTGGAAAAATTACTCACACTCTAAGGACTTCAATTTTCACATCTGTGAAATGGGGAAACTCTCATCTGTCTTTCTGCATTGTTGTAAATCTAGGCTAAACACAAGAAAATTTGGAGGGAAGTAGTGCCTGAGGAACATGATAGGCTGGAGTGAGGGAGTAAAATAAGATTCCAGAGTTAAAGGAGTATGTGGCTAGAATTTAGCACAGGTGAAAATTAATAAAACTAAACAGAACAAGAGGCTGTGAGGTTACATCTTGCACAGACTGTTAGTATGTACATTGAGGTCTCCCAGGATGATGGTGGGCTGGAGAGATTACCTGTAAGATGCCAAGATCTTCACTGAACATGGGTGAGAGGTTAAGAGATCCCAAGACAAGACTGACAAGGAAGGGAAAGGATATATAGTAAGATGGGATGGGCCTCAGAAAAAGAAGTAAAATGAGGATAAAAAGAGAATGGCCTTGATGCAACAGCTGGGAGCTTCATATAACCACTCCTGCTGATAATAATGATTTCATCAAAGACAGAATTATAGAGCATTCTGAGTCAGGGAGGTCATGCTGAGAATACTTCCTATAGGACAAGCAAGATCCAAATGGAGAAAAGCTAGGCTATGTATAGTACTTAATAAAAGTATGTGAGGGAGGGAAATTGCTAGCTGTTCTACATATTTTACACATGGGAGAACAGCATCTAAAAACTGGCCATGTTGCTTGTATTTAAAGGAAGTGTGTTAGGAGACAGAGGGATATGGATCTCATCTAGATGAAGTCCTAGAGGAAGGAAAAAAAAAGTATGCCTTAGTTGATGTGCAAATTGGAAAGGCAGTTTTATTATAGCTACTTTAATTTTAAATAACAGGTCTCTCTAGGGGTGCTTTCTTTGAATCCAACAGAGGGCAAGGGGATCCTTTTACATCATAGATGCCAACCAGAGGTGCCATAGTTGCTGAGGAATTCCTGACACAGGACAAGGATGGGGAAATGGGTCCTTCGAGACCTGAAGCACACACGCACGTGTGCACACACACATATATTTGTTTCTGTCTGATTTGTGAATAAACATTTTAAATCCTTCAGTGAGAAGGCAGGAATGAAGAGACCCGGGAGGAATGTGATATACTACTACACAGGAACCTTAGTCTTTGGAGTTCATATCCATGGGAGCAAAGTCCTCTGATGACCCAGCTTTCTTTTTATTGAAGTCACCTGGCTATGAATTTTTCTGGGTAAGTGCTGGGATTGGGGCCTAGGTGCTCAACTTTGGCACTGGCCTGTGTATTCTCTGGCTGTACTTTTTTTTTTGGACACATGGGGCATTTTTCTTTAGAAGCAAGAAAGGCTATGACTTCCTTCTTGTGAAAGTTATGGTTGGCCATGGTAAAAAAGAAAACACTGAATTTTAAGTTAAAAGACATTCAAGTTATCATTTGATGAGAAGAAAACTATTTAACTTCTCTTAGCTTGAATTTGTAAAATAAAGGGTAACACTACCTAATTCATAGGATTGTTTTATAAGGATTTAGTGAGATACTGCACATGGAAGAGTTCTGTTGATGAAAATACTCTTCTTTCATTATAATTAAAGACAACATTTATTAGCATAAGGGTAAAAATAGTGGCAGAACGAAGACTGGATTTAATATTTTTAATTGTCATTTCTGTCAAGCAATAAGCTATGATTCCTTTTTCAGTAAACACAAAATGTTCCTATGATAAGGAAAATAAAGGTCAGTAATGCAAGCAAGTGGAGAGATTTTTTTCTCTTTCAGAGCACTCAACAGGAAGTGGGAAGAACCAGCACCTATTAGTTCTTTCTGAAGATTAATGCTAATTGAGGAAACTTTTTTGAATATGGTCTTATGAATTAATATCCTTAGCATAATAACTTTCAAAAGCAAATCAGTGAAAGGGAATTCGCATTGTCTTTAAAATATCAGTATTAAATAAGCTGGATATCTAAAAGTGGATTTCAAATGATAATTTCATAAACATACATCATAAAGCGAAGGAATCTCAGGAAAAGTTGGAATGCCATAACATTATAGGAAGACGACAATACTTTGAGATATTTTGTATTTCTTTACTTCACCAGGATTACAGTGTTAATAAAAACTCTATTTATCTATCCTCAATACTAAAAAGCCCATTTTTATACTAATTATAAGAGATTAACTCAGCATTTGAAGTTATTGAAAAGAGCAATGAAAAATATCACTAAAAAAAAGAGCAATGAATGTAACCTGAGGGAGCTGGATGGGGAACCGGACCCACAAGTCAAGAGACCTGGGTTATTCAACTCAGCCAGACACCAGGGGAGAGACCTCAGCTAAATCGCAACCTCACTTACCTTCTGTTTTTCTCTTCTGTAAAATGGGGCTAATTATACATATCCTGCCTGTCTCACAGAGTTGTGAAATTGATTTTTAAGCTGTTCAATAGAAGGCATTATTGGGATTATTAGTAAATTGAGTTTTCAGTCAACTTTAAAACACCAATCTGTCAGATAACATATGGTCGTGAGGTTAAAAGTGCTTATCAAAAAGCTGAATCACCATTGGAGAAGGGCTTTTAAAGACAATACTGCTGTATTTATTGATAGTACCATCCAAAGGCCTTTAAAAAAGTAATACCTTCCCCCATGTCCTTTTTCCCCTCTCTGTTACTTGTGGGTGAATAGGACTGTTCTCTAAAAGGTTTCTAAATGATGTTGATGTTAAAAAATATAGTATCACCATTTAACAGCCTTTTAAAGAGCAGTCCCTAGCATGGTCTTTGTTAACAACTAAGGGAGGAAGGGACTATTTTTTCAAAGGCTTTTAGAGGATGTTGTTAAAGAATATATAGTGACATCATTTAAAAGCCTTTTAAATAATAGTTCTTCTTCCCTCCCAATTGTAATGTCCTTGGCTTTCATTTATTTTGTACTATAAGCCGAAAATGGACATACCGACATATTATTGGCCATGGCAGGCATTTGTTGGATGGAGAGTGATGTATTGCTTTTTAAAAGGTCAGTGTCCAGAAATAAATCCAACTCTTCAAGAACACAGTACCACTTCTATACAGGATACTGCCCACCCACCTTGTCATTTTGTTTGTCTGCTCTAAGAGTTTGCTGAAGAAGATGTCACACAAACAGAAAAGGAGTCACAGTTAAGTCACTCCAAGACTTCCCATGGCATGAATGTAGTCCTACCATCCACTTTTACTTGAGTTAACTCTCCATCCAATTAATGGCAAAACTGAACTTTCAGTCCCTCACCTGCTGTCTTTATTAAACTATTTCTGCCACTATTCCACTAATTTTAGACTTCACCCTGCTAGGAGATAGCAGTGGGCGCTTAGGGTTCCTCCTTACATGTAGCTCCCAGGGAAGGGAAAAATTAAGTATTTGGTTTAAAGCCTAAAGTTTGACAGCCAGTAAGCTTTAAGATAAGTTAGCTTATCTTTCACATAACATATCCCTGTTCCCCCAAAAGTATTATTTCCAGGGATATAATCATAGGATGGGAAACAATTTTCCATCTCGTCTTGTGTGGGATCTTTTCAGAAAGTGTCATTTTAAGAACAGGAATTCCTAGATCTATAATACTTTAATGAAAAAATAAGCCTTTAAAATAATCTAAAAGCAGAGCCCTCCAAACACACTGTATTTTATTGCTAAATTTTAGTGAATCCCATAGTTTTGCCAATTTCCATGATTCACTTAAATCATAATAAATCATTTTTTACTTATGATTTGCTATAATAAATCATATAAATTGGTTAAATATCAAATACTACCCATAACACAATGCTCAGTCCAAGACCCAGTTTGTTCACTCAACTCTTTTTGACCCTACTCAGCCCATAATGATATTGGTCACATTTCATTTTGACATTTCTTATTGTGACTTCTGGCCAAGATGGAGGCGTAGGTAGATGCACTTTGCCTCCTCACACAACCAAAAGAAGGACAACAACAAATTTAAAAACAAAAAATAACAAGAATTGCCAGAAAATCAAACTGCAAGGAAGTCCAACAATCAAGGAGTTGAAGAAACATTCATCCAGACCAGTAGAAGGGGCGGAGATGGACAGCTGGGGTGGAGAGGACACATGAAAAGTTGGCGGCTGGAGGACCAGGGCAGGTAAGGCTGAGGCTGGTGGACTGGGCTGTCCCACATTCACGTGCAGATAAACCGGGACAATAAACTGGGGAGTGAGACACACTGCACAACCCAGTGCAGGAAAATAAAGCCTCAAAGCCTATGACTGAAAACACCTGTAGGGATTGAGGTAGAGGGAGAAACTCCCAGCCTTACAAGAGAGTTCATTTTGAGACCCACAGGGTTCTAGAACATACACAAACCCACCCACATGGGAATCAGCACCAGAAGGGCCCAATTTACTTGTGGGTAGCAGGGGAAGTGACTGAAAACCAGCAGAGGGCAGAGAAACCACCATTATTCGCTCTCAGACCCCTTCCCCACATACAGCGCCACAAAGGAGCACGGTGGGTTGCCCCTCCCTGGTGAACGCCCAAGGCTCTGCGCCTGTAACAGAAGCTCCGAGACAAAACAATATGGCCCAAATGAAAGAACAGATGAAAGCTCCAAAAAAATTACAACTAAGAAATGAAGAGATAGCCAACCTATCAGATGCAGAGATCAAAACACTGGTAATCAGGATGCTCACAGAAATGGTTGAGTATGGTAGCAAAATAGAGGAAAAAGTGAAATAAAGGAAACTGTACAGGGAACCAACAGTGAAGAGAAGGAAACTGGGACTGAAATCAATGATTTGGACCAGAAGAAAGAAATAAACATTCAACCAGAACAGAATGAAGAAACAAGAATTAAAAAAAACAAACAAACAAGGAGAGGCTTAGGAATCTCCCAAATGACTTTAAACGTTCCAACATCCGAATCATAGGGATGCCAGAAAGAGAAGAGCAAGGAATTGAAAACTTACTTGAAAAAATAATGAAGGTCAACTTCCCTAATCTGGCAAAGGAAACAGACTTCTAGGAAGTCCTGGAAGCTCAGAGTCCCAAAAAAGTAGCACCCAAGGAAGCATACACCAAGGCACATCATAATTACATTACCCAAGATGAAAGATAGGGAGAGAATCTTAAAAGCAGCAAGAGAAAAGGAGACAGTCACCTACAAAGGAGTGCCCATAAGGCTATCAGCTGATTTCTCAAAAGAGAACTTACAGGCAAGAAGGGGCTGGAAAGAAGTAGGCAAGGACCTACATCCCAGATTGCTCTATCCAGCAAAGCTTTCATTTAGAATGGAAGGGCAGATAAAGTGCTTCCCAGATAAGGTCAAGTAAAAGGAGTTCATCATCACCAAGCCCTTATTATATGAGATGTTAAAGGGACTTATCTAAGAAAAAGAAGATCAAAAATACGAATAGTAAAATGACAATGAACTCAAAACTATGAACAACCGAACGTAAAAAAATAAAAAAAATGAACTAAGCAAAAAACTAGAATAGGAACAGATTCAAAGAAATGGAGATCACATGGAGGGTTATCAGTGGAGAGGGTATGTGGGAGAATGGAGGAAAAGGTACAGGGAATAAGAAGCATAAATGGTAGGTACAAAATCACAGGGGAGGTTAAGAATAGTATGGGAAATGGAAAAGCCAAAGAACTTATATGTATGACCCATGGACATGAACTAAGGTGGGGGAATGAAGGTGGTGGGGGGTACAGGGTGAAGGGGAATAAAGGGGAGAAGAAAAAAATAGGATAACTATTTTTTAGCATAATCAATAAAATATATTAAAAATAATTTTATACTATTTAATTTTATGCATTTCATATTATTACTTAACTTTATTCTTATAAAACATGTAAATAAGAAAGTTCTAAGCCTGGACAATAATTTCTTTGCCTGTTTTTGCATATTTTTAAAAAATATAAATAACTTTTGAATTCTCTGTTGGTTTAACAGCACAAGTTAGTTATCTGTGCCTATAATTATATTTCAGAGTACATAGTTAAATAGTTTTAAATATTTTAAAGCCTCTGCATAACAATTCATATCATTTGAGGTTTATGTTTCACTGAAACATGCTACTGTAATTCTGATTCTAATAAATGTAACCTGGTAACATTTTGAAATAATTTTCTGACTTAAAAAGTATAACAACAGCACTAGGAATATATAAATATATATATAATTTAATCTAATACGATTGATCTGAAAACTTCAGCTGGCCAAAATCCCCACAGCAAGGTTCCACTGGAATTCTAGGTATAGCGAGTGATCACCACGTTACAATGAATATCAAGACCAAAGAGTACTGGTTATATGTGGTGCTGGGCTCTGGCTCTGTATGAGAATGACCTACAGAAAAGCCACAGCCCTACCCTTCCTGTGCTCTGCAATTTGAGAGATGAATATGAGTATCTGAGTCATCTTCCTCTCCCCACAGGTTCTACAGATGAGGTGGTATATAGAATCATGTTTCTTCCCCCCATCCAAAATTATTCATGCCTGACTTCACAGAACCTATGTATATGAACAGTGCATGGCAAGGGGGCATTAACCAGGTGGGGATAATTGGATGGGGAAATTTTCTTGGATTACCTGGGTGAGCCAATGTAACGGTATGACTCCAATAACTGAAAGAACAAGGCAGAAGAGCCAGTGTCAGAGTGGTGCAGTGTGAAAACAATTCAACCGGCCACTGTTGGCTTTGAAGATGGAAGGGGCATGAGCCAAGGAATGTGGCCAGTCTCTAAAAGCTGGAAAAGACAAGAAAAATGATTCCCACATGGAGCCTCAGGAAGGGAACACAGCCATGCTGACACCATGATTTTAGCTCAGTGAAACCCAGTTTGGATTTCAGATCCCCTGTACCATAAGATTATAAATTTGCATTGTTGTAAGTCCCATGTGTGTGGTAATGTCTTACAGCAGCAATAAGAAACTAATAAAGATAATGTGATGTCTAGCTGAAAACTACTGTTCTGAATACTTGTGTTATAAAACCTAACTGTGGGTCTATGGTTCTAATGTTTGTATACATCTTTCAATGGCTGGTCTGTGATCTGAAAGGCATCACCTAGGTTTTCCCTATAGTATTTCCTCATTGGACTTAAGCTACAACTAGCATGGACACTAATGAATTTGAGTGGCTCTCAAATCTGGGTAGTTATTTGCCAGAATCATTTAAAGGACTGGTTTTTAAAATTCTCTTCCACCAATACTCTTTCTATATTTTGATGGGCACACTGAGTTGATTTTGATCCATTCAGTGAACAGAGAGGTACAGAGGACCAATTAAAAAAAATAAAAGATGAACTTTCTCCCAAAGGCTCAAATTTAATGCACTGCATATTACTGAGATGATCTCTTATTGCTCTTTGGTTAGAATGCATTGCTAGTCTTTCTGATCAAATATTCATATAGAAACATGTATGATTTCTATGTGAGCAAAAGGGGATTCTGGTAAGCAGTGGCAGTCATAGACACTTGGGTGATGAGGCACAAAAAAAAGTTTCAATGGGGATAAAGCAAGGAAACAAAAATATGAAAGGGTTTGGGTAGAACAGAAAAAGTATCTATTAAAAGAGTAATAATTCTGAAGAAACTTAAAAATGTTAGTGTTTTCTACAGCTATAATTCTCTGGAAAAAAGTGCAATTAAAAAGTTAGATTTTTAAAAGGTTATAGTGAGTCTCTGAATCTAGATTCTTAAGCATTTTGCAACCATTCATGTAAAGTTATTATAACTGCTGGGGTAAATAATGCAGGTGTACCAGTGGGCACTTAATGCAAGCAGATCTATGTGACAGAAGTTGAACCACCAGAAATACAAGCAAAAGCTGATCAGAAAAAACTCAATTAAGTCTGTGTTGGTTTGACAGAAACATATGTAGAATGGCAAAATGTGTCTTGGTGGAAATTCCACATCTATAAATCATATTATAGATGGCACTCAGTATGATAATCCAAGATAGAAGAATTCTTCTCTGAAAATGTGTCAGTGTTAGCAATTTCCTCTGCCAAGAACCAAAACGCTTTATACAACCCCCCACTGCCAACCTACTCATCCTCTCCTGTTCTCTTGCGTTCATGGTTTCCATTTCCATAAGGCTGTAAGGTGTGCCTCAGAACTGCAACCATGGATTACTTAATTTTATTTGCTTCAGAATGTAGAAGTCATTCTATTCACGTTTATTAATAGAAATATTCAGAAACCTCCAAAGCTTTTACTAGTAGCAAAAGTGGACTAGCTTCATCCACTGATAGCAAGTCTGCAAAGAATGTGAGGACATTAACCTACATTCACTATTCTACCCAAACTATATTCTTGGAGGTCTGAGAGAACTGAGAAATTACTACATATAAGCATGATATGTAATTTTTATGTTTAATCCGACACCTGCTCAGATAATTTCTCCGCTTCTTGATATATAATGGCTGTTCTGAAATAAGTATTGAGCCACATATCTATAAAAATATACTTCTAAAAAGCACACTGGTGAGTTTCAGAACACACAGAATCTGGTCAGGCATTAAAGAAAGATGTACGATATGATTCCCTGTGTCCATTAATCACAAAGCTGGAGAACTGATAACCTTCTCCAGATGTGTATCATTCTTTTAAAAATTAATTGAAATGTATTGATTCCTAAGGAAGAAAGTTAAAGGAAGCCA
>CM052540.1:148691083-148753583 GCA_028533065.1 Trachops cirrhosus | reverse complement strand
CAATTTGTCATTCTACATATTTATGCATTCATTGGTTGGTTCTTGCATGTGCTCTGACCTGGGATCGAACCCTAGGTTGGCGTTGTCGGGGCAACGCTCTACCTGACTGAGCTCCTTGGCCAAGGCCTCAGCAAGCCTTTTAAAAAGAGGAACACAGGTAACAATAGTTAACTTGCTCGATGCATGAATAAATAATAATACATTGGGTCAATGCAATAATCTAAGATATCTTAAAGCTTAAAAATATTACTTTTCACTGCAAATATGACATTTCAACACTTGCAATTTGAAATATAACAGTTGACAGAAACACAAAGTTCAATCAACTTTGGATATGCAAAATAAAATTGCCAAAAAGATTAACTCTTTTTTAAACAAACATTTTAAAAGCCTCTTGTTATTTCCTATTGTAGTACATTTAATTATTATAATCTTAAGAAAAAAGTCAGCAGATAGTCAGCGAACTAAGTGAGGTCTAAAGAGAAAGAAACTCCTCACCACAAAGTAGCAAGGAAAGGAAAGGCCCAAGGCTTTCTTTATCATCTCTTTTTTAATTCTCCAATTTCTTACAGATTTATATATATATTTTGTTTTGGTGGGTGACTTTTTTCACAGTAATAATTACCAGTTCATTAATAACTATAATCAGCATATCATAAAATAGATTCTTCATAGTGGAGAATTTTATTATAGTATCAACAAAGCATTATGAGTATTATCCACCAGCGAGGACTTAGACTAGCATTATTTGCTTAAGCCAAATAAAAAATATTTTGCAATAACACCTTTGTAACTAAAAATGAATTACAATCTATTTTCAAAAAGTACTTTATTTTAATAATTCAGGGGAGGAAGTGATGATAATACTCTATTATTAACTATGAGACCTCTGGAGTAGTATGGAAATAAGGAGATGAAACGGTAGCATGCTATACCTTAAAGTTTAATTTAAAAATTAAGGCAACTCATACCCAGAAGTGAATTAAATAAAAGAATAAGGTGGGAGTTGGCTAGGCAATGAAAGCACAAAATACTGTCAAATTTTAATTAAAAAATGTTTTCAATTTAAGCAGACCCAGGCCAGTGATTTTTCATTATTTTTACCACAGTTCCATGACTTCTGACATTTTCATCAGAACAAATAAAGGCTTTTTCCCAAATTTAAAATGACAAAATTATTTTTAATTTTGACTTATAATTTCTTCCCCCTCTAAATTCAAAGAAATTTGATCTTAGACTTGTCTCATTAGCCTGGGGGCTGAAAACACCTTAAGTTTTAAAGTACAGTACAAAAATGTTTTTAAGACAGTTCTACTATATTAGAAAACAAACTTTATCAGAGCTGTTATCATTTGTTTTGGGAATGTGATCACACATTCAAGAAACATCTGGTATATCACCTAGTAAATGTTTATATTCAACAAAGATTCCCTTCAAAGCAATCTGCCCTTGAAGACAAACTAGAAAGTTGGCACTCTGGCGGTACAAGACAGACTGGAAAACCATACTGAAATGCCCTAGTTTAGAATAAGTTAGAGAGAGGCGGAGGGGAAGAGACAGGGAGTTCAAAGCACTATCCACTGCATGCAATACACCTATTGAGATGTTTTTTCACACTGCTCAAAACAGTTTCTGAACTCATCGATTTTGATGCCTTTTAGTGTTTCTGCCATTTTTTGTTTCATTTCTTGCACACCAGCAAAATTTTTCCCTTTGAGGACTCTTTTTTTAATCCAGGGAAACAAACAAAAAAAAAGTTGCTCAGGGTGAGATCAGGTGAACAGGGAGGGTGGGACACAGAGGTCATGCCGTTTTGGGTCAAAACTGCTGAACACTCAGTGAGGTGTGGGTAGGTGTGCTCATAAATCACCCATTATGAAATGGGAAAACGTGGTGTAAGAGTCTTCAAAAAAAAATTCACTTAAGTCAAAGGCAGCCTCTCACGACAATGCCAGCTCGTACACTGATACAGAGGGATTCCTAGAACACTCACCTGGTGGGGGAAGCCTGCACTACATGGGGCCTGCCCTCCAGAGGATAATTCCATTTTTGGGGGATTACTCCCCTCATATGATTAAAGGAGTGGGACTTTGGACCACTGATAACCAGCCTGACCTGGATGGGAGGGCTGGAGACTGGGTTCAACCATGTTGGAATAATTCAACCAGTCTTGCCTTGGTAATAAAGTCTCAATGAAAACTCTAGAAGATTAGTAAGCTTCCCTGGTTGGCAATATTCCATGGCTATGCCACCCTTCAATGCCAGTAGGATAATCTGGAAGCTTTGAATTTGGAACCCACCCAGAATCTCCTCTATGTGGCTCTTCCTTTGGTTGGTTCTAATTTGTATCTTATTATTATAATAAAGCAGTAATCCTAAGTATCTTGCTTTCCTGAGCATTGACAGTTGTTCTAGTGAATTACCAAAGTTGAGGGTAGTTTTGGGAACCTCCTAAACTTACAGTTGGCCTCAGCAGTCCTGACCTGACGTAACCAGTCTGGAGGACTTTGCCCTTAGCATAGAGTTCGGCTAACTCCAAGCATTATATTGTATCTGACTGGGCTTCTCTTTTTGCAACTCTGGTTTCTCTTTTATAGAATGTTCTTGGAATTACTTCCTATTCCTCAATATATTACCTTTATATTCCACAATGATCGCTTTTCTTAACCTTCCTACACTACCAAAATGAAATTCCATTTAGGTACTGTGATTCATAAGGTTCAAATCTGTTATATTGCGGCAGCTAAGTCTAAGTCTGCGCTTCCTCATTAGTGTGCCACAAATGGGTTAGACATGTGCTGGCCTGTTGTCCCTTACAACCTGGGGGGGATATGGGAGGGTGGCACTGTGGTGGCTGGAGCACTTGGGCGGGGTGCCTCCCACCTCCTGCAGCATTCTCTGTTTACCCAAGAGCACACCACAAATATTATCACTTTTCTATATGGACCATGACATGAAAAGACTGGAAAGTTATGAGTTAAGAAATCATTACTACAATTTTCCCATGACAGTATGTCAACAACATCAATACTTCTACAGCATCAGACTTGGTTCTTCCAGCCTGTGTGTGTTATGTTTTAGCCAACTAAACTGCTGTTGCTCCAATACCCCAAGTTCATTCACACCTCAAGCCTTCACACACAAGACTTCCTCTGTCAGTGAGGCCATTCTTGTTCTACTCCAGCCACCTTGACTCTTACTGTTCTTCTGAATTCAGTTCCAAGGTCATATATGTAAATTCTTCTCTACGGGATATTTGTCACACTGGAGCACCTGGCAGATTTGTGCCTCAAGTAGAGCACTTACTACAATGTAATGATTCCCTTTTCCCACTGTAATCTGTTGACTTTACTGATACCACGCTCTGTGATTCACCTCCTTCTTTGACTCATTTTACTTGGCCTTTTCCTTTGTTGCCTCTTAAAGGACGTTACCTACAATTCCATCTTCTCCGAATTCAAACATTTTGAGGCCCATTATTTCGTTTGCTTCTCATGAAAACACAATTAGTTGTTTAGGGAAAGTATTATCTCCATCCTACAAATTCAAAAATGGAAGTTCACCCAAGTCAAAGAACTGCCCCTTAGTCGGAATGAGAGCAGGCAGCTCAGCCAAGGGTAGGAATTGGGTCTTTGGACTCCAAATTCAATGCATTTCCTAAATAACACCCTGCCCTTCTAAATGAATTCTTGGTGTTTTAAGTTGGCACTCTGAAAGTATATTCCCACAGAAACCCTCCGACCTGTAGAAAGGTGCTAAAGAACCACTATGGGGATCCGTAATTTGGGGATTGCCTTGAGAGCCTCATTCTATGGTAAAGTCAGAACTCAGGAGTCATTTTCTCCCCATAGAAACAAAAATCCTAAGTATTAAGTGAACAAGTTAATACACTTTCTTATATAACTACTTTGAGAAGAAACAAAAATGCAAAGAATGAGGTAGAATTTCATGCTGAAGTTTATCAGCAGAAAATAGATTAAGATAGTTTTCAGAGGTAACATTAACTGCTGAATTCACTTTAATACTTTTGTACACCAAATATACAAAAAGTCATCTAAACCAGAAAAGACTGGAGTTTTACTCCAACCTTTCCAACCAGAGGTGAACAATTTATTCTTATTTTACATTATTCTCACATGCAAACTCTCTCCCCCTCTTCTTTTCTCATCTTGGCCAGAAGCCTAACAGTCTGAGGATTACTGTTTCTGAGTTCCCTAGGTTTGATAAGTAACACTTTAGAAAGTGTTAACATAACAATAATGCAGTAAAAACCAATTCACTGGCAATTAAATTCCCCAAAGAATTCCCAGTTTGTTCACTGAAATATTACTGCAGGAACTAAAGTGTTTCTTCATGTTAGTCATTTGTTGCTCAACTGCCCTTAGTTTCATGTAAGACTCAAACAAATACAGTACAGTATTTCTACACCATCATCATACAGTTTGAACAAAGTAAGGCCTGTCCTTACAACGATATTCATTAGAAATTACATTTAAAAAATCTCTGTTCTAATTATATAGTTCAAAGGATTAGAAAAATAGCAAAAGTTTTCACTTGAGAAATATTTAGTGTGAAAAAGAAATTCTTTAGGTGTCATTGTAAATATTTCAGTAATTTCAAAAAAGAAAATCTACCTATATTATATCAAATATACAAATAAAACAAAATTTAAACAATCCACCAAAATACATGAAAATCATCTATGGACCACAAAGTCATCATATAAGCTAAAAAATGTTTCCCCTATTTATTTTCATAAAATTATTCAAATCATTGCAGCATAACTATTTTCATTGCTTCAAAATTCTATTCTAGGTTCATAGATTCCCAGAACATTAAAATTAGAAGAAAACATGGAGATCTACCTTGCCATCACTTTAGAGCTGAGAAAACCAGAAGACTTCCTCAATATCACCCAACTCATTAGTAGTGATGATTCAGAAAGGCACATGTTACACATCAATAAAAAGGAGTCCTGTCATTCACACACATGGTCTCCCTTTCTATTAGAAACTTAACTGCTTTTTGGATAGTAGATACAGGTTAGAGAAACTCTGGAAAATACTGAAACATATAAAGAAGGAAAATAGAAATCATCCATATTCTCATCATTCAGAAAATCTGTTAAAATTATAATGCATTTTCCTCTACTATTTCATTTTCCCTATAATTAGAAAAACAGTATGAATGTACAATTTTACAAAATTGAGATAATATACATAATATTTTGTATTCTCTTTTACCACTACATAGCACACAGTGTTTTCTTATCACAATAAAGCAGCGGTTTTCAACTGGTGCGCCACAAAAATCTTTAAAACGTGTGATACCTGACTGTTCAGTCAGGGGCACTGATCTTTCTTCCCTTAGGCTGTCAAATAAAAAAAAGACAGCAGCCAACACAACAATAGCCACCTGGAGTGAATGAATCAAAACTATGCCTGTTTTTGGTCAGATTGGCAAAAAATATATATATTTCTGGTGCGCTGCAGAGTTGCAATAATTAGTTTATGTGTGCTGTGAGATAAAAAAGGTTGAAAATCGCTAAATTAAAGTATTTAATTTAAAACATCTTTTACTTTGACTCTGCCATACTTTATGTAATCATCATTCTCTTATAGACATTGAGGTGATAAACAACAATGCATGTAAATCTTCATGTTTGATTATTTCATTAGAAGAAAAATCTAGACATGAGATTATCAGATTGAAGAGTATGTATATTTTGATAACTATATAGGTGACCAACTGCCATCCCGAATGTTGCACTAATTTATACTTTTATCAGTGGAGCAATATATAATTCCTGTTTCACTGCATCCCTCACCAATAATGGACACTGGTAATTCTGCCAATGTCACAGAGAAAATGGTTCCTTCAATTTGCACTTATTCATTACTTCTACTGAACATTTGTCATGTATCTATTACCTACATTTCTCCTTCTATAAATGTTTATATCTTTTGTCTACTTAGAAATGTTTTAATGAAGTACAATATGCATACAGAAAAATAAACATAACTTAAGTGCAAAGCCCAATTATTTTTTTTCATGAAATGATACACCCACATACCAGCATCTAGATGTAAAGACAGAACACTATCGGCACCCCTGAAGCGCCTCGGGTTCCCTTCAACCACTCATTTCCCTAAGGGTAATCACTCTTCTGACACTGAACACCAGATATTAATTTTGCCTGTTTTTCACTTCTGCTCATCTTTATAGTCATAATTTTACTGTTTAAAAAAGTTAATTAGTATTTATTATGAAACTCTTAAACATTATAGAAAAGTAGTAAAAAAAGCAATGATTCATCTAAAAGTCATATTACTTAAAGTAGCTGCTGTTAACTCTGGATAGATATACTGATATACAGAAAAAGAGACAAATTATCTTACAGAATAGGATTATAATCCAACTCTAACTGAAGAAAAAAATAACTAAAATAAAACTAAAACAAAAAAACAAACCTCCAAATTTCAGATAAGTGTTGAGTATAAAAAAACCATTAAGAGATTTGAGTCTCATTAAAAAACACAAACAAAAACTGTTTAAATTCTGCATAATATTGATTCATCTCCTACTAATGAAAATACGAAATAATTAACATTCACTCCTCCCCCCACCTTCTCCATTCCCCACCTACTAGGTTTGGTTTCTTATAACACTATTTATATTTTACCATTTACACTCAATTCTGTGCCATAATTCCCATTGATTTTGATTCTATTATTGTGAATCACCCTTTAATAATTGGTTTCATCCCCTTTTTATCTTTCAAGACAGTTACTTTCGTGTTTGAGAATATGTATGTACAGCCCTTGTAAAGAAAGATGACCCAATTTCCTTGGCTCACATTTTCCTTTTCAAATCTGTAATAATAAACGAATAACAGGAAATATTTAGTATTTAATGTTATGTCTACAGATGAAAAAAAGTTGAAGTATTAAGGGGTAAACTGACTTGCCTAAGGTTGCTCATTTTGTAAGGTGGCAGAACTCTGATTTGAATGCAATCGGTCTGGCTCGGGAGCCTGTGCTTTTAACTGCTACATTACATACTGCTTTGAATGTCTGCAGTCGGCATGTGACCGGGGGAAGGGACAGCAAAGGGTGCAACTAGCTTTAAGAGGTTAAGGCCAGGCATGAGAGAAGCCCTGCAATGAACAGTACACAATAAAAATCACACCACGTTCCTCAAAACTTTCAAATGTCCTGTTGAATATTCATGAGGTGATGACTTGTTAAAAATTACCTGACCGTAGAATACTTCACGTATAAGTACAAAGGAGTATTTTTGTAAGGTTTTAATATTAACACTTTTCCAGGAATGCAACTACCAGAAAACCTGTTCAATGTTTTGGAAATTTATGTTTCTGAGACAACATTACAATCCACAGCACTCGAGCTGCTAACACAACACGCCATATCAGGCTGCACTCACAGCTGCCACGGTTGTGGGTCGTGGAGGTTCTGCACACGAGTGCCAGCATCACCGAACCACTTCCTTTCTAGTGCAGTCATGGTCCCGTTTACACATCAATGTAACGATTACTTTACTAGAAATTGTGTTTATTTCTTCTTTCTATTCAATTAGGACAACAAGCTGATTTGAAAATTAGGGATGTACTCTTATCTACAAATTTCATTTCAGGATCCAAGAGACTCCTGTATTTGTTGAGGCCCTACACCATTATATGAGGGCTATAATTTTTAAGGGATTTTCTTTGACTTTTTCTCTGATGTCTTTAGTCCGCTTGTTTTTAAATTTGTACACGTAATGAGAAAACTTACATCATCTTTTTAAAGTGCTGTTTTGAGGGCTGGAGGTGAGATGAGGAGCAATGCCACTCTGCACCAGAATATTCCGTTTATTTCTACAGGTTTCCCTTTCAAAGTTCTACCTTTTTCTTTGTTTAAAGTTCTACTCCTGTCTTTGAGTTTTGATGGTGGATTTCTGGTTGCCACTCTCATTGCTACTATTTGATCAGTTTGTTAGCTTTTGGGGATATTTTATGATCCTGCTTCACTCAGCCGCATCACCTTACAGTCCATTTTTGCAAACTCTTTGGATGGAATGCTTTTCTTTTCCTTTGAAGAGACCACCCCAATAAATATTTTCCTTAGTATAAGAGGGTGAGTCCTTCAATTACCTTGTGATGAATGAAAATTTACTACAAACTTTTCTAATCTCACTGCATTCTTCTGATAGCTATTATAGTATAAAAGTCTACTTGCAGTCCATTATCACATATCACATCACTTGCGAAACTATTAATATTTTTTGAGTGATGACAATGTGCCAGTCATTATTCTAAGAGTTTTGCATTTATTATCTCATTAATCTCACAACAATCCTGTGAAAGAGATTATCTTCATAGGAAACCAAGGTACAGAAAGGTTACCTACCAATTTGCCCAAAGTCACATAGCCAGTAAGTGGCAAAGTAGAGATTTGCACCCTGGTCACCTGATAGCACCTCAAGATATTTATCCACTACTTTACTGCCTCCCAAGTTTTTAGGGGCCTCCCTTCCCCTCAAGGACTAACTGCTTTACTGTAGATTTCTTGATGATCACTTTCTCTTTACAGCCTTCCACAAATGCTCAATAAGTATTTATTACCATATTTTTCGGACTATATGATGCACCCCCCCAATTTGGGAGAAAAGGGGGGGTGCATCTTATAGTCCAAATATAGCTTTACATTTACATTGGTGAAATATTATGTTATTTATGTTATTAAATATTTTACCACATTTTTTGCTTCAAAATTTTTTTTCCTAGTTTCCTCCTCTAAAACCTAGGTGCATCTTATGGTCCAAAAAATAAGGTACTTAAATAAATGAAAGACTTAACTTCTTATTTTCACTGCTCTACCTGCATCTCTTTTAATGTGCCTTTTCTTTTTAGCTTTAAAGAAGGGCAAACTAAAATCCCCAATACGGTTTTTACTCATTTCTAAGTGGTTAAGAAATAACTGCACTCTATGACTTGATAACATTATAAAGCTTAATAGTTTTTACCTACACTTTATAAGTGAGCTGACCAAAGCTGACCAGAAATGAACGTAGGACTTTTGAGCATACCACCACACAGCCTTGCTATCACATTTGCTTTGAAGGGGGAACTTTTAGTAATAATCTGCAAGCATAGGTACTCCTCTTCCCCACTTCTGGCAGAAGAAGCCCTATGCTCCCGGCAGCTCTGATCACCAATTATACACCCTGCCAGCCCTGGCACCAGTGATACACCAGATCTACTCAAGCTACCTCTGCTCCCATCAGAGCACACTGTTCTATCTCCACATTTGTCAGATTTCTAACACAAATTAACAGGAGGTCAACCATATTAACAGATTATACATCCTAGGCAGCATGCCTGATTTAGAGTGAAAGGGTTAGTGATACACTATGCCAACATAGGAAAAGTTATTGCAGTTTCAGATACTATAACAGGCTGATGGTTTTGGCATTATTTTGAGATAAGCATGTCTCTTGCCTCCCTTCCGGTCATACCTCATAAATAACATTAAAGAATTTCTTTAGAGACACAAAACCACATAAGTAAATGCATGAAGATACTACAGAGCAATACAATCTTGAATTTTCAAATGAAAACAGGTATTTTTAGTAGCCTACAGTAAAAAACAAGCAAACAAACAAAACGCCAGTATGGTAGAAACAGAATGATTATGAGAATAAAAGTTTGTTAATGTAGACAATAATTTTTTGTGGTAGAATTTATGTATATAAACTAATTCAAAGTGGCAAAGAACCCTTATATATTACAAATGGAGAGCAGTACCAAAGAAAAATGTACACATGATAATTAAATGTGGATAACAAGCAGAAATAAATTGAGATAATAATGGTTTGGGTAGAACAAATTTAAAATATTTACAAAGTTAAACATCAGCTCTGAACCAAACTCGTTAGAGGAGGACTTGTTCAGGACAAAGAACTGACTTCAATTCTTTACATTTTAATAAAAATGATGCAATGGCATCATTTGAAAACTGAGCTAATATACTTTGGAAATTACTTACGCTAATGACTGATGAAGATGTTGACAAATTTAAACCTTCAAGATCAGCTATCAAGCTCGGAGAAAGAGCTGGTGTGGGACGCACAACTGGTGTGGGTACTGGGTTAACTGGAAGAAAAGGCCCAAATTAGCAAATGTGCACGAAGATTTAATGCGTATTATTAAAAGCAACATATTTATTTTGTTGGTAAATCTAATTAAATTACTTTGATTAATAAATCTATGACAATTCTATTTAACATCTTGATTTAGTCAAGTTATTATCAAGTCAAGGCAGTTATCAGTCTTAGCTTTCAAAACATAATGGCCTGGTAGGGGTAATGGTGATGGACGGAGACTTGGGGCACAGAACACAGGATACAGTGTACAATGATGTATTGTAGAATTGCACACCTGAAACCTGTGTAATTTTGCTAACCAGTGTCACCCCAATAAATTCAATAAAAAAATAAATTAAAAAAACACAATGGCAAATCCTATAACAAAATAAGGATATAAATATCTTAACAGTTTTTGAAAATTTTTTATTATATAACACTATCACCCAGCAAATTTACTAAAAGAAAAAGGTAAAGAGACATTTTTTCAGACTAATATAAAGAATAACAATAGCTTTCAAGAGAGTTCTCCAGTTCAAAGTCTGAGAGGAGCATATAAGGGGGCTAAATGGTAATGGAAAAACATATAATAAAGATTAAATTTTAAAAAAAAGAGTGTTTAAATCCTTCCTCTATTTTATTCTCCACTGTAATAATTATAGTGGCGCAAGCTATCTAATTCCCTTTTAGTTATATTTTGTCAGCAAAAGCTATATGCTAGATAAAAATGTTTATTCTTAAACTCCTATGTACTAGAGATCAGACACCTGAAAATTTGCAAATCTCTAAAAAAAGCAAATCTGATTGCATGACTCCCCTGCTTTAGACTCTTGAAAGACTCACAACCGCCTACAAAAGGCCAACTCTTCACTAAGTGGGCAAGCGCCTCTGGATTTAACTCAGCACTGTCCAACAGAACTTTCTGGGATGTCGGAAATGTTCCACAGCTGTGGTGTCCAATGTCCAATGCGCTTTCCAACTGTTGCTAGTACCACTAAAGCACTGCAGTTTTGGTTTTGATTAATTTAAATTTAAGTAGCTATGTGTGGCCAGTGGTCACTATATTGGGGAGCACAGGTCTAGCTTATCTCCAATTTCATCCACCACTCCCATGTTCTAGGTCTACCGAATAATAGTTCCCGAGATCTTATTTCTTGTCTCTGAGTCTTTTATATTCTATTCCCTTTGCCTATAAGTTACTTCTGTGCCTTGCTCACCTGGTAACTTTTGCACACGAAGATAACACTGCTTATATGTGCCTTCTTTGTTCCACAGAACTGTTTGGACATATTTCTACAACCATACTTCTCTCAAAATATTAACTAGTCTCTATATGTTTTTATTTCTACTAACCTGTGTGAGCAAGTTTTTTAATGGTTAGTAATTGCTCAACTGTTTGCTCAATAAAATACATTAAAATGTGGCAAAAGTTTTAGCTTCCAAATTCTCACTCCAAAATAACACTATAAAGGAAGTAACATTTACTTAATTTGATATCACTTTTTTAGAAGATTATTTATTTATTTATTTATTTTTAGAAAGAGGGGAAGAGAGGGAGAAAGGCAGGGAGAGAAGTATCAATGTATGGTTGCCTCTAACATGGCCCCCACTGGGGACCTGGCCTGCAACCCAGGCATGTGCCCTGACTGGGAATTGAACCTGTGACCCTATGGTTCACAGGCCCGCACTCAATCCACTGAGCTATACCAGCCAGGGATGACATCACTTTTCAAAGCATCTTTTTCTCATTTTTGTCTCACAATATCCTGTAAATTATGCAGAAAAATATTAAATCATAAAGTTAGCAATAAATATTTCTTGAATAAGAAGAGAGCAATAGACAAAGTTCAAGTTATGGTGCAAGAAACAGTCCCTGTCTTCAAGTAACTTAATATCTAATTGATAAACAGACTTGCACATGCTTGAAGAAAAACAAAAGTAACAATATGGTCTTTAATTGATATTACCAAAAGAAGAAAATTTTCAAAGGAAACCTTAAATAAAATCTCAACATATACAATAAAAAAAAGGCAGTATAGAAACCGGGTGGAGGAGGAACTGAGCCCTTGCTCTCTCACTCGTACTCCTTCAGTGCGCCTGAAGCACTGCTACCAAGCCCCAGGCTTCCTCAGACCTAGGCTGAAAACCACTAATTAATAAGTGCCATAGGGAGCTAGGGGAAAAAGGACTGACGGGGATATGGTGGTAAGAAAAGGCTTCAGGCATAGGAGGGAATGAAGTCCAGTTTTTCAAGAAGAGTAGGATCTGAATAAGAGGAAAGGAAGAAACTGATTAATTACTGGACAGGAAAATGTAAACAAAGGCTGAGAGGTGGGAAGCTAAGGGGTTTGGGTTTATCTTGCACACTAAAGGGAACTGTTAAAAATCTAAGCAAAAGAGGAATGGTATGACATGGTATTGCAGGACCATTAATCATGTGGTAGTGTAAGGGACAGACTGAAAAAGGAGCATGAAGATTGGCAGTGAGAAATAATTTACAATAGTTTAGGTAAGATGTGAAACAGACTGAAGTAGGATACTGGCATGAGAAGGCAGAAAGGCATTTATATTAAAGACACTGTAAACTGAGGCAGGGAGATTAAGGCTTGTCAAGGCCATAAGACAAGAATGATGAAACCACTGTAGGCCTAGAAACGGGTTCTTCTAACTAGGATAAAAATATCTTGCTTTTCCATGCAAAAGGTAACTTTTCTGGTGGGTGCTAAATGCATGTTTCTTCATTTGTTTGTCCATCCATCCATCCAAAATATTAGATGCCCATGTTTAGTAATTAAAATTGAGTAAGAATAGCCTCTCATTTCGAGTATGGCTTGGCTAAAGACAGGGAAAAAGCATCAAAGACCAGACAGGAAAATTCATACTGTAGGCAAGGTTGACTCTTAAGAAAAATATAGGTTTTTCACATCATTTCAGAAGACAGAGGTATTAAAGAAATAATTACATATCTGTTTTAAAAGTCTGGCAAGATGAAAGCTGGCACCGAAAGTTTATCTAAATTGAATTCTGAGGCCAGCTGAGTACACTGAAGTATTTAATTAATGTGTAGGAAACAAAAGGACTCCGAGGCTTAGAAAAATAACATCACATAGAAATTAAAATGAGATACCATTTCAACTATGGAATGTGCAAAGGCAATTTTTAAATACAAGATTCAGCACAAGTAAGGGCATAAAGAATCTGGGACTCTCATACTAATACTGTGTAAGTTGTTACAAGCTTTGTGGAAGGCAATTCTACCAAGAGAATTCTTTAAAGCCTTTGTCCCAGCAATTCTACTCCTGAGAATTTATCTTAAGGAAACAGTCATGGAGATAATGCAATAGTATACTTGTGATGATGCTTCACTGATTATGACAGCAAAAAATGGAAAGGAGTTAAATTTCCAACAACAGTAAACCTGTTAAACAGAATTTATTACAACAATATAAACGATAGTCATGCAGTCATTAAAAATGAAGTTGTTAAAGAATATGGCACAGAAAGTAATGTGTATGATAAATAGATAAAGAAGCAAATAATGAAACAGTATCTCAGAATGACTCAATTGGTTTTTTGGGGGGGAGATTGTTGCATATGAAAAGAAGATGAACTGGTATGTCAATGTAAATCCAGGATATTTGGATTACAGACCCATTTTTTCTTTTCCTTTTTGAAACCTTCTACAAAAGTTTTTTCTTTACTAAAGAGTATTTAATGAAGTAATTATATAATTATTCTTCTGATTAAAGTTTTACCTTAAAATTTAAGAAGTAAAACTTTCAATATATAATAATTTAATACAAAGTTAACGTGTTAAATGTAATTTACTGCTGTTGCTGCTCCAACTTTATCATCATCATCTCCACCACAACTAACCGCCCTGTAAAATGCTTATCATGTGCCAAGCGCAGTTTTAAGTGCTTTTACATTTATCAACTCATTTAGTCCTATTAGCGCTCCTAAAAAGTATTAGTATTATCCCCATTTTATAGATAAAGCAGATAAGGAAGATTAAATAACCTGCCCAAGGTTATGGGCTAGAAAGTAACAGAACTGGAATGGGAACTCAGACCACCCAGCCCCACTGCCCTCTCAACCACCCCCATCTCCTGCTGCACTGCAACTTACTCAACGGTAGGCTATCACAGACCATAAGGCTTATCAAAAGCATGCTTATTGTTGGGTGACATCCATTTTTAAAAGACTTCACAGTTAGTTAGTTAGTTAGTTGTACTAATAGTATAATTATATAGGTTTACATTTCCTATTAAGAAACACCAGAATATGATTGCTGCTTTATGACCATACTACTGAGAACACAGTATGGGCTACTAAAAAATACTTTAATTTCCGTAAATATAAAATATGACTGGAAAAATGAAAACAAATGCTACTTCTAACCTAATCTATCATTAGGCCATATATTACCTTAGCATAAATATTTTCTAATGTATTATCAACTGACCTCATGAAATAGTCATATAATTTCCCAATCGAAAGAACTGTAAAAATATTCAGCACCTTTTTTCACTTTACGAATGGATACAATGAGGTACATATTAACTAAATTGATTAAAATGTTCTGCTAATATCCCCTCAACAGATTCGATAAGGAGGCATCACATTACTTAAAACCACAGAACTGTTTTTGGTAGAGCCAGTCTATTGCTAAGCACACTTCCTTAGAGACAGTGATTACTTCAGGTCGTAGTGAGCTCCTTCACTGCTCCATGCCTTTACTTCCCTTACTTTCTTCTCTAACCTCCAACTGCTTAACTAATTCTTAACTTACACTAAACTCAAGGGTTATGTTACATCTGGAAATTGCTAGGTGGGTTAGGTGCTGGGGTACCTAACAGCATTCTGGCATATCTCTCTCATTTCATTTACAGTGTGGCAATCTGAGGGCCACTTTATGTGTTTTCCCTATGACACCCTGAGAGTTCCTGGGGTAGGGACAATACTGTGTCCATGTAGAATCACCAGCACGCAGCCGATTACCTAGAGCACACCAAGTGTCTATTGAATAGATGTATTCTGAATGAAGGTAACAAATTCAGTACTTGCAGTTTTCCTGATATGCAGTATGTACTGAACAAATAACCTCTGCAGATTATAATGTGCCTCTTATATAAAACTTAAGAAATGTGTCTGGCTTGCTTTCAAAATTAATCTAATTCTCACAGCTAAGAACTCAAACAACTGGAGACTAACTTTGTAGTTTTTGATCAATAGATTGCTTGCCAGGGACAGTGGAGGATTATTGAAGCTAATAAACAGCATATAATGAAGTCAGTATTTTATGAGCCATTATTAACAACACTTTTCTCCCATAACACTCCACTTGTCCACCTGTAAGCTCAGATCATACCTCTGCCACAAGCCTTGGTAGCTTTTTAATTGGTTTATGTTTTCCTCCTCATTTTATTACTGTACTTTGCACTTCTACTATATCTCTTATATAAGGTGTTACTTGTTCAGGTGATCTGTCTGGGTCCCTGACTAGATTAGTCTCTGGAAGAGAATGACTAAATTCTATTTATCTGTTCTATCACCGAGCAGATGATTCACAAACATGGGCAACAATGATTTGAAAAGATTTCAAGTATCATTTTTGCAAAAGATTTTTTAAAGAAATAGTTTTTGGTATAAAAACAAACAGAAATACATACTATGTTGAATTAAAATAAAGTTGGGATGAAATTTCCCTTAAAATTAAATACGTACATTTAAATTTTTAAAACTTAATATTTAAGAAAACCTTTGTTTCTACATAAAAATGGATTAATTATGAGTCGAACGATAAGAATTATATCATTTTACAGGTTTCTCACTTTTCCTTAGTTGCCGGTAAATCCAGAGTCAAACATAAGGAGAAAATTTAATTAGTGCACTTTAGTATCTTCTAACATTTATTCTTAATTCCTTTTTAAATGTGGCTGACCACTGCTGTAAATTGTAAAAGTTACATATCTATATAAAATATTCATCATCACAGAAAGATGTAAAATATAAAATAAAAGCCTCTCTCCTTTTTCCTAGTTCAGTCCTGTACCCTGAAGGGGCTGGAGCTATCACAGTTAATGGTTTCTTCTGTAGCCTTCCAGAAATACAGGATGTACAATCACGCTTGTGTTTGTGTTCAGTATATAACTGTTCTTTTACTCCTTTTTTGTTTGTTCATTTTAAAAGATTTCATTTACTCATTTTTAGAGAAAGGGGGAGGGATAGGAAAAGAGAGGATGAGATACAGCAGTGTGAGAGAGAAACACTGATTGGTTGCCTCTTGTATGTTCCCCAACCTGGGACTGAACCTGCAACCCAGGCATGTCCCCTGACCAGGAATTGAACTGGCAACCCTTCACTTCGTGGGACAACGCTCAACCAACTGAGCCACACTGGTCAGGGCTACTCCTCCCCCACCAAAAAACAAGTAGAATCATGCTCTATATGTTATCTTTAAAAAAAAAATTATAGTATTTTGGATATATAACATAAATAGCAGATGGAGATTTGCCCCATTTTTGTCAAGGATTAGACCATCTTATTGGTAGACATTTTGTTTTGTTTGATTTTGCTGTAATAAATAATGCTGCAATTAAATTTTTATTATAAACTTGCGTATTTTATTAATTCAACAAATATTTACTGGGTGCCCACTATCTTCCAGGTGTGTTCACACACTAGAAATAGTAGTGAGCAGGACAGACAAGGATACTATTCTCATTCAACTTGAATCTAATTGGGTGAGAAAGACGATAAACAAGTAATAAAGACATTTAACAGAATTTCAGATAGTGAAAAATGTCATGAATAGAGTTATTAGTGAAGGTGTGTAAGAGAAGTTGACTTCTGAGCTGGGATTTGAAAGATAAGAAGCAGCTTGCTATCAGAAGATCTGGAAGAAACGTTCTTAGCACTGGGAACAGCAGAACAAAGGCCCCTGGGAGGAATGAGCCTGGTATATTTCAGAAATGCAAAGGAACAGAACAGATAAAAGGTAGGCAAGAGTCAGATCACACAAGGTTTTAGAAACCTAGGGATATGGATGCTCATGTAAGTGTAAAATTAAACTCTTACATTAAAGGGTCTAAAACAAGGATGAAATGAGATCTGATCTTGCTGGTTTATCTGTATGATAAATTCCTAGAATTAATAGGTGAAAATTGATAGATGTGAGCAATTTAAATTTTGAGAGATATTATTATAATGACTCCATAAAGCTATACCTATGTATATTCCTATGAAAAACATATGTAGAATGCTTTTTCCTCTAACCCTTAGTAATATGGATGTTGCTTTAAAATCTTTGCCAATAGGTGAAAAATGATGTAAACTTTAAAACTTCATCAATAGGTGAGAATTATTAAAATTTGGCTCCAATTTTAATTTCTCTATATTAACTATGTCTCTGTTTTATAAATTTTAATAACTCTGTATTAAGAATTTGTCATGAGACAGTCCGGGTAAGTAATATAAATACAACAGCTTTATATTCTGTTTAGTAGAATAAAAAAGCCTACAGAGATAACTCACCTCTAGCATGGAAAAACTATCTTGAAAAATGACAGCAGTTTAATATTCATGAAATCTTACTTGCTACTCTTCTTCTAGTGCCAAACGTACCCACCAACAAAGTCAATTCCACTCTCTCACAATGAAGGAGATGATGAATATACATTTTTGAATACTTGGGTTAGTATATTTGTAGGATTCTAAATTCCCAGAAACAGATTTGCTGAGACAAAAGTTTTTTTGTGGTTAAATATTGATAGGTATAGCCATACTAGCTGCCAAAATCTTTTTGTACCCCATTCTATTGACATTGAAGTGTGGCAAGAGGAAAATGGTGGTATCCTTTACATTTTCAGTTACTTCCCTAATTCCCTACTTCCTTAAGTTAGATATCTCAGTCCCCATAGCCAACATTTAACAATGCAGAAGTTGTGAGATATGGATAAATATTTACTGAAACAAGTATTAAAGCAAAAGATCTTAAAATTAATTTGGTGCACCTTTATTTGACCAATTATATTTATTCAAGGGACACAAAGTGAATATGCTGAATAGATGAAAAGACACTAAGTACCAATTTCTAAAATCTCCTTGCTGTATTTATCCATAATTTTTTCATAATAGATGTTAATATACTTTGAGACATGTAAATAAAAAGTACTCTAAAAATAAAACTACTACTAAACACAGAAGAAATATTTAAATTTTAATACTTACAATCATCTAAATCTAGAAGTGAAACATCTTTGGTAACAGGATTTCTATCTTGCTTTGTGTTTTTTTCTTTATCCTGTAAGACATGACATAGTTCATTTACTGTATGTTCTTTTTAAAACGTCTGTGAGGTATCCTTTAACACATCAAAGCAAACATTTTTCCTCTGCACAGTCTTGCCCCCAAAATACTAAGCTTTTATATGGTTACACAAAATGTTTTTTTGAATCAAATTTTTTATTTCAGTTAGCATACAGTATTTCTTTCCACCATGCAAACTGTTAATTATTTTTAAATATTTTGTGTTTAAACATTATAAAGAACTTTCAGAAAAACTTAAAAGGTTACTAATTATTTTATAATCTGACAACTTTCTGGTAACATGAAAATGTAATGTCTGTGCACTTTGGCAGAAAGTGCACAAACACTATTGAAAATCATTTTTAAACAAATTGATTTGAGAAAAAGGAACACTCAAACTATAATGCTTAGTCTGAGATGGTCAATGGCTTGTGATGCATTAGCCTTGCTGAGATACAGTTTGTGATGTGCATTGTAGCAGGTACATAGTATTTCAACAATGGGTGTGTCAGATTTCTGCAAAAGGTATTCATTAAAATCTATAAATGACATTTTCAGGCTCTTGCTCTTTAGAGTTGAAAAGGATTCATTTACTTTCTTTACTGTTTTCCTTTGGGGAGAATATGTACTTCAAAACATATCTGTGCATAATTAGGGCTTCCACCACCTCAGATTTGAGTATTCAGTCTACTATGTTTTTGAAATGTGGATAACCATGGCCTAGAAAGCAGTGTCTACAAGGGTGAGGTGTTGATGACAGTTTGCTTAGAGATACAGAAAAATATGCAATCTTAAAAAAAATAAAGTACAGTATTGCATAGCATCATCAGCAATTAAAGCACAACAAATAGTAGGGTGTTAAATAGATGTATTTGGATCAAGGTTACTTACCTTTATAATCTATACTTTTTTTTTTACATTAAATCTCAAATTAAAGGCCAAAAACTTCAGTTTTTACTAAAATGTTTGTTGCCTCCTTCATTTAGTCATTAATAGATATGCATAGAATTTTTAATATGTATTAGATTCTGTGCTAAGCAATGGAAATAAGAGATCTAAGACAGACATAGTCCCTGCCTTCATATAACTTATAATCTATCAGAGGAGTTTATAGCTTATTGCTTATAGGAAGTATTATGAATATGTTGGAAGTATTTTTTAACCATGAAAGCTATCATTAAACAAACAAAAGGCACATTACCACTTACAGTTTACTCCATGTCAGAGCTACTACTACACCACACATACACAAATGAGAGCAAATACACCAAATTATACCATAGGTAACATTTTAAAATAATTTTAAGTTCTGCTTGTTTTTCTTCTAATGCCTATGCTGAGAAAAAATATTTTCCAGGCTCCTACAATAATACACATTAAAACACTAACTAAAAACATCGGCATCGATTTTCTTCCTCAAAATAATTATTTCTGCTACTGAAAACTCCAAATCAACCAAATGGGTTTTAATTTTCATTAGTTATTTATAAACAACATTTGCCCCTCTCTCCACACCACAAATGAATAACAATTTCTAGAGCTAAGGAAAAAAAAAACAGAAGAAATGTTAATTTTGAAGCTGAAATGTAAAAGTTGTAAGTAATAAAAACGTGTTCAGAAAGCAAATGCCATCTCAACTACAATATCATTCCTGTGAAGAAAGAACATATAACAGAAAGAGCTTATCACCATGTGACTTATCAAAATGCTATGCTGAGCACAACGGGTGCAGCTTCCTCTAAGCTACAATGGTGCATGACTGTCTTCATGGAACTGTAACCTCCCCACCTGAAAAATT
This sequence comes from Trachops cirrhosus, assembly GCA_028533065.1. Taxonomy (NCBI): domain Eukaryota; kingdom Metazoa; phylum Chordata; class Mammalia; order Chiroptera; family Phyllostomidae; genus Trachops; species Trachops cirrhosus. Next base: position 148,733,332 of record CM052540.1, on the reverse strand, counting down.
AGAGACCCATCAAATCGAGATAAAGTTAAAGCTGTAGGCAAGTCTATACCTTATTTTCTACTTCACAGCTAAGAGTCTGTAACAATATCTATTAAATACACATCAGGTCACATACAACACAGGACAGACTGCATGTGAAATTGGGATAAAGCCTAAAACAGAAAGAAAAAAGGCTTTCAAAAGGACAGAATTTCATTGACTTTCTGAGAACAGCAAATAACCAGTGACTGAAATACAACATTAGCAATAGATAATGGTCATTTCTACTAAATTGAAAAAGCCTTGCATTCTGAATCAAGGCTATAAAAAGCTTCATGATGTGTTTGGCATTCCTCTCTTATGTTATATTTCATTTTTCATTTTAAAAAATCCATAGTAAGTTCAAAACATTTTCATACTTAAAGGATCTACTATAAAAATAAAAATCTGAATTCTAAACAAAGAAGTTAAGAGCCCTATTCCATCAAACATTTCTCCATTTGCAATTCATCTTGGTAATAGAGACAGAACCTGGGTAAATGCATATAGGACTGGAGGCAGGAGATTTTTCTTGCTCAATGCATAATTCATGTGCTCCGCCTGCAAAGTGTGTAAAATGAGAATTTCACACCGCAGCATGAGCCATGGAGCTGCAGAGAAAAGGCAGATGAAATCATATTTTACTGTGTGAATTTTATTTCTTACCCTCCCAATATTTATACAAAACCATCATTGACAAACCAAACACATTGACAGATCACCCACTGTTTCCATTGTGTTAGTACTTGAGAGGAGATCAGGCAGAAACACAGACAATTTGTTTTTGTATATTTTTTTAAATAGAGAATTAGGTTTTTAGCAGCTGAGTGACTGTATTAGACTTTTATAAGGACAACAGTAACTGATCTTAAAATCTCACTATAAAAATACCTAGTTATCAATTCATCATCCTCAAATCTCCATTTTGTTTGTATGGTATTTGATTATACACCTTCACATACCAACATTTTCAAAATAAAATACAAAGTCTCAGGGTTAAGAAACTGATTTCTATTTAATATATTTCATTTCAAATAACAGATAAAAGATCCTGGAAATTCTTACTAAGCTTCAAATAATATAAATAAAATTATGAAATAATATCTATAGTTTTTTATGTATTATGCATGTTCATTTTCATGCTAATTTAAAAAGAACAAGGAAAAAAAACCATCTTACATGACAAGTATCAAATATGCTTCCTAAGAGGAAATTATTGTAAAGAGGTTTGAAATTTTAAACTATAGAACAGGATTAGTATATAAAGTTTGTCCAACCCATACCATGCTTTGAAATCAACAAAAATTCAAGACTAATGTTTGGCCTTACAAAGCAAGATATTTGCATGAAATATTTTCAATTAAAATTACAAACCAAGGACAATTTAATGACTCTCTTGCCTTCACGTCATGTAACAAATTTGGTTTTAAAAATCTGAGGCTCACACTTATACTGTGCTTTAAACCAAAAGTACATTACCAGTAAATTGAGGTTTTTTATAAGTTAAAAATTAGTCTAAACTGTTAAATAAATCTTTCCCATTACACTACTTCAGTAAGAAAGCTTATTTAACAGCATTCACTATTATTTAAAGATCTCAAATGAAGTGAAATAATATTTATATTCCGGAGAATTTAAAATATAAACTAAACTGGGAAATACATAAATTGAAAGAGGCAAGGTTTTGAATTATGAGTAAAAACCGATATTTTACAATATTCACAGATGTTACAGAATCGCAACATACATAAATGCTTGTGAAAACACAAGTAAAGCTTGTTTCCTATATCTCAAATAGGGCATAAAATCAATCAGAAAATAGTTCCTTTCACTCTTATCCATAATCTACTTCAGAACACATGCCAAATTTTCTTTAAACCCAATCATTTTGGGCAAAAAAATTATTTCATATTATATATATTTCAGAAACAAACACGTAAAAATAAAAATATGCTTGCCCATCAAGAAAATTGTAACTAAAGAGAACAAGATAATTATATTTGTTCATTACTGATGATATCTGATCTCAAATAAGAATACCTCTCAATCGATAATACAATCAAATAAACATAACAACAGAATAGAATATATGGCTATAGTTTTGTGTCTTATGGATCTGCTAGGGCATGGTGTCGAATGACAAACACTTCAGGAACATAATCTAATAGTAGTTCTCACCCTTTGTCCCTATACCACTCACACGAGTAATACCCTCTCATCAATAATGTTTCTTATTCCACGCAGTATTCTCAACTAGGAGAAGTAAAGAGATCACCCTCTGATATGGGGCCATTTTCTCCTCAGCTTATGTTTTCTGTAATTAGAGAAATAGTGTAGAAGGAAAACCAAAGACATAAAAGTGGGAAAACATACAGCACATTAAGAGAGCCACAGAGTACACTGAAATCAGAATACCGGGAATGCAAAGGAGGTTAAGTCTGGGAAGGGAAGTTTGGACTTGCTAGCCTGGGGAAGTTTACTAAACTCAAATGATAAGGGAGTGTCATTATCGGTAATGTGAGCATTAAGCTGGAGCTGCAAAGGACTGGGGCTGGGGAAACTCTGATTATGACCAGTGGCAATGATCTATGAGTGAGGTAATAAAGAACTGATCTACAATGGTGGTGGTAGGAAAAGTAGAAACAGGTCTGAGAAATAATACACAGAATCTCTCAGACTTGGCAACTGTGTGAATATACACGATGAGAGAGGAAACAAAGCCAATGCTGGGGCTACAGATCTGAAAGATCTGGGATAAAGAATTCTAGTACCAAATGGTACAGCATGTCATCTTTGGGCTATATCAATAGGTTTGGGAAACCAGTAGCTCCTGACAGATCTAAGAATTTGGTTTTAATTTGGGAAGAAATGTTACAACTGTTGTAAGGACTTAGAGATATTATGGAGGAATTCACACAAAAACTTTAGTTGAAACTACAAGAGTCAATGGGTCTCATGACAGGAAAAATGTAGAGAAAAAAGGACTAAAAATAAATTCATTCCCATTAATTTTTTATTAATGTAATACATTTTCAAATTAAATTTTGGGGGTGACATTGGTTAATAAAATTATATAGGTTTCAAGTGTACAATTCTATCCTACATACACATGATGTATCATAATTCATATTTTTGAAAAATAATGTATACTAAGCACTAACTCTAGGGCAATATTCACACTTGGGTGTCAGAAAGTGGTAAAAGTGAAGCAATCAAAAGAAAGGCAAAGAAGTCAGAAGAAAAGGAATGCAGAGAATATCAAGTAGGTAGGAGAAGAAAAGGATAATTACTGCAAGAAGGCCACTGGGTGAGGGACAATCCGGCTGATTGTTCACAGTGCAATATCTGTAGGAAGTGATAGGAGTGAAAACCAATGTCAAAGGGACAAAGAGATAACGGTGTTGAAAGCTAGTGGATGGAGAATATTTACATTATTTTTCTAAACTCTCATTGTCACACACTCACTCTGTCTCTATTATACTCCCTCCTTCTCCTCTCTCTTTAAATGTTGGGAAAAACTTGAGTGCCTTGGTTAGCTAGCAGAGGAGGCACTCGTGGAGAAAAAGACTGAAGGTGCAAAGGAAGCAGATGATTCTCAACAAGACAAGGCCAAAAGGAAGTAGGACTTATTCTTGGTTATAAGAGGACTTGGATCACTTAGTCAGAGCTAATCAAAGAGAAAGGAAAGTAAATAGATTGTCCAAAAGGAAGTAGGACTTATTCTTGGTTATAAGAGGACTTGGATCACTTAGTCAGAGCTAATCAAAGAGAAAGGAAGGTAAATAGAGCAGAGTGGTAGGAGACGTTCCCAGCACGTGGTAGCTCAGGATTCTGCAGAAAGTGGTTGAGATCACAGGCTGCAAGTAAGGGATCATCCTGGAATATTGACTTATATCTTGAATGGTATAAAAAGAGTTTGAAAAAGGAGACATAAGTGTTATAACAAATTTTTCGCTCCTCTGGTGTTCTATAATGCTAATACTTTTTAAAAAAGGAAACATAAGTGCTATAACAAATTTTTGGTTCCTTTGGTGTGTTCTATAATGCTAATATTGTTGGTCTCTCATGGACTTAATGTTCAAGTTAAAAAATGTTAACACTGATGTTTCATTTTTATATAGTGCTTTACATTGATTTCCCACATTTGATTTTTTTAAAGCAGCACTTGAAAGAAGTGGAGTAGGTGTTAGCATTTCTACTTTATAGATGAGGAAACTGAAGTACAACACTATGCCTATCCCATAGGACCATCATATTCAAAGTACCTCATGTTCTCATTTTCATGCTCAGTATTAAAAGAACACATTGCCCAAATAATAGAAATGGAATAGAAAGAGTAAAAGTATATATTTAGTTTGGCTGCAGATTTAAAGTATATGAATTTTCAGCACTAAAATGCTGTCATGCTAAATTAAGGTAAAGCACCCACCATCTGCCTTCATTACTCATAATTTCGAGCAGAAGCCACAACACTTGGTGCAAGGAAGACTTTTCTACAATTACTGGGTTGTCCATTATTAGAAAATTGATATACTTGTAATTGCATGGTATACTCCAAATCACTCAGAAAGAAATAGAAAAAATAGTTATGGTGGCACTAAGGTGCAGAATATTCCAACTGATAAATTAAAACAAACTATTCTATTATAGACAGAAAAAATATATTCTAATATAGAGAAAATAAGCCACATAAGCAAAACATATACACATGAAAATATCAATATAATGCCTGAATTTCTCAAGAGTCTTGGCTCATTGCAATATTTTAAAATTTTATACTGATACTCTACAGTAAAATACTTTCAATTATTTAGAGATTAATCTGGTCATTGATAGTCTTTGACAAAGAACCAAACTGAGTAGCTGACATGGGGTACCTCTGTGGCTTTTAGTCCTAAAGCCCTGCTTCCAATACTATATAGGCATTTGAGTCCATAATTTTTCAACTTTTGCAAAACTTCATAAGAATAACTCATTTTAATTCTATCTACTAGACATTCATTGATTTCTTGTGTGCTTTTTAAAAAAATACTGATAGCTTATTCTCAGTTATACTTACTGTCAATTTCTAAAAGTTCCTTTATTTTAAATAACATCTTAAGCTTTTTTTTATAATTTAATATAAGTAGGAAATGAGAAGATATCAAACTCACTATATAATAAGATTTTATACAAGGCCAGATTAATAAACCTAAAAATCCGTAAGATTTTATATAAATTTTTGAAACAGAAATCTTAGATGTATAATATACAGACACAAGTTTTAAACAAATTCACATTTAAAATAGGTTTTACTATATGCAAGAATATTTCAAAGAAGGTTAAGACAAATATTAGCCAATTTTTAAACATGTTTATTCTTTAACAATAAATCTCTGCATAAGGGAGGGAAATTATATACTTCAGTGGATTTATTTTCATTCTTGGTTACTCAGATGAGTTATGAAGAAATTGATAAGTACAAAGGAAATAAGTCGAAACAAAATTAAGTATATTTGTTTTTTATTTCAAATATTCTCTCATTGTATAGAAAATATTTTTATTTCTAAAAGGTTTATCAATAATAAATGTTAAATTTTACTGAATGCCTTTCAGAAAAAAATGGAATTCAACTGAAAAGGTAAGATTTGACCATATTTTCAATATACTGAATACAGTTTATTTAAAAAACAAAACTATTGCATTTGAAGTCTAGCATCAACATGACCCATTTATAGGAAGGGAGTAAAAATGAAAGATCAGAAAGATATGTATTAAGTCTGAATTTTGTATTAATAACTGTATTTTTGCAATTTACACTTTCTTGTTTTTGCTGCTAGGCAGACAATTTTAAAGGTTAAAAATATATCAAAAAGCATTACCATTCTATTACACAAGTGGTTCTTACCTTTGTTTTTAAATACAGGGCTACTGAATTTTTATTACTTAAGGGATATATATCTTTGATTAAACTTTTAAAAATATCCTATTATCCAAAATACCTGATTTTTAAAAAAAAGAGTATTAGTCTCAATTTCTTACACCGCATGTACATTTATATTCCTTTGTTCAATACTATTTCTGTATTTCCTTTTACTTCCCTTTAGCAAAAGCCTCCCTGTCACATCCTAGCCAAGAACAACCAAGGCCGTGCTCATAAACATTGAGCTCTCTAATTTCAATGGCAAAGGACGAAGTTAAAGCATGTTTCTAAATTCCCTGAAGGGTTGAGTTACAAGGGAAGTTATTATCTAGAAAAAAATGATATAAAATCATAGGTGTGGATGAATGAAAAGAAAGTTTATTTTAGTTGTTAGTGACAATGTTAAATTCCCTTCTTAGTTTCTTGATTTTCTACAAAATACTAATTTTCAGAAAAACTTATTCTTAATAGGGAAAAGGCTATAAAAATATTTACTTTCCATTACAACAAATGTGTAACATCTTACCTTGGTGACTTTTCTGGATTTAGATTCACTTTCTGATTCTGATTCAGATTCTGAAGAACTGTCTTCCATTGAACTAGATTCTGCACTGGAAGATTCTGAAGTTTCAGATTTTTCATTTTCTTCCTCCCCATCATCTGACTCACTATGCATAATAATAAATTTTGAAATATCAACTTTAAATCCTTTAAATAAACAAGTTTAAGTACTTTAAAAAATTAAATGGTAAATGTTGCTGTATTTGCCCATAAATCAGAAACTTTACTAAAGAGTATTTCACTGACAGCCACTTCTTTTTACTATTTAAAAAAATGATAAGTATGGTTTTAAAATCCCAGAACGTATTAGTGAAGTAACAATAAAAGTTGTATTATCTATAACCAAATAAAGCAGAACCCATTCAAAACCAATGATAGGAGTACATCATGCACCCTGAAATGCAAAAGAGCATAAAATAACTTAAATGATTTCCTAAGCAGAAAAAAAAACAATAATTAAATGTTTGATTTACCAGGAATATACGTTAGGTGCTAATAGTAAAACTTCAAAGATCCTGGGGCTGATTTTAAAATGCTCTCTCAAAACACTAGTGTTCATTAATAAATTTAAGTATTTATACATGTACTTTTGCTAATACAGACTTGCATTTTATAAATTTTTCTGTCCAAGAAAATTATTTACATATGTTCCTAAATGTAACCCTAAAACATATTATGAGAAAATATTAACCAATTCAAAAGAGAATTTTTCTAATGCACTAAATCTTACTAAAAAGTAAGGTATCAAATATAAACTTTTTTAAATTTTGATTTAATCTTTTTTTCCATTACCATTTAGTCCCCTTAATACCGTCCTCCCCAGGCAATTACCACACTGTTGTCCATGTCCATAAGTCCTTTTTCCTTTTTGCTCAAATAATCAAACCTAAGTGCTGATGCCATTCATTTATTTGTTCACTCCCTCTCTCATTTAACAAATACTTATAGACTGCCCACCATGTGTTGGCACCATTGGTGCTGAGGATAACAACGGTTAGTAAGACAGATGATCGCCATGTGCCTTCCTTACAGAGCCTACAGTCCACTGGAAGACACAAGGAAATAAGGTAGCACTGACATTAGAGTATTGTAAGTAATAAGGTAGAGTGTGTCAGTAGAACATGTGCAGGGTCAAACTTAATGAGAACTGGGAAGGCTTCCTAGAAGAGACACGTAAGTTGAGAAACAGGAATGAGGCAGGCAAACGGTACGAAGGTAGTTCTCCAAGGGAAAGGATTACATGTAAGATAGCCAAAAGGTTTCAGGGGAAAAGAGATGCCTTGTGGTCTTTGACATTTTCTCAAAACTAAAGGTGTAGCTCTCCTTACCGTGAGTGTGTGTTTAAGACTCCATCTCATGCCAGGTGTGGTAGGAATGTCATACCAATAATCTAACTTAGTCATTCCACCATATTTTTACTGGGTGCATTACCGTCCTATAATATTCAGGAAAGTTAAGTAACTTGCTCAAGGACACACAGACAGGAGGGCTGAACTGTAACTTGAACTCATGTCTGTCTTACTCTAAAGATCGTATTTCCCCTACTACACCGTTCTATCACCCTTCAACTGAAAACAGTTTGGAGTGTAACATTCAAATTTAGTCATAAATACTTACGATTACCAAAGAGTGGTTTTGATGAAACTTAAAGCTCCTTAGCTTTAAAATACTATCATACAGTTATACTGGCAAAATTTTAAAAATAATTCTAAGAGAAGGCAGAAAAACATATGGGACAGAGAGTGGTAAGGCAAGGGAAGAATCAATATTTCCTAGAATTGATTTTTTGTGGGGGAAATATGATGGCTGTTTATTAAAAATGGAGTCATGGTAACATCTCAGAGCACATGTAATTATATTTGATGACTAGAAAATATGTTGTTGTTTTCCCCTAGCAAAGAATAGCAATTTATTATCCCCAATTCAATGCTTAAAATGTGTACTTAAAAATATAAGGTTTAGAATGCATCTGAGATTCCCTTTGATGTAATAAACAATTCTTTTAAATTCAAACATGGGTAAAAGTCCATTTCTGAAGGAAAAGAATAATGAAACTAATCTAATACATTATTATAAATTTCTGGCATACTGGCTTTTGCTCTCTGAAAAGACATTTAGTGCACTGAACCCAAACTTTCCTTTCCTAGAAATAAGACACTCCTTATAAACTATGTAATCATAGCTACTCTGGTATTAAACCAGAACTACAGAATTTCTCTCAAAGAAAAGGCTATTACAACAAACCAAGTAACTCCTCTGTTGCAACAAGGAGTAATTCTGAACATATTTAACTTGAAGCTTTTGAGATAAGATTTTAAAGGTAAAAGTGTTATTTTGTTATGCATCACTCAATTTTGATGGGTAATTATTGTTTACCTTACTACTTAGAGTTTCAGATGTTAATCTAATGAAAAGAATTTACTGGTAACTAGCTTTTTAACTTTGCAATGATGAAAAGCCTGTATTAATTTAACCTACAGATTTCATTTGTTCTGAACAGGAAAAACAATATAAATCACTTTTAAAATCATTAAATCCTGACTTAAATTAATAAAGTCATAATTAGGGTATTATGCTGTGTTTGTTATGGAAGTGGCAGGGCGAGCGGCTTTAATTACTGTCTGTAATAAAAGGAGCAGAGCGCGCACTGCGCCCCAATCAGTGCTGTCAGCCACGACTGAGCGGGGCTGCAAGCTCATCAAGTGAGCGGGCAGCGGGCTCCCGGGGATAGGGCCATCATGTCTGCAGAGGCCACGCGCTGACAGCGGCGAGGAAAACAGACTCTTACAATCCAAGGTAGCAGCCCCAGTTACTTAAATTTTTAATGACACTTTAATACATAATAATGTTGTTGATAATGGGAGATCTTAAAAAGTGCTAACACTTATATATCTTATGACCGTCTTCCTTCACAGCCCCTGACTCTAATATTTGGATCATAATCTTTTTAATATAACATTATTTAGAAAAATCAATTGTCTTGGTTACATAATGGCAAAGTGTTGAAGGATTTAATTTTAGCCCTCAGCAAAATTGCTACGGAAGGTAATTAAGTGTTTCATACCTACTGCTTGATCACTTAACTCAGCCTTCCAAGGTTATACCAATTTTTGAAATATAGCCCCAAGATTTGTTCAAGTTCAAAATGAAAACTAAGCATTGTAAGTAGCAGGATAACGTAAATTAGTATTCTAAATTAATTTTACAAGATTTAATATGTGTTCAGGAAAATACACACATACTTATTTGTCTCACTCTGAATTAAAGGGAAATGTTAGCCTGGCAGCAGATACCACAGAATACTTTTTGAAGAAAATTCTGAGAAAATGATTCACCCTTTCTCTTTGGTTTTGGAGCTCCTCCCGGCCATTCTTTTGTTCACCGCGGACTCACTCCCACTCCCACTCCCACTGGAGGAGTCCTCACTGCTGTCACCACTGCTGTCTCCTTCCCCGTCCTGCTCTCCACTTTCACTTCCAGATTCACTCTCTGAAAAAACAGAACCAGGTGCTCTTTGATTTATAGCCATTTAATTACACATAAGGACACAAGTAACTGTTAATATTCATCACGAATGAACCAGATGTTGAATTTTAGTTTACTGAACACCACTTTTTACACTTCGATTTCCATACTCCAATCATTCAGACTTCTGAGATCCTGCAGCAAGGTGAGTGTGGAGGGACCCCACAAGACACACAGGGGCTCTGATAATGACTGGGAAAAGCAAAGAAAGGTGAACCAAGTAGTAAACCAAATCTGAGAGACTCTTGCTTTTCAAACCCATATGTATCTAGCTATGGCAAAACTTAAAAAAAAAAGATATAAGGATAAATAATTTTTAATTCTTCTGTTGATAACAGGAAATTTAATTTAGAAAGAGTTAACAGTTGAGTTTTAAGAACAAATTTTGAGAGGAAAATGAGCCATTCAAATCATCTCCAAACATTTCTAAATCCAAAAGCAACAAGCAAAATTACTGAAGTTATTAGTTATTTTAGCTAGCACAGGAGTTCTCCACAGGTCAAAGAGATGGTATAATTACACTGAAGAACTATACATTTAAATGTTTTATGTATAAATTATGGTATACGAAGTCTCTTTGGTAGAAGTGCTGCATACAGTATATTTATATGTATCTTAATAATGAAACATAATTTTTACCCTTTGAAATGATTATAGTTACAGAACTGTATTCTAGATAAAGACGACAAACTGTTGCCCCTACAGTAGACCATCAGATGTAGTACCCTTAGGCAGAAACAGAACCAGTGGTTAAAATATCATACTAATAAGTTAATATCTATTTTATGAGGATTTATGTACCACACAGTAAAAAGCTAGGAGTGCCTATATTCTTTTGGAATAACTTGTATTAGTTAAAAGCATGGGTTCTTAAGTTGGAATGCATGGTTCAATTCTGGCTTTACCACTTTCCAATTGTAAGACTAAGCAAATTATTCAAACTCTCTGGGTCTCAGTTTCCTTTTCTGTACACAGGGATAATACTAGCTGCATTATGGAGGTGTTATAAAGAGTAAATGATTTGAAACATGTAAAGAGGATTAGGATACAACAGTGCCTGTCCCATAGTAAGGCATTTATTATTATGGGCTTTTACAAACAGCAAAATTTATTTTATTGAAACTTTACAAAAACAAAACTGCTGAATAAAGATATTCTGAATTTTTATATCAAAGTTGTACACACGTACATATATAATTCAGACAACTGACTTATGCCATAAATTATGAAAAGAAATTATAGCATTTAAATTATTCTTCTGTTAATTACATGGGAGTTAAATGCAAGTCTGAATCCAGTTCACATCAGGAACCATTACCTAAGTTTTCAGGTTAGTAAAATCCTGAGGGCGTCTGTTGTAAAAAGACTTGCTCACTAGGAGACTAATCTTATAACTTCCAGTGAGAAAAGTTATCTTTTTCCTCTGGTAGCTCAAGTGGAACTACTGTAACATAACTCACTACTATATGTATTCAGACAAACTTATGAAAAGTCTCACTTTAATAAAATATTTCAAATATGTTTTGAAAAAGGTTAGACTATGAACAGGCATAAGCTTGTTAATAAATGGAATGGAGACAAATATCCATATGGTACACTCAACTATTCAAACATGTCTTTCCCAATGGTATAAATCTTTCCTGAAATTCCATATTTTTTAAAAGTAGATCTCTGGATTGAAGTATGTTCTCTAGTTCTCAGCTTATTACTTCAGAAAGTAATGTACCACAGATTAATTGATTACAAACTAAAAACAAAGATTTTGAAAAGGGAAACAGGGAAAAAAACAGGTGAATAACCTTAGAGTATGGCAGTGGATGACCAAGTGATAGTGAGGTACCTTGGTTCCTTAAGGAATAAAAGTTTTAGAAGAAAGATGGGTCATTTGATTTAGGGTCAGATATGTCTATTAGGTTAATTGTAATAAGTGTTAGAAAGTAATTCCAATATATTTTTCATTATGCAAATCATTCATAGAATTTTAATACTGCAGGGACTTAAAATGCATCTAAGTTCCAGTTCAGATGTTGATCCAACATTCATATCATGGATGTGCCAGAAGGAGAAGAGGAAGAGCAAGAAATTGAAAACCTATTTGAAAAAATAATGAAAGAAAACTTCCCTAACTTGGTGAAAGAACTAGACATGCAAGTCCAGGAAGCACACAATCTCCCAAACAAGATGAACTCAAACATCCCACCAAGACACATAATTAAAATGCAAAAGGTTAAATACAAAGTGATGATATTAAAAGCAGCAAGAGAAAAGCAGGTAGTTACCTACAAAGGAGTTCCCATAAGACTATCAGCAGATTTCCCAACAAAACTTTGTAGGCCAGAAGTGAGTGGCAAGAAATATTCAAAGTGAGGAAAAGTAAGTATCTATAATCAAGATTCCTCTACTCAGCAAAGCTATCACTAGAATCAAAGGACATATAAAGAGCCTCCCAGACAAGAAAAAGCCAAAGTAGTTCATCACCACCAAACCAGGATTATATCAAATATTAAAGGGTCTTCTTAAGAAGAAGAGAAAAAAGGAGAAGATGGGCGATAAGTAGGTGGAAGCCAAGCTCACTTGCTACTGCCCCCAACTTGGATACTCGGCTGACCTTCTAAAAACTAAACTAAATATTCAATGGAATCTTAGCTGATAATGAAGTTTAGAAGCCAAGGAGTAGAGAAGACACTTCACAAGAGGCAGCAGGTGAAGGTGATACAGGCGGTGCTGCCAGAAGTTGGATGAACCACCCCCGGACCATGAGCTGAAAAGAGCCCGAGGCAGATACGGAAAGAGAAGACAGAAGGCAAACACCAAACTGTGCTCATACAATTTCCACCTCATTTTTCTCCTGAATTTGCATGATTTTTTTCTTTTGGATAGCCTTTTAATATCTCTTCTTTTGCTTCAATTGTATACCAACTAATTCGCTATTCTTTGCCTTTTTTATTCTTTATATTTAGATTTTTATATTATTTTTAAATTTTATTTCTACTTCAAATCTCACCTTGTACCCCTCCCTTATCCTGCTCCATTTTGCCTTCCTGCCCTGTCTTATTTTTGTTGCAAATTTTTTCCCTCCCACTCTATGCCTTGTTCCTATTTCTTCCCCATACTATTTCTCCTCCATCTTCTCAAAATAATTTTTCTTTACTGTAGTCATCTCGTATTCCCTTTTCTCTTTTGTATGATATTCTTACTATCTTTCCACCTTTATTAATCTTTGCTCAGGTGCTGTTATTGAGCCTGTAGTGGTTTTTCGGCAATTTTCTTTCCTTTGGTTCACTACTTTTTAAATGTTATTTAAAATCTCATATTATATTCTTCCTTTTTCTTACTCCATTTTGTCATCACCCTTCCCTGTTTAACTTATGTTTTAAATTTTATTTTTTTCCCTTCCTTTGCCTTGTTTCTATTCCCTACTCTTATTATTTTATTCCCTCTTCCCACTCAAAATCATTTTTCTCTCCTTTAGTCATATCATATTCCAGTTTTCCTATCTTAGAATATTTTCTCAATCTCTCTCCACCTTTATTAATATCTGCTCAAATGGCTGTTGATATTGCTAATGTAACAGGAGGGTATTTTTGCTGGTATAGGTTTAGTTCTCTAGGTAGTATTGCTTTGTTAACCAGCACCTGTACAACAGCATATAAGATGAGGCAGGGGTTGTTACTCCCAGTCAGACAGCTGAAGAGAAGAATCCCATCAACAAATGAGCCATCAATAATCAAAGCCCAAGTACAGCAAGAGAGCCCACATAAAATGAATAAAGGGTAACCCTAGAACATCCAGATCAGGACATCAAAGAGACTGCATGACTTAGTCCACAGAGCTCCCACCACAGAAGCCCACCCCACAAAGACAGACAGGCAAAGCAGAGCAACCTAAGGCACAGAAACAAAAAGAATTACCTAAAATGGGGAGACAAAGAACTACCCCCTAAACTGAAAGGAAATAAGGAATCTCCAGAAAAAGAACTAAATGAAATTGAAGCAAGCAATCTATCAGACACAGAATTCAAAATAATGGTTATAAGGATGCTCAAGACACTCAGTAAGAACTACAAGGAACTTTATGCGAGTTACAGCAGCATGAAAAAGGACATAGAAACTATGAATAAGAATGAGGAAGAAATGAAGAATACAATATGTGAAATGAAAAATACACTAGAATGGGTTTAAAAACAGGCTAGATGAACTAGAGGACCGAATCAGCGAGCTGGAAGACAAGGTAGAAAGAAATATCCAGTCAGAGGGACAAATGAAAAAAAGGGTCACAAAGAATGATGAAAGTTTAAGGGATGTTTAAGACAATATGAAATGTAACAACATTCACATCATAGGACTATCAGAAGGAGAAGAAAAGGAGCAAGGGATAGAAAACCTGTTTGAAAAAATGACAGAAAACTTCCCTAAAATGGTAAGGAAAAAAGCCATGCAAGTTCAGAAAGCACAGAGGGTCCCAATCAAGAGGAACCCATATGCAAGAAACGTCATAATTAAAATGGCAAATTTTAAAGAAAAAGAGAGAATCTTAAAGGTAGCAATGGAGAAATAGCTAGTAACATACAAGGGAATAACAGCAGCAACAGAGAAACAGCTGGTAACATACAAGGGAGCTCCAACAAGGCTATCAGCTGATTTTTCAACAGAAACACTACAAGCCAGAAAGAACTGACATGAAATATTCCAGGTAATGGAAAGCAAGAACCAACTCTATCCAGCAAGGCTCTCATTTAAAATGGATGGTGAAATAAGGAGCTTCCCAGATAAAAGAAGGCTAAAAGAGTACATCTCCACCAAGCCAGCACTGCAAGAGGTGTTATAGGGACTGCTATAAAAATGAGAAGAGAGAGAGACAGAAACACAAGTACAGAAAAAATGGCAATGAGTAAGTACCTATCAATAATAACCTTTAATGTATATGGATTAAACACTCCAATCAAAAGACACAGGGTAGCTGAATGAGTAAGAAAACATGACCCACATATACGCTGTCTACCAGACACCCACTTCAGAACAAAAGATCTACACAGCTTGAAACTGAAGGCATAGAAAATAATATTCCCAGCAAACAGACATGAAAAAGAAGCTGGGGTGCAATACTTATATCAGACAAAATAGACTTCAAAACAAAAGCCATAAAAAGGGACAAAAACATCACTACATAATACTTAAGGGAACAGTCCAACAAGAGGATGTAACCCTTGTAAACATATATGCTCCCAATGCAGGGGCACCTAAATATATAAAGAACATCTTGGAGAACTTCAAGAAAGATACTGACAACAACACAGTCATTGTAGGGGATTTTAACACTCCATTGTCAACAACGGACAGATCTTCCAAACAAAGAATTAATAAGAATATTGTGGGGAATGAGCGATACCATAGATCAAATGGACTTACATACTGATTCTATATACTGGTTGTATTTGTATACACTGGTTTTACATATATATATATATATATATAAAAATAAAACCTTTCACCCCAAAGGAGCTAAATATACATTCTTTTCAGATGCCCATGGAACATTTTCAAAGACAGACCACATGGTAGGACACAAAACAAGCCTCAACAAATTCAAGAAAACTGAAATCATATCAAGCATGTGCTCAGATCACAATGGATTGGAACTAGAAACCAACTCAATGAAAAAACTCAAAACCATTCAATTACATGGAGACTCAGTACCATGTTATTAAATAATGAATGGGTCAACAGTGAGATCAAGGAAGAAATCAAAAAGTATCTGGAAACAAATGAAAATGAACACACAACAGTCCAAAACATATGGCACACACAGCAAAGGCAGTCCTGAAAGAGAAGTTCATAGCAATACAGGCCTACCTAAAGAAGATATAAAAATCTCAAATGAACAACCTAACCCTACATCTACAAGAACTAGATGAACAACAAGAAAGCCCAGAATGAGCAGAAGGAAGGAAATAATCAAGATTAGGGAGGAATTAAATGACACAGAGACTAAAAAAACAATTCAAGGGATCAATAAATCCAGGAGCTGGTTCTTTGAAAAGGTAAACAAAATTGACAAACCTTTAACCAGACTCATCAATAAAAAAAGAAAGACCCAAATAAATAAAATCAGAAATGAAACGGGAGAAGTTATAAGCAATACCACAGAAATGCAAAGGACTGTAAAAATTACTATGAATAACTATATGTCAATAAATTGGACAACAACGGTAAAATGCACAAATTTTTAGAAACACATAATCTTACAAAACTGAAATCAAGAAGAAGCAGAAAGCCTGAGGAGACCAATAACAACTAGTGAAATTAAAGTAGTAATTAAAAAACTCCCAGCATACAAAATCCCTGGACTAGATGGCTTCCCAGGTAAATTTTACTGAACATTTAAGGAAGAACTAACTCCTATTCTTCTCAAACTATTCTAAAAAATTCAAGAGGAGGGAAGACTCCCAAACTCTTTTTATGAGGCCAGTATCATTCTAATTCCAAAACCAGGTAAAGACTCAACAAAGAAAGAAAACTATAGGCCATTCATTATCTTTGACGAACATAGATGCTAAAATCCTCAACAAAATATTGGCAATCTGGATTCAGAAATACATTAAGAAGATCATACAGCATGATCAAGAGGGATTCATTCCAGGGATACAGGGATGGTATATTTGCAAATCAATATATGTAATACACTATATAAACAAAATGAAAGACAAAAATCACATGATTGTATCAATAGATGCTGAAAAAGCATTTGATAAAATCCAGCACCCATTTAGGATAAAAATACTCAGAGAGTAGGACTACAGGGAGCATACCTCATCATAATAAAAGCCATATATGAGAAACCTACAGTCAACATTATATTTAACAGGCAAAAAGTAAAAGCTTCCCCCTCAAGGAACAAGACAAGGTTGTCTACTTTCACCACTTCTAGTCAACATACTACTAGAAGTTCTAGCCACAGTGATCAGACAAGAAAAAGAAATAAAAGGCATCCGAATTGGAAAGGAAGAAGTAAAACTGTTATTTGCAGATGACATAACAGTGTACAAAGAAAAACACTACAGTCTCCACCAAAAAACTAATCAACCTAATAAGTGTACTTGGCAAAATAGTGAGATACAAAGTTAATATGCAGAAATCAATGGCATGTATGTACACCAACAATGAAATATCAGAAACAGAAATTATGAAAAAATCCTATTTACTATAGCAACAAAAGAAATAAAGTACATAGGAATAAATTTAACCAAGGAGGTAAAAGACCTGTACTTGGAAAACTATACAATACTGAAGAGAGAAATTCAGGAAGACACAAATAAATGGAAGCAATATACATGGTTCACAGATTGGAAGAATTAACATTAAAATGTCCATAGTACCCAAAGCAATCTATAGATTCATTGCAATTCCGATTAAAATACCAATGGCATATTTCACACAACAGGAACGAATATTTCAAAAATTTATATAGAACCAAAAAATACTTGGAATAGCCTCAGCTACCTTGAGAAGAACAAAGTATGAGGGATCACAATACCTGATATCAAACTATACTATAAGGCTACTATCATCAAAGTACTGGCGTAAGAACAGACACATAGATCAGTGGAACAGAACAGAGAATCCAGAAATAAACCCAAGTCTCTATGGTCAATTAATATTTGACAAAGGGACAGGAGCATACAATGGAGTAAAGATGGCCTCTTCAATAAATGATGTTAGGAGAACTGGACTGGTACATGCAAAAAAATGAAACTAGACCACAAACTACACCACACACTAGAATAAACTCAAAATGGATAAAAGACTTAAATATAAGTTGTGACACCATAAATGTTGTAAGGGAAAACATAGGCAGGTAAATTTCAGATATCCCACACAGCAATATTTTTGCCAATATATCTCCTAGAACAAGGGAAATAAATGAAAAAATAAACAAATGGAACTACATCAAACTAAAAAGCTTCTGCATGGCTAAAGAAATGATTAGCAAAATGAAAAGGGAACCAACTGTACGGAAGAACATATTTGCCAATGATATCTTGGACCAGAGTTTGATATCCAAAATATATAAAGATTTCATATGGAAGACAAACAATCCAATTAAAAAATGGGCAAAGATTCTGAATAAAAACTTCTCCAAAGAGGGCATATAGATGGTCCATAGACATATGAAAAGATGCTCAACATCACTAGCCATCAGAGAGATGCAAATTAAAACCACAATGAGATATTACCTCACAGCCATCAGAATAGCCATCAATAATAAGTCAACAAACAATAAGTGCTGTGAGGATGTGGAAAAAAGGGAATCCTAGTGCATTGCTAGCAGGAATGAGACTGGTGTAGCCACTGTGGAAAACAGTATGGAAGTTCCTCAAAAAACTAAAAACAGAATTGCATTTTGACCCAGTGATTCTGCTATTGGGAATATAACCTAAGAATCCCAAATTGCCAATTGAAAAGAACTTACGCACCCCTATGTTCACAGTGGTGCTATTTACAATAGCCAAGTGCAGGAAACAGCCTATTCTCTATCAGTAAATGAGTGTATCAAAAAACTGTGGTACATTTACACAATTCAATACTATGCAGCAGAAAGAAAGAATTCCTACCTTTTGCAACAGCACAGACGAACTAGAGTATTATGCTAAGTGAAATAAGCCACGTAGTGAAAGACAAATACCATATGATCTCACCTACAAGAATCTAATGAACAAAATAAACTAACAAATAAAATAGAATCACAGGCACAGAAACATGGAACAGACTGCAAGTGACCAGAGGGGAGTGGGGAGGGGAATAATGGTGGAAAAAGGGGGAAGACACTAGAAAAAGAAAATGTATGAATGACCCATGAACATGGTGTGAGAACTCACTATGGAAGCAGGGCTGAGAAGGGCAGAGGAGGGCAAAGGGAAAAAAATGGGACAACTGTAAAAGAATAACAATAAAAAAGGATTCAAAAAGAAGAGAAAAAGATAAAAATAGAACACAATGTCAATAACTACATATCTATCAAGAACTGAATCTAAAAACACAAAGTAAATGAACAAGCAGAACAGACTCTTAGACACAGATAACAAACCATTTTGATGGTTGCCAAAAGGGAGGAGGTTGAGGTGGATGGGTGAAAAAGGCGAAGGGATTACAAGTACAAATGGTTGTTACAGAATAGTCATGGGGATGTAACATACAGCATAAGGAATATAGTCAACAATACCCTAATAACTATGTACAGTGTTGGATGAGTATGATTATCGGGATGATCACTTAGTAACATATATATTGTCCAATCACTGGGGTGTACACCTGAAATTAATGTAATATTGTATGCCAACTATAAATGAAAAAAAATGATTTAAATAGAAGCATCTAACTCTGTGTCTTCATTTATCAGCTGTAGAGAGAGGTAAGTGCCTTATTCAGTTTACATAGATAAAACCCAGGACTTATAAATTCTTCCAATTTAGCATTCTTTTTATTGTATTTGGTTACCCTCAATCTTTTAATTCTTGGTTTCTTTATAATATACAAGGGATTTATTAATTTTAGTTTTATCTCTATATAGGTTCAGGTAGAAATAAGAGTATAAGATGTATAAAGTTACTTTTTTAAAGGCACCACTAAAGGCTTATCAAAAGTAAAATCATGTTTTTCAATCCACCAATGAATATAATAGGAAGTGTAGGTTAGCATTCAGAAAAGCATGAGTTTCTTTTTCAACTGTATCATTTATTACCTGTGTCCACGAGGCAATGTCAAATAAGAAGGGACTGGAAATTACTTTGAAAACTAAACAGAGATGTATAAAGGAAAGGAATTATTATAATAGCAGAAAATTTTTAAAAACTCATTTGTTGAATATTATGTACTAGGTCTTATTGTTCTGTTGGAGGTACAGCATGGAAACTACAGTGAATACCGTTTTTAAACAAATTATAAAGCCCACCACTCTCACTGCTGCTGTCAGAAGAGTCTTCTTCCTCCTCAGATTCAGAATAAAATTTCTTAGGAGGATTCTCTTTCTTTGCTTTTCCTGATGGTGTCCTTTCTTTTGCCTGTTTAAAAAAAAGTAAAAACGTAAATATAAAGGAATTCTCACTGAGGATTCAGTCTTCTGGCAAACTCAGTCATTTAGAATACACTGTGAACTCAGAAGGAAGTTTAAGGCCTCAGCAGAGAAGGTAACTGTGGCAAGTCCTGGCATTAAGGCTGGTTCCCCTTTGCCTCTGAATAAAGAAACACAAACTCTCAGGGCTTATAACATGTTAAATCAACAACCTCATTTTTAAATATAATTTTAAACACTTTTGTATTTGTTGGTCTACAGAAGATTTAAACTAAAATCTCAAAGAGATGAGGGCAATTAGAGGTAGACACAATAACAGCAAGAAGAAATGCAAGTTCATAGCTTGATATTGATGTAAGAGAAAAACAATGAAAATATTTACTGTAGGCAATAAATAGCCCTAACCTTCTCAACAGTCTAAATCCTGGAGTAATCCTTGATTTCTCTCCTTCTCTCATTTCCTAAACGTATAATCAATCAAGAAAGCTTTCGGCCACCTTGTTCCCTTAACACCTTGGTCAGAGCCATCTCTCTCCCCTGAATTACTGCTGACTGGTTATCTCACCTCTAACCCCACTCCAAGTTTGCTCAACACAGAAGCTAGAATAATTCTAGTAAAATCTAAGTCTGACTATATTATTGACTACATGCCCTATATTGTACTGTATATCCCCATGACTATTTAATCCATTCACCTATCACCTGTATGATATCAGGTAGGTACTAGAATTATTGGGGTATCACTTCATAAAATTATGTAATTGTCTAACCACTATTCTGTATACATGAAACTAATATATAATACTAATATCAATTGTAATAAAAAAAATAAAATTAAAAAAATTTTAAACCCTAAAGTACAATCAAGCCCAGTTGGTTTGAAACCCTGCAACAGCTCCCCATTTCAGTCAGAGAAAAAACCCAAGTCCTTAGAACAGTCTGCATGGCCCGACATGCCCATGCCAAACCTCCTCCTGCTGCTCCCCCTGCTGCCTACTCTGTTCCAGCCACTGTTCCTCCAAACACCCCAGGTAAGCACCCATCTTAGGGACTTTGCCCCAGCTGTTCCCACTTCCAATCTCTCCCCGAGGTAACTCCCTCACTTCCTTTGAGTCTCTGCACCAATGTCATCTCAGGAAGGTCCACTCTACTTAAAATTCCAGCCTCCCATACTTTGCTCTAATCTTTTTTCTTCCATTATAGCACTTCTTACTTTCTAATATCCTAAAGTATTTATACATTAACTTTCATTGTTAGTTTATGCCTGCGAGAATGTCAGCTTTTGGAGAGCAGGGATTTTTGGTCATTTTGTACACAGATATCTGGCACAGTAATTATTAGTTTTTGAATAACCCCTTAAAAACTCTAACACAGTGTATTATAGTAAAATAAATTATTTTCATAATTGTGACCTTCATTCATCAAGAAAAATTAAACCATACTTCATATACTCTTTTTTAAAGGACAGGGAAATGCATATTTCTTAAAAGGTCAAAATAGTTAAGACTCATAAATTTATCACACTTTTAACTGAATTTCTACTATGTGCTAGTTTGCTGGAGTATACATTCCATTGTAATGGAATTTACAGCATAACAAAGCTTCTTATTCAAGAACACTGGATGCACATTAGAATCATGTGAGAAAATTTTAAAAAATATTTAAACAATAAAAATATTAATGCTAAAAAAGCTAACGAATGAGATTCACCTCCTAAGATTCTGATTTAATTGGTCCAGTGCAAGTCTGACATAGGTTCGTTTTGTGTAAAGATCTCCACTGAAAATCACTGATCTTAAAGAACTTAAGAGCTTAAGATATGCTTCATAGTAACATGATAAGCTTCAGTAACCTAGGAAAATTACTATATGGACAATTATAGAAAGACAAGTAAAAATTACTCAAATATATGTGAATAAGATACTTACATAATATCTGCAATACTGCTTTCTTTTTATATATTTAAAATGCTCTGTACTTGAAATATGAATATAGTATTCTATGAACAAAATTTTTGTATATTTAGTAAACACTAAAGTTCTTATTTTTCTTAAATCCAAAAAATCATTTTCTGAAGTCTGGTAAAAAGTATATCAGATCAATTTACGGGAAAAAATTACTTAATTAGACTATGGCTTTCAGGATAAGACTAAATCAACAAATAAGGGTAATCAGGCTTCTATGTTTAAAGGGCAAATTGACATAGTTATCAACTACCTCTCCATGGAGTGTTAATAGACTTTAATTTTTGTTATGACCTTTTAAGACTATGACAATCATATTATTCTAAGCAAAAGAAACAACAGAGAAAAGACAAAAGAATAGAGAGGCATTAATTATATAGTTCCTATGAGGGGTAAAATATTGATAATATATGTGTTTATAAAGCAAAATACCTTTGATATGCAAAAGAGAGTCTTTCTGTAATTGAAGGGAAAAAGATTTTCTAAAACTAAGCAAAAAAAAAATTCTAATGGATCTTCAAAACTTACTGGTATCAAAATATGCATAGACCTTATATCCAATATCCTAGAAATGGTAGTATGTAATTCAAAGTGACTTCCAGTGTCAGTCTGACTAAATTCTCTGTTGTTTTGATTAAAATATCAGATTATCTAAACCTAGGCCATTTTTCTTACTAAGTTATATTTCACAGTATCAAGATGTGATCCTGTAAGATCATTTTATAGTAAAACTAGGATAACACAATGTATTATGTGCATAAAACATATTGATGTAACTTTGGATGGGTGTGACGTAGAGTGAGAGGCAAGAAAGAGGTTCTGCATTGTTATACCTGTGTCTGATATTTTTATATTTAATTGTGTCTTTTATAGTATAATTTTAAGCCAATATGTCCAGAGACCAAAAGACTGAAAATGTTTTCTGCATGGCATCAATGGATAGTAACAGTTTTCTTCAACCAGACTGCATCAGTTATAATTATTCTCCATGAATAAGTTAGGAATTATTAATTTCCAGAATGTAGTCAGCAAAATGAAAAAGAAATCAATTTGTCGCTGTTGAACTGGGCAGGTGAAATGAACATAAGAAAATAGGTTATTTAAGTACTGTCCCTGTAAGGTAGTTAATGCTTAGAAGAGCACATGAAAATGGAATAAGCCAGCCAACCAACCAATCTATCAGCCAAAATAAGGATACTGCTGAGACCAAATTAAATTGCATAGCATTGTTATCAATTTCTGAGAAGATAAACTATTTTTATTTTTATATTTCTGGTGGAATGGGGTGGCAAGGAGGAGGGATAAGTGGAAGTAAGAAGAGAATAAATAGATGGTTTTACTTCTGCCTAAAAATTACATATCCAATAATGAAAAATAGAACCATAAAACGACAAGTGGGCATAGGAAATTAACAGAGAAAGTATATCTGTGGAAAGAATCATAACAAAGACCATTCTCTTTATATTCTAACATCTGACCAAAAGTAGCACAAATAAGCCAATATTTTTATAGAGCACTTAAGAATATGTAGATTTGAGTGAAAATCAGCAAACTTAATTGCAAGGGGGAATAGACATGCAATTAATTTTAATAACTTTTACATTTTCAAAAATCACCTCTAAATACAATTTGTCACAACATGAAAATGATGATGCTAGGTACTAAGGGTAGTACAGATTTGCAAATAAGCTCTAGCTTCCTCTCTTCACGTTACATAATACTAAAATACAGTAAGAGTATGGACAATGGACTCTGATGGGTCTGGGTTGAAATCTCAGTTGCTTCATTTACTAGTTTGCGAACTTGGGCACTTTACTTAGGCTCTCTGAACCTTAGTTTACTCACCTGCAAAATGGGAACAACAATAACCAACACTTAAAAATCATTATGTAGTTTAATAAAAATAATGTTTGTTAAACATTATCAAAGTACACTGCCAGTGTTTGCTAAGTGTAGCCATATTATTATTATTGCTTCTGGCCATGCTCCAAAGCCAGAGTAAGTCTGAATAGTTAAGAGAAACATATTTCTCAAAAAGATTAAATTATATGACTATGCCCATTATAGAAATTCTGATTAAAGTAATAAAGACTTTTTCCCATTGCATATGATAAGTTAATAGGAAAGAAGGTTAACTGACTTTCCCATAGGCATTAGTAGTAAAGAACTCTGGTTATCTGAATCCTTGTTTAATATAACTTCTTTACCAGAAAAGCATCCAGAATGTAGTAACTAATTGTGCTTTTTATTAATTCTACTTTAAAAAGAATTAGACATATTTCATATAATCAAATCTGTAAAGACAATAAGAACATCCTCTATTTTTCTTGTTTATATAAGAAAGAGAAATAAATATATTAGGAAATAAATAATATATTAGGAAATAAAGTTAAAAAATAGCCAGCATTTTTTAAAGCTCTAGGAAAATATTATTTATATAGAAGTTTTTTTCCCTAATGTGAAAGCAACATATTATTTATTTTAATTTTGACCTTGTCTAAGGACATATTTGGTACACAATGCTCCCTATTTATGTTTAGGCTTCACTTAAAATACGTTCATCAGAAGATCCAGAACACTTTGTATAGTTTCTCTAGAAGAGAACAGCAAAAATTATTTAGAAAAACACTGGCAGGAAGCTTACAAATCTCTAAATAAAACAGAAAAAGCTCAATCCAATGAAACTAAGTATCTTAGAAATTGAATCTACAAAGCTACAAATGCAGTACCACATACGGGTAGCATTGATGCGGAGAATTCAATTCTCTATTTCCTTGGAGAAAAGAACAGTACATGTACAATGACATAAGAATACTACAATTTTTAGTTCCCATAATAGTGAGATGTATCTAACACATTATACTTAAAAATACCAGGGCAATTTTCATTTTTCAACCCCCCAAAAAAGCTTTTATATAAAACTACCATTATTCTAGAATATCCTGCTGCTTGGCAAAATTAATTTCAGAAAGATCAACTTACCAACTCTATTACTTCTACATTTCGAACTGATGGGTCAGGTGCCACCTCTGGCCAATCAGATAATTCCAGGTACCCATTGGCTTTAGTGTTGAGAATGTGAGATAATGTACCAAGCTGGAAATGATCCCTATCTATTAAAATGCGGGAAAATAGAAAATAAACAATATGAGCTATATGTAAGACTGAACAATCCTAATCAGAACTCAAAGTAATTGGCATATTACCTCAAATGTCAAGAAATAAATATAAACTAGGAAGCTCTTCATAGGTCAAAATACTGATTTCAGTCCATAGATTATAATAATCTTCCCCATAATGGTCAATAAAAAAGCTAATCAGTCAGTGTGTTTAGAGGTGTTGCTCTGAAATGTAGCTTCTCTAAAAATTACTTTACTGTGAATATTAAGAATGACAGCACAGTTAAACAATCCATATACATGTCTTGGTAAAAACACATCCAGAATTTTAATAGTTTTTCTATGAAACTAAACTGCTTTTTATCACTTTACAACAACTAAATAAGAGACAATATGAAAACCAAGGTATATAATCATCTGATTCCAACTATAATGGCTACTTGTGAAAATGATCAACTAATTTACTTTTTTAAAAGCTGGGAAAAAATAAGTCAACTTCCACCTTTGAAAAACAAATTTAAATATACAAAAACACTTTTATGAAATAATTATCTCTAAAAAAGTTTATGTTAGTGTACATAAAATATTTAATTAGTAACAACTAATAAGATGAATTATATTCCTTATTAGATAAGACTATGTATTTAAAATAACAATGAAGTCAATGTTTACAAGAACTATACACATTTTATCTATTGTTCAACTAAACTGCTTAGTAAGAATAAAAATGAAGTCAGAAGATTGAAATTATTTAAGTAAATAAGGTCTATAAAATATAAACTTTAACTAATATAAACCTTGCTCTGGAGAACACATGAATGAATAGCAAGCATACTGTTTTTATATATTTATATATGCACATCATTTATATTTCCTAAGAGATAAATTTTAAACACATTAGAAATGGAATAAATTGTCACATTTTTTATATAACATATATTGTGCAGTTATATTCTAATAATAATAATACCTTTAAAAGGAGACTCAAGCACTGGTGCAGGTTTTTGTGCTAGGAATATTTTTTTGGCATATTTACTTAAAGCTCCACTCTTCTCATTCGGAACAATAAGCTGCCTAATAAATCTTGTACGGTCTCTGATGTCGTAGTTTTGATCATACTTGCCGAGATTTAATATGTACTGGGTAAGCAATTTTGTCTGTTGGAAAAAAACAGAACAAGATGAGAATACAGTTATTTATGATTATTGATAACTCTGGATAAACATATTTAAAGAGGTAATAAAAATGAATGGTTATGTCAAACAAATGTTGTTCCATAGGGAATACGCATTTCTAACGCTGCAAATGGAATTTTGAAGCCAAAGCACATGTCCTCTTCAGTACTGGGGAGGTGAATGCTGAGTACTGAGAAGCAGCCATGTGCTAGATTATTAAACTGCTGAAGTGGAAAGAAAGGCATCATTAAAAAAATAATCATATATGGCAAACCCGCTGAAGGGTCTACGTGAGAATAATGAATGTGGAAATACAACTAAAAACATGGCACTCAAAACTTAATCGGAAAAATATGCAGGACATCAAAACATCAGAGAGTATTAGGGGCTGGCAAACTGCTTCTCCTGAGGTGTGTTTTATGAAGAGATACTGTCCCTGGCATAAGCAGTGTCTGCACTCTGACTGCACTCAGTTACTTTACCCTGAATTATGACCCATTAAAGCAGACACATGAATCACTGAACTGGATTACTGCAAATTATTTGCAGTGCATTTAGCTGTTACTTTTTCATAAAAGCAAGCTGCTGATGCCCTCTAAAAACTAGGATAAAAGACTCCTTCCATTTTTTTCCCCATGCTGCTTACAGCTGCTAGTAATATTGGTCATTTATTTATTTATGTAAGGGAATAACTTATTATAGTAGCTTTTACACTGTAATACGATTTCCTAAGTCAATTTCTGAATGTACTACATTAACATACATTGAGATTTTAATATTAAACCAAAATTGAAATGTTAACTAAATAGTTTTGTATTTTAAACTCATTATTTCGTTAAAAAAGCAGTTTTAATTTAGAAGGTTACGCACATGTAATTGCAATGTAAATTATACAGAATCCATAATACATGGAAAAATAAACATCTACATTAGAACATTTTATAGACATTAGAAACATAAACAATAAGTAAATAAATAAATACATAAAATTATGTCAGGCAAAGACAATTCTAGAACAGTAAGTCAAAGTATAGGAATGGTATGGTAAACTTACAATAATAATTGGTTGAAACAACTGATTTGTAGAGAAAGCAACCTTCTTTCAGTAACAATGTATTTAAAAAGCACTAACCTACTGTTAATAAAGTAGAAGTATAAAAAATAATAAAGAAAATGTTGATAGAGCTATTCCGAATGGTTATTAACAACTGCTATTCACTAATTACTAGACCGTGTTGGTTCAACTACAGATGAGAATAATTCTATGATTCATTTTTAAATAATTAACAAATATTCACCAAGTGAGGAATATAGTTCAAAAGGAAATGCATTACTCTAGACAACATAATTGACTTGTTGGGATAACTAGGGAAAAACTAACCATTAGTTTTCTTGAATATAGAATAAGAATTTATAACCAGTTTACTCTAAAGTCCATTGGAGTGCTGAGATTTAGAATGTGCAACCAAAGTAAATCAGAGAAAGAAAAGAAGTGTGTTCACTGCAATGATGTTTTTTTGAGCTAGTGGTGTTACACATTTTCCTTATATTTCCTATCCCTGAAATTAACTTTTAGGAAATTAAACTATTTCAATGCATTAACAGACACAATTACTGAGAGTAAAATAGGGAATCTGAAGTAGTTAAAATTACATTATTTTAAAAATTATGTATTTATTGACTGTGAAACTTAATTTATTATATTGGTAGGCTTGTAAAACAGCTTTATTAAAATGTATTTTCTAAAATAAAATTTATTTCTATAAGATAAAAACATATCCATGTACAATGATGCATTAAAAATATAAGCAGAATAATTATTCACTACACACTCACATACTTTCCTCACTGTACTAGTGTTTGTCTCTAATATTAAGTCACTGTTATTTCCCTGAAGAACAAGTTTTTATATGGTCATATTATTTTGAAGTTTAGCAACACTATGAGTACCTACTATCTTCAAAATTGAATTTTATGATCAACAAGTATGACACTGTTGACATTTTCAACTTACTCTTCTCTATAAACCATATTTTTATAGGAGAAAATACCCTCTTTATAGTATTGGACAGTCTGATAAGTGCAGAGAAAATGAATGAAAGATATTCTCAATGTTTTTTTAATGTTGAAATTTATAAATATTTCAAACCCAGATATTTGACTTTTCCCCTTCCATTCAATGGAACTTTTTTAATAATTATTTTTATAAGATAGCTTTTAAATAATTTTCCATTTAAATTTTTAAAATAAATCACCAAATTTAGATACTACAAAATCAATTGTCTTCTCAATGTCATTTCATTTTAATACACAACAGAAACTTATCCAGTTAAGCTCTGGCTAGTGTGGCTCAGTGGATTGAGTGCCAGCCTATAAACTGAAAGGTTACCAGTTTGATTCCCAGTCAGGGCGCATGGCTGGTTGCAGACCAGGTGCCCATTTGGGGGCGTGCAAGAGGCAACTGAGTGATGTATCTCTTGCACATGGATGTTTCTCTCCCTCTCCTCCTCCCTTCCCCTCTCTAAAAATAAATAAATAAAATCTAAAAAACCCAAACTTATCCAATTAGAAACAGAAGCTCCATCAAAAGCCTTCACAATAGTTGAGTAGCTGAGATACTGCAAATGACAGAACTCCTAAAAGAAATCTTGCTCTCTCACCACTTAATTTGTTCAGTTCTTCCCTTGTTTTTTTGTTTTTGTTCTTTTAATCTTCACCAGAGGATATGTTTATTGATTTTAAAGAGAGAGGGAGGGAAAAAGAAAGATACATCAGTTGGTTGCCTCCTGTACATGACCGGATCTCACTGGGGATTGAACTGCAACCCAGGTATGTGCCCTAATCAGGGATTGAACCCGCAACCTTCTGGTGTACGGGATGAGCTCCAACCTAGTCACCCAGCCAGGGCTGTACTTCCCTTGTTTTTGTAGAGATACATGTCAATATCTTCCTGTTCGCAAGATTTGTTTCCAATAACTGATATTTGCTAACATTTGCAAAAACTGAAGGTTCTGACACTGTATTTGGTGAACACTTTAAAGATTTCCAAATAATTCTGAACAAAAATCTACAAAAATAGTACAAAAGTTTCTTTTACTCAACCCCCATCCCCCAAACAAAAGCCAATATAGGATACTTAGGTCAATTCACAAAGCAGTTTTTCACAAAATCACATTTCTAAACTCCTGTTGGTAACACTGAGCAAAGAGAGTTGCACAACAGAGTGTGTGTTGTCAGGCTGAAGTATGTTTTGTCAACATTTGCTTCATCACGGTAATTCTATAGTTCAGTTAAACTATACATATCCAATATCAGTACATTTGACCATTACAGTTTTACTTCAATTGGCAGAACAAGCAGATTTTGCTTGCATGCACCACAACCAATTCCCCAAATATTTCTGCTCCATAGTTTTCCTAGTAAGAACATTGATTTTTACCATGACAACCGCCTTTTGGCAAAAACAAGTCGTTTTATCTCCCATGTTAGGCTTTTAAACTCACGATAGCATTTACAGCATTTCTGACAGAATAAACTTAAAAAGCTTTACTTCGATTCCACTTATTACACTGACAGAACAAGCGCACAAAGGCTTTGAGTGAAAAAAGTCAAACTATTGTTGGAATTAATTGATTTTCTATTTAAAAAGCTGCATTGTTTAGGGTCCTTTTTCTGCTAATGGAACCGATACATAACGGTTATTGCTTCATTTTTTTAAAGATTTTAAATTTATTTTTCTATTTTTAGAGGGGAAGGGAGGGAGAAAGAAACATCAATGTGTGGTTGTCTCTCGTGCACCCCCTCCTGGGGACCTGGCCCACAACCCAGGCATGTGCCCTGACTGGGAATTGAATAGGCAACCGTTTGGTTCACAGGCTGGTGCTTAATCTACTGAACCACACCATATTGCTGTTTTTCATATATGAAAAAGAAAACTTGAAATAAAAATAGAACAAAATTAATTTAAAAAAGTTATTTGATCTAAGTGCGATCATGGTTTACAAAAACATTTATGTAAACATCTGCACCTGTATATCTTTGTTATCTTGAGACACAATCTTTTCAAATAACTCCTAACTTTTTTTTTTAAGATTTTATTTATTTATCTTTAGAGGGGAAGAGAAGGAGAGAGGGAGAGAAATATCAATGTATGGTTGCCTTTCATGAGTCCCCTGCTGGGAACTGGCCTGCAACCCAGGCATGTGCCCTGACTGGGAATCGAACTGTGACCTTTTGGTTCACAGGTCCACACTCAATCCACTGAGCTTCACCAGCCAGGGCTTAACTCCTAACTTTTTAAATAGATGCTGATTTTTTTTAGCAGATTTGTCATGTTTTCTAGTTGCTATGTGCCCTGTGTTATCACTATACTTCTTATGGTGGATGGTAAATGTTGATATGTTGATAAACATTTTGTGCATGTTAAGTATTTAAAGAGAAATCAGTACTTCATTCTTCATTAAATATACACTTTAATTTCTAAAAATTCATTGTTGCTGGGTTTGCAATAAAATAAAGAAAAAAAATCCTGCCAAATAATAAAATAAACAGGTTTTAGATTTATGCTACACAACAATGCCAAAACTACTGCAGGGAGAGTGCTCGACCATGCCTTAAATGATCCAGAGCAGGACTCTTCTCTCTCTATGTCCCCTACATATTTCTCCAAACCAAACCTCTAACTTCCCACGTGTTCCTCTGACCCCATCCACTGAGAGCTGGGGAGCTTCATGCTTCACACAGGCCATGGCCCGTTGCCAGCAGATGAAAACACTTAAAGTTTAAGTTTTAAACACTTATCTCACCAAAACAGGAAAAGCAAAAGGCTTCACTTTTCCTTCTTGCCTTCTCAGGGAACACTTCATTTTATCAGCACATATCCTTCATGATGCTCTAAAAGGGAGAAGTTTGTCATGATGCATCCCAAAAAGGTTGAAAAATGGAAGAAAGCCTTTCCAATTTAGATGTTTCACATACTAAAATGAAACCTCATCAGTACACTGTGTCTTACATGCCACTCGATAAAACCATGGTAGATGTTACAAGTACATGAGGTGGTCTACAACTACTGTCTTAATTTAGTGTAACTATTAATGATACTACTTCACAAAAAATGAGAAATTTGGGACAAATTCTACACTGAATTGGACATGGAGACAACAGTCTTAAATTCAATCTGCCCTGAACAGCAGTTACAGAGAAAGTAGACAGTTCTCAACTAAACAATCATGGCATTTGAATATGACCAAAGGCCCAATCCAAAACCAAATCAGACATTACACAGTACTTTTAAATAGGTTGTATTCATAAAATTATACAAGGTACCCTCAAAATAATACAATATACCCTCAAAAACAGAAATATTCAATATCTTATATATAGCTGTTGATTAAATTTTGATTTCAGATTAATTTTTCTGCTTAGATCTAAGGAATCGTAACTGGTACCAACTAATAATTAGTGCAAAAGCTTATAAGTAGCAAAACAGGATACAGAAGCAGACAGTCCCACATGAGAGCCTGTACTCTCAGTCACTATAGTCCTCCCAGGATTGACATCAAAAGTTCTATGGTAGCTACCACGCAGAGCTAAGCTGCTTTCCAGACACAAATTTCCATCTGAAAGAGCCCAGAGTCTGAAAATTGAAGAAGCTTACAGAAGTTTGCCTAAAGAGTCTTAATATAATGTGACAGAGTTGAAAAACAAAACTACATGAAGCAGCTCTATATCTGTATACCCTCCTCAAGATATCAAAATGCTAGAGAATATATAAATACTTAAGATAGACAAGATGTTGATTTTTCACATATTTTACTTTTCAGTTCTAGAACTTCCATTTAATTCTTTTTTACAGTTTCTGTTTCTCTGTTGGGAGTTCTTATCTTTTCATTCATTGTGAATATTTTCCTTTATATTATTGATCACTATTATAAAAACTGCTTCAAAATGTTTGCCTGCAAATTCCAACATCTGGATCATGTCAGCGTTCGTTTCTATTGGTTGTTTTTTTTTTCCCCTTGAATACTGATCACATTTTCCTGGTCTCCTTTTTTATTGTGGTAAAATATACACAAAATATACCATTTGGACCATATATAAATGTGCAGCTAAGTGGCACTGAGTACCTTCCTTGTGTTGTGTAACCATTACCATCATCCATCTCCAAAATTTTTACATCTTCACAAACTGAAACTTTCTACCCATTAACAATAGCCTCCCGTTCTCATTCTTCTTATGTGGAGTAATTGTGGATTGCATTTTGGATGCTATGAATGTCATGTCATAGAGACACAAACATTGTTATACTTTTGAATGAGTATTGATTTTTGTTTCAGCAGGCATTAACTTGGTTGGATTCAAAATGTGAACTTTGTCTCTTTGGTGCAGTACAAATTTTTTAGTTTGGTTCCTTTATTCTTTTTTGTTTTTTATTTTTTATTGAATTTATTGGGGTGACATAGGTTAATACAATTATATTGGTTTCAGGTGTACAATTCTATAATACATCATCGGTATATCGTATTGTGTGTTCACCACCCCAAATACAGTCTCCTTTTTTCTTAGCTGTGCTGCTCTGAATCCACCTTACACATGTGTGGTTCAGGGGTCAGCCAGAGACAGGGGTGGAGTTATTCACAGACTTTGAGGCTCCCCACCCTAGCTCTCTACTTTCTAGAATTCCTCCCAAACTTTCCAATATCTGCAGTTTTCTCTGAACTATGTATGTCCTCTACTCCCTAAGGCCAGAAAGAATTTGGGTTTCCTTTTGGAGTTTCAGCCTCTAGGCACAGTGCTAACTGCAGTGTATCCTCAGGATAACAGCCATGAAAGCGAGGAAATTTACTCTGCACCACTCCTTTCTTCCAAGTGCCAATTCCTCTCTAGAATCTCCATTTCATTTCACTCTTCTGAGACTTGAGGCAGTTATTTTTTTATATTTTTTCAGCATTTGTAGTTGTTATCTATGTGAGAGTCTGTCCAACAGGAGCTAATTTGAGCATACAGTTAGCAGATAGTTGAGTAACATTTAAATCTTTTTTATCAGGTGGAAATATTTTGAGGTATTAAAGAAGTTTAGTATTCAGTATTCCTTAAGTATACAAATAAATACAATGTCCTAAATCTTACAAAAGTCAACTTAGGCATTCCTTATAACTAAATAATTAAAAAAAAAATTCTGGTAATGCTCACTGAGGTATCTTGACCAAAGACAATTCAGAATTAGATAAATATCAGGACTTCAGGGCAAACCAGTCTCTAGACACTGGGACTGGTCTCTCTGGTTCAGTTTTAAAGACAGCTGAAATACATAACTATCGAACATAATTTTTTACATTTAGGTCAAAGCTATCATTTTAGTCTGTTTTATATTAAAAAAATGGGGATGAGCCATACAACTTAAAATGCTGTCAATTTGATGGTGCTAAAAATCATTCTTTAATGCTAATTTTCATTTATAAATTCTCTCGAACCCCTTTCCCTGAAAAATGAGAAACTGGAGAATAGAAAACAAACCTATAGGATACCTTCATTCACCTATTTTTATATTTAATCATTTAAGAACAGTGAATCACATAAAATACATGTGAAAATTTGGCATATTTTCTAAACATCATTGTTTACACCAGCTGCTGGTGACGTCTATTGTGGTTACCTAAAGTATCAATATAAAATATACAATAGAACACTTCAGAAGCTGAGGTCCAAAACATCAATCATTAATACAGTTCAAGAAAAAAAGGTGTGAGTACAAACTATGTTGTCTTCAAATTCATTGGATAAAAAGATATGGAATACACTCTATAATTTCTGAACAAATAATTGGAAGAAGGCCAAAGACAAAAACTTCATTTAGTTTTGTCATTTTAGACTTTATTAACATACTAATTTTGTATTACTTTTTTTATAATAATCTATAAATTAGGTATCTTTAGAGTAGCCAAACCAGACATAAAGTCATAACAATCATAATATTCTAGGTGTTATACTGACTTGCCAATACTGTATGATTTTAGAGAACACAGGGAGCATCCAGCTGAAACAACGTTTTTTATCAATATATATATAACAAACTCAACAAAACACAGGTTTCCTTCTACTGAGTTGTTAAAAAGTAAGTCATCACATGAGGAAATCTACATAATGTTTAGAAGTGATTAAATGATTCCTTTCAGATATTTGACTTAAATTGCAAAGATAAATCTAAATGATGGAAATGCATTCACAATATCTGCAACTATTTGGTCATAAACCTTCTATACCAATCAGCAAGAGCTACAATAGCACAATTCATATCACAAGAGGGAATGAAGATAATCCCAACACATATAGAAATAAATCCGAGGAGTCAACCTGAGGATTGTGAATTGCCAACATCAGCATATTTGATAGTGAGTGTGGGTAGGTGGAGAAGGCAGAGAGGGAAACATATATAAAGAGATACACAGTAAAGTCAAAAAGAGAGAAAGATGAACACTTATGGGAGAGGCAGGAGAGAATGACAGACATTAGACTGTGGTGGGTATGCGTGGACATGCGTGTGTGGAAAGGTGAAGGATATTACACAGATACAGAGAGTGTTTTACTATTAGTAATATTTCCTCGAAAAGTAAAATGATTAAAAAAATGAATATTCTAAACTGCAACCTGGTAATTATACCATTATTAAAAAACATTTACTGATTTCCCTGTAAAACATGGACCTGTAGAACAAGGTCCATAGCATTTGCTATTCCAAGTCCTGGCCTTGCCTTTTCAGACTCAGCTTTAAGTGTGCTGAAACACCAATCTGTCTCATGCCTCTACTCTCCGCTTTCCCTCTTTTGTGTAGTAAACCACTCCTTAGAAGCCCATAGTTAGGATTCTTGTCCTTTATGAGACTGTCTTTGACCTGTTGCCTCCTTCTACTTCAGACTTTCAACAACTTTCTCCTCTGGAGTTCAACTGTATCTCAGTACTTCTATCATAGCACTTAGCAAATACTATTTCATTTTTTATGTCTTCATCCCCTACTAGACTAAAATATCATCTCTTTGCACAACTACCATCTATTCTAGAACCTTAAAGAAATAGGCACATACAGCTCCAAGATGGGGATGGAGTAAGTAGACACTACACTAATGCCTTCCCAGGACCAATCTGGAATTACAATTCAATTAAAGAAAAATCATCCTGAATAACCAACAGAACAATAGTGGGACAGAAGCCTTATAACCACGAACAGAAGACACAGCTTTACCACAACATGACTGGTACAGAGTAAGTGCGAAGGACGCACGAGAGGGCTGGCTGGGCTTCCACAATCAGCAGCTGAAGTTCCAGAGGGATATTTCAGTGGCCAGGGGGGTTCACCTTGAAAAGCAGGGGGCCTAAACCCCAAGCTGGATTCCCCAGCCTAGACTACCAAAACCAGGAAAGGAACCCAAATAACATCTGGCTGTGAAAGCAGCAGGGTTTTCATTCTCCAGAGAGAGATGGCTGGACACTCAAAGAGCCTCTTAAAGGGACAACACAAAAATTACGTATGCAGCCACCTGCCCTGGGTTCTGGCAGAGAGAGGGCAGATGCACTAGAAACACATGAGGAAAGACCGGGGTTGGTGGCTCTGGGGAGAGAACCGCAGGAACAGCCACCAGGTTCCCTGTGCTGAGTTATTCTCCATACTGTAGGAGACATGTTTCTCTGGCAGAACAGCTTCCCCCGCCACGCCCCTACCCAGCAGCATCAGTCTGAGAGCAAGCAATAGTCCCACAGGCAGCAGTCCCTGTCCCCAACCTTGTGGAGTTTAAGGCAAGGTGCTGAGTA
This sequence comes from Trachops cirrhosus, assembly GCA_028533065.1. Taxonomy (NCBI): domain Eukaryota; kingdom Metazoa; phylum Chordata; class Mammalia; order Chiroptera; family Phyllostomidae; genus Trachops; species Trachops cirrhosus. Next base: position 148,697,196 of record CM052540.1, on the reverse strand, counting down.
CAGCTGGAAGCCCCGAATCAGTCATAGGCAGAGTCTGACATAGGACTGCCCCAGAGTCTTTCCAGATCTACCTAATACACAGAAAAAAATACAAAGCAGCAGCCAGAATGGGAAGACAAGGAATTCTCCAGAAGAAGAAAAAAATGAAATGGAGACAAACAATTTATCAGCTAGAGAGTTTAGAGTAATGATTACAAGGGTATCAATAGCATGGAAACAAGACACAAACAATAAAAAAAGGAACAGTCAGAAATAAAGAATTCAATATCTGAAATAACTAATACACTGGAAGGAATAAACAGTAGGTCAGATGAAGCAGAAGATCAAATCAGTGATTTGGAAGACAAGGTAGAAAAACACCCAGAAAGAGGAACAAAAAAGAAAAAAGAATTTTAAAAATTAAGAGAGTTTAAGAAACCTTTGGGACAACATAAAGCGCAACAACATTCACGTCATGAGAACACCAAAAGGAGAAGAGAGTGAGCAAGTGAGCAAGAATCTACTTGAAGAAATAATGACTGAAAACAGCCCTAACCCTGGTGAAGGGAAAAAGACACAAGTCCAGGAAGCACAGACAATCCCAAACAAGTCAGACACAGAGGCCTACACCAAGACACATCATAATCAAAATGGCAGCTTTAAGACAAGGAAAGAATCCCAAGAGCCCAAAGAGAAAAGCAGGCAGTTACCTACCAGGGAGCTCCAATTAGACTGTCATCTGATTTCTCAGCAGAAACATTTCAGGCCAGAAGGAAGCGGTAATGAAAAGCAGGGACCTACAACCAAAGCTACTTTATCCAGCAAGGGTATCATTTTAAAATGAAGGAAAAATGAAGAACTTCCCAAACAAGAAAAAGCTAAAGGAGTTTGTTAACACCAAACCAACACTGCAAAAAATGTTAAAGGGCTTGCTTTAAGAAGAAAAAGACGAAAAAGAAAAAGGGGGAAAAAGAGGAAAATGGTTTAAAAATAAAATGGCAATAAATACGTACCTATCAATAATCAACTTAAATGCTCCAACCAAAAGACACAGGGTAGCTGAATGGATTAGAAAACAAGACCCACATATATGCTGCCTCCAAGAGACCCACCTCAGATCCAAAGACACACACTGACTAAAAATAAAGGGATGGAAAGAGGTATTACATAGAAATGGAAAGGAGGAAAAAAGCTGGGGTAGTAATACTTATATCTGACAAAACAGATATTAAAACCAAGGGTATAGTAAGAGACAAAGAAGGATACTACATAATGACAAAGGGACCAATCCGACAAGAAGATATAACTCCAGTAAACATTTATACACCCAACATTGGAGCACCTAAATATTTTAAGCAAGTCTTGATGGGCATAAAGGGAGAGATTGATAGAAATAGCATCATAGTAAGGAATCTTAATGCCCCATTGACTTCAATGGCTAGATCCTCCAGAAAGAATATCAATAAGGAGACAGTAGCCTTAAACAACACACTAGATTAAATGGATTTAAGTGATAACTTCAGAGCATTTCAAACCAAAACAGCAGAATGTACATACTTTTCCAGGGCACATGGAACCTTTTCTAAGATAGACCACATGCTAATACAAAAAACAAGTCTCATTAATTTAAGAAGACTGAAATCATATCAAGCATCTTCTCTGATCACAATGCTTTGAAATTAGAAATCAATCACAAAAAGAACAATGAAAAATATGCAAAGATATGGAAGCTAACTGATGTTATTAAACAATGAATGGAGTAACAATGAGAACAAGGAGAAATCAAAAGATACCTTGAAACCAATTTAAATGAGACACAACAACCCAAAATCTATGGGACACTGGGAAAGCAGTCCTAAAAGGGAAATTCATAGCATCACAGGCCTATCACAAAAAAGAAAAAGCTTAAATTAACAATTTGACTTTACACTTACAGGAACCTGAAAAAGAACAATAAACTAAGTCCAAGGTGAATAAAAGCCCAAAAGGAAATAATAAAGATTAGAGCAGAAATACAAAAAAGTCTAAAAAAATGACACAAAAGATCAATGAATCCAAGAGCTGGTTCTTGAAAGAATAAACAAGATTGACAAACCTTTAACCAGACTTATCATGAAAAAAAGGAGACAGAACCCAAATACATAAAATCAGAAATAAAAGAGGAGAAATAACAATCAACGCTAAAGACATACAAATTACTGTAAGAAAATATTATGAACAACTACATGCCAACAAATTGCAATACCTGAAGAAATGGATAAATTCCTAGAATCTACATACAATCTTCCAAAAGAAAATCAGGAAGAATCAGAGAATCTGAATAGACAGATTACACCAAATGAAATTGAAGGAGTAATTAAAAAACTTCCAACAAATAAAAGCCCTAGACCGGATTGTTTCACAGGTGAATTTCATCAAACACTCCAAGAAGAACTAACACTTCTTCTCAAACTATTCCAAAAAATTGAAGATTAGGTAAGACTCCCAAGCTCATTTTGTGAGGTCATTGTTATCCTAATTCCAAAACGAGACAAAGACACTACAAAGAAAGAAAATTACAGGCCAATATCCCTGATGAACATAGACATTAAAATCCTCAACAATGTATTAGCAAACCCAATACAGCAATACATCAAGTAGGACTTATTCCAGGAATGCCAGGTTGGTACAACATTCACAAATCAAGAATGTGATCCACCATATAAATAAAATGAAGGATAAAAACCACATGATCATATCAATAGATGAAAAGAAACCATTTGATAAAATCCAGCACCCATTATGATAAAAACCCTCAGTAAAGTGGGAAGAGAGTGAACATACCTAAACATAATAAGGGCCACATACGACAAGCCCTTGCCAGCATCATTCTTAGCAGGGAAAAACTACAAGTGTTTCCCTGAAGATTGGGAACAAAACAGGGATGTCACTTTCACCATCTTATTCAACATAGTGCTGCTAGAAGTCCTAGCCATATCAATCAGACAAGAAGAAGAAGCAAAAGGCATCCAAATTAGAAAGGAATAAGTATTGTAAAACTATTTGCAGATGACAGGATAATATACACAGAGAACCCCAAAGATTCTACCAAGAAACTACTACAACTGATAAATGAATTTAGTGCGGTAGCAGTATACAAAATTAATATCCAGAAAATAGTTGCATTTTTATATGCCAATAATGAACCATCAGAGAGGGAAATTAAGAAAACAATCCCATTCACAATAGGTTCAAAAAGAATAAACTACCTAGGAATAAATCTAATGAAGGATGTAAACAACCTCTCCTTAGAAAATTATAAGACACTGAAGAAAGAAACTGAAGATACAAATAAGTGGAAGCACATACCCTGCACATGGATAAGGATGAATTAACATCATTAAAATGTCCATACTACTCAAATCAATCTATAGACCCAACATAATCCTATCAAGATTTCAATAATGTATTTCACGGAACTAGAACAAATATTTCAAAAATTTATTCAAATATTTCAAAAAGAACCACAACAAAAGGCCTTACATAGCAACAGTGATCCTGAGAAAGAAGAACAAAGCTGGAGGAATGATGCCACCTAATATCAAACTATACTATAGGGCCACAGTAATCAAAACAGCATGGTACTGTCATAAAAACAGAAGTATAAATCAATAGAACAAAATACAAAGCCCAGAAATAACCCACACCTTTATATTTAATTATATTTGACAGAGGAAGCAAACATACATAATGGGCTAAAGATAGTTTATTCAATGAATAGTGTTGAGAAAACTGGACAGGTACACACAGAAAAATGTAACTAGACCACTTTCTTATACCACACACAAGACTAAATTAAAAATGGATTAAAAATTTAAATATTAGACCTGAAACCATAAAAATCCTAGAAGAAAACATAGGCAGCAAAATCTTGGACATTGCTTATAGCAATATTTTTTTGATATAGCTCCTCCAGCAAGGGAAACAAAAGAAAAATAAACAAATGGACCTCATCAAACTAAAAGTTTTGCACAGCTAAGGAAAACATCAGCAAAATAAAAAGACAACCCACAAAATGGAACAACATATTCACCAATATATCTGATAAGGGGTTAATATCCAAAATGTATAAAGTACTTACAAAACTCAATACCAAAAATACAAACAACCGAATTAAAACATGGGCAAAGGATCTGAATAGACACTTCTCCAAAGAGAATATACAGTTGGCCAATAGACATATGAAAAGATGCTCAACATCACTAACCATCAGAGAAATGCAAATTAAAACCACAATGAGATATCACCTACACCTGTCAGAATGCCTATCACCAATAAATCAACAAAGAACAAGTGTCAGCATGGATGTTCAGAAAGGGGGAAGCTTTTGCACTGTTGGTGGGAATGCAGACAGGTGCAGCCACTGTGGAAAGCAGTATGGAGATACCTCAAAAAATTAAAAATGGATCTGCCTTTTGATCTACCAATGCCAGTTCTGGGAATGTATCCAAAGAAACCCAAAATTCTAATTTGAAAGAACATAAGCACCTCTGTGTTCATTGCAGCGTTATTTACAATCACCAAGATATGGAGGCAACCCAAGTGTCCATCAGTAGATGAGGGGATAAAACAACTATGGGATATTTACACAATGGAATACTACTTGGCAATCAAAAAGAAAACATTACCTTTTGCAATAATATGGATGGACCCAGAGAACATTATGCTAAATGAAATAAGCCAGAAAAAGACAAATACCATATGATTTCACTCATATATGGAATCTAATGAACAAACTGAACGAACAAGGAAAATGGTGATAGAGTCATAGATAGAGAGCAGGCTGACAGTTCTGGGTGGGAGGTGTTTAGCAGGTAAAGGAACTGAGCAAAAAGGAAAAGAACTGATGGAATGGACAACAGTGTGGTGACTGTGATGGCAAGGATAAGGTGGATAAATGGTAATGGAAAAAATAGGATACTTCCAGGCAAGATGGAGGCATAGGTAGACACACCAGTGCACAACCAAAATAAGGACAACAAAAATTTAGAACCAAAAAAAAAAAACAACCAGTACTGACAGAAAATTGAATTGTATGGAAGACCGACAACCAAGGAGTTAAAGAAGAAACATACTTCCAGGCTGGTAGGAGGGTCGGAGTCGGGTGGCTGGGCGAAGAGGGCTCACCGCAAAGGGGCTGGTGGACCTGGCGCATGCAAGGTGGCAGTGGGCGGACTCAGTAAGGCAGCGGATTGTGGAGGGGCATGGCGCACAAGGGGGCTGGCAGACTGGGCCATCCCATATTCACACCCAGATAAACCAGGTGAGACAGACCACACAACCCCGGGTTCCAGCGAGGGGAAATAAAGCCTCACAACAACTGAAAACACCGGTGGGAGTTGAGGTGCCGGGAGACACTCCCAGCCTCACAGGAGAGTTCCTTGGAGATACCCACAGGATTCTAGAACATACACAAACCCACCCACACAGGAATCAGCACCAGAAGGGCCCAGTTTGCTTGGGGGAAGCGGGGTAAGTGACTAAAATCCAGCAGAGAGCACAGCAAGTGCCACTGTTCCCTCTCGGACCCCTCCCCCACATACTATATCACAACCCAGCAATGTGGATAGCCCCGCCCTGGTGAACACCTAGGCTCCACCCATCAATAAGTAACAGGTGCAACAAGAAAAAAAATGGCCCAAACAAAAGAACAGGTCAAAGCTCCAAAAAAAATACAACTAAGTGACAAAGAAATAGCCAATCTATCAGATTTACAGTTCAAAACACTGGTAATCAGGATGCTCACAGAATTGGTTGAATTTGGTCGCAAATTAGATGAAAAAATGAAGGCTACAATAAGTGAAATAAAGGAAAATGTAGAGGGAACCAATACTGATGGGAAGGAAACTGGAACTCAAATCAATGGAGTGGACCAGAAGGAAGAAAAAAACATATGATCAGAAAAGAATGAAGAAATAAGAATTCAAAAAAATGAGGAGAGGCTTAGGAACCTCCAGGTTCCTAGGAGGCTTAGGACATCTTTAAACGTTCCAACATCCAAATTAAGGGGTACCAGAAGGGGAAGAGGAAGAGCAACAAATGGAAAAGTTATTTGAACAAATAATAAAAGAGAACTTCCCCAATCTGGCAAAGGA
>CM052540.1:148641600-148690583 GCA_028533065.1 Trachops cirrhosus | reverse complement strand
ATTCTCTCCTTCATTTTCACCTTGGCTAATGTAATTATGATGTGCCTTGGTGTGTTCCTCCTTGGGTCCAACTTCTTTGGGACTCTCTGAGCTTCCTGGACTTCCTGGAAGTCTATTTCCTTAGCCAGATTGGGGAATTTCTCCTTTATTATTTGTTCAAATAACTTTTCCATTTGTTGCTCTTCCTCTTTCCCTTCTGGTACCCCTATAATTCGGACGTTGGAATGTTTAAAGATGTCCCGGAGATTCCCACGCCTCTCCTCATTTTTTTGAATTCTTATTTCTTCTTTCTTTTCTGGTTGTATATTTTTTCCTTCTTTCTGGTCCACTCCAATGACGTGAGACCCATCTTTCATTCCATCACTACTGGTTCCCTGTGCATCTTTCTTCATTAAACTTATTGTAGCCTGAATTTTTCATCTAATTTGCGACCAAAATCAACCAATTCTGTGAGTATCCTGATCACCTGTGCTTTGAACTGTGCATCTGATAGGTTGGCTATCTCTTGGTCGCTTAAAAGGATGGGTTCTGAGGCTTTCAATTCTTCTTCTGTTTGAACCATCTTTTTGCTGTTTTTTTTTTTGTTGTTGTTGTTGTTTGGTCTTGTTGAGCTCCTGTAGTGACGGGTGGAGCCTTAGGATTCACCAGGGCGGGGCACCCCAATCTCTGGGTTGTGATGCTGTATGTGGGGGCGGGGTCTGAGAAGGAACAATGGCGGTTGCTCTGCTCTCTGTAGGACCCCAGACCCTTCCGCCACTTTCCGCAAGCCAACCGGGCCCCTCTGGCACCAATTCTGGTGTGGGTGGGCCTGTGCACCCGGTGGGACCTTCCTCCTCAGTCAGTGAGCCAAAGCTTTATTTCCCGGTGTTGGGACCCTGAGTTGTGCACAGTGCCTTGCTTCACAATGGCTGCCTCGCTGGGTCTGCTGGTTGCCACCCCCTGGCCGGGGCCCACCAGCCACCGCTGCTTGTGCACCCAGGGTCTGCCTGCTGCGGACTTGCGCACAGCCAGTTGCTCAGCTCTCCGCTTGGGTCCCTCACCTGGCCCGACTTCGGCCCTCCTACCGGTCTGGATGAACATGTCTACTTTTAAATCCTTGGGTATCTGACTTCCATACACTTCAATTTTCTGTCAGTTCTGGTTGTTATTTTGTTTCTATATTGTTGTTGTCCCTATCTTGGTTGTGCGAGGAGGCACAGTGCGTCCACCTATGCCTCCATCTTGGCCGGAAGAAATATTGTATTTGTCTTTTCTGTCTGACTTATTTCACTTACCCTCTCCATCCATGTTGTCATGAACGGTAAGATTCATCCTTTTGTATGGCTGAGTGACAGACCCTGCCCTCATCAAACTTACACTCAAGTAGAAAACATTAAATTGTTATATAAGTAATCACTATGCAGAGTAAAATATAATCTGAGTGTGATTTAAAGAATACATAGTATAACATTTTTAACTTTAAAATATATAAAGCTAGCCTAAATAAAAAAAAGTATAATTTTAATTATCCAAATTCAGAGGCAAGACTGGCTATAGTTGAAACATTTATTTGGCATTATTTATTCTTTGGTGCTATATTGGTTCCCATTGTTGCTGTTATAGATTTCCAGAAATTTAGTGACTTAAAACAATACACATTTATCATCTTACAATTCTGGAGCCAGAAGTTAACATGAGTTTTATGGGATAAAATCAAAGCATCAATGGGATTAAGTTCTCTATAGTGGTTCAAGGGAAACTCCATTGCCTTTTCCAACTCCTAAAGGTTGTCAGTGTTCCTGGACTCAAGTCCCCCTTCCAGTAGTGCCTTCACTCCAACCTCTGCTTCTGACATCTGGCTTTCTTAGCCTCCCTCTTTTTCTTAGAAAGACACTTTGGATTACACTGGGTCCATTGAATAATAATCTCATTTTAAGAATCTCAATCACATGTGCTAAAACCCTTCTGCCATATAAGGTAACACAGTCACATGTTCTAGACATTAGGACCTGAACACATTTGTGGGTAGAGCATTATTCTGCCCTCCCCAGGTGCCTTCTCATTCCCTCAAGATAATTTTACCCTAATTTTCCTTTATACCACCTCCTGGTTTTCAAAGACCTCAGCACTGTGGTGGTACTCAACCAGAAGCATAAAATGATCCTATGTTCTTGACCTCTCTTAGCTTCCCCCTCATCCTCTATAGAACTTAATGGCCCTTACTCTAAAAAGTACACCTGCTATTTTTTAATTTTATTTTCTTATAATAAGGACACTTAATATGATATCTACCCTGTTAATGAATTTTTAAGTGTAAAATGCTTTATTGTTGACTACAGGTACAAGGTTGTATGGGTGATCTCCAGAGTTAATTCTTCTAGTTTAACTGAAACTTTATGCCAGCTGATTAGTAACTCCTCATACTCCTTTTCCCCTGCCCCTGGCAAATAACTTTCTCTGGGGTTCTATGAATTTTACTATTTTAATACTTCACACAAGTGAAATCTTATGGTATTTGTCTTTCTGAGACTGGCTTATTTTACTCAGCATAGCGCAGTCTATTATTATCCTACTCTATATGTTTTTTTTTTTTTTTGCTTAATCCCTTCCCCCCTTGTTTCATCCAGTCCCACAATTCTCCTCCCTTCTGACAGCTGTCAATCTGTTCCATGTGTCCATGCCTCTGTTTCTATTTTGTTCCTTAGTTTATTTTGTTCGTTACATTCCACATATAAGTGAGATCATGTGGTATTTGTCTTTCTCTGACTGGCTTATTTCACTTAGCATAATAACAGATTTAAGGAACTGAGGCCTCCTTCATAGCATTTATTTCTAAAAGCAGGGGAGAGAAAAGGGCTCTGCTATCAGCATTGGCCATTTTCAAGTTAGAAATATTACTACTTTCTTTAATGATTTAATATAAATATTCTTATTTGTTTTATGCTCACTTTTACTGAGCCAGATATTCCAAACTACAGAAGCGAAGCACATATGATAAACAGTTAAAGAAACAGGTTTTATGGACTAATAATGATTATGCAACCAGAAGTAAACGGTACAATTTAAGTTCCTTAATATTAAAACTGTAGAAAAAAGTCCAAGGTTATAAAGAAAGTTTTGATTTACCAAAAACAAAAGCCTAAACATTAACATATCAGAGTTTAAATTATTAAATCTTCCTACTTTTAAGAGTGATTATAAATTACATTGGTCCCCCATTATTTAATTATAAAATAATCTATTCTTTCTTTAAAAGTGCTACAGGGTATGTCCTGGCTGGTGTGGCTCAGAAGATTGAGCACCCACCTGTGAACTTAAAGGTCATGGGTTCGATTCCCAGTCAGGGCACATGCCTGGGTTGCAAGCCAGGCCCCTGGTTGGGCAACACATCTATGTTTCTCTCCCTCCTTTTCCCTCTTTCTAAAAATCAATAAATAAAATCTTTTTCCTTCTTTAAAGTGCTACATCGTAGAATATTCATCTTTTAAATCAAAGTCAATTAAGTTTTTTTGAGAAAAATTATGCTTTCAAATAATTTTTGAGAAAAAAAAACTTTAAAATCCACAGCTTGAACATTTCACAGGAGAAAAAAAAGATCAAAATATAAAACTGAGGAATCTTGAATATATAGTACTTTGTATTTAAAAAGAACATATTAGTGTGCTAACTAATTTGTGCTTTTTGTATACGACTAAATTTTAAAAGAACAATTACTGTGGTAAACCAGTGTTTAAAATCTGTAATTTTAAATATTTTCCCAAGGTACATGTCTTATTTGATCAAGTAGAAAGTCATTATTAAAGATATAAAAGATAAAAACATTTTCAAACTCATATTTTAAGGTGTGATGTAGAAATAGATTAAAAGGTTATTAAAAGTAGAAATAAAGTGTATACATTTAATATTCCATTTCCTCTAATTACCTTCCACAATTTTTAAAAAAATCAGTATCACTAATAATTTATGCTGTCACAATTATTTAGTTTTAATACTACATACAGAAAAATGTTCTATCCATATAACATCTTGAGTTCACAGGTAAAAGATTATAATTTTATGTTCATAATAGAAAATACTCTTATTTGTGGATAAATTTTGTTTCAATTATTTTTTTGATCAAAAGTGCTTATAACAATGTTACAGTTTTCTAAAGAGATCTACATGTGGGAAAAGAGATCATTAGGGATAAAAGAGCTATTGTATTAAAAAGTTATTTTTCAAATAAAATATAAAAAAATAATCAATTTTGTTATGTTTAAACTTATAGTTGCTATGTCATATATGTCTATGTCTAGATATGACATAATTTAGAATTCCACAAATAATTTTAATGGTTTTACAATGAAAATTATGCTTTTCTTAAAAAAGAATCTTGTTTTAATCAAATATGCAAATGTAATGCAAGTCCCCTAAATAGTTTCAAAGGTGACAGTTGACTCATTTCTCTCTTTCTCCAAATGACCTCATTTATTCTAAAACCATATCGTAGAAATACCTGACATTTCACCAGAGACCAGTATGAAATCTAGATTATATATTTTACCTGACCAGTTTTACAAAATGTTTAGATAGTGTTGGCTTAAAAACATGAAGTTATTCCAAAGTGATGACTTCTAGCTAATCTTGAATATGAAATTATTAGGTGGATTTCTGGAAGAAAAAACTCTGACAGTAACACATTCAACATATTTTTTTGATCTAGCAACTTCTCTATGGTAATAGAGTCATTTGCCTGCTTTTAGCACCCTCTGCAGGTGAACCAATATTATACATGACTTACATGCCATTGAAAAGCAAAATAAAAGCTTTGAGAAAGGGTACAACCAAGTTGATTAAATTGTGAAGAAATAAACTACACTTTCATAGTTCTGTTTAGTCAACAACAGAATTGTTTGCAAGTTAATTACCCAATTTACTAAAACAACAACAAACTGTGTGTGTGTGTGTGTGTGTGTGTGTTTATGGTTTCAAAGACAAAATGCCACTCATCGTGACCATGATACTGACAAACAGGAAAAAAAAATGTTACCATTTGCAAATAATACCAAGAATACTGAAATGACAAATTACTTGAAAAATGAAATGGAAGTGTCAACTTACCATCTTTGTTGGACAGCAGACACACCAGGCCATTGAGACACGTGTCAGTGACTTCTAAGATGTTTGTTGCACATCTGCCTATAGTTTGAATAGTGGCTGCTGCAAATTGTTTATCCTGGCTTTTCACATAGGTCTAAAAAATGTTATTACAATTAATTTATACATTGGTATTATCAAGTGAACAAAAAAAGTCTATTACATTAAGTTTTTCAATATAAAAATTCTAATATACATAATCTCACCTATATGTACAAAGAGAAATCTGACTGATGACTTAGCTTAATTTAGTTTCATTTTACTTAAAGAATGTACCTATAAAAGGGGTACATTTTCAAATCAGTTTTATTAACTTGTGGCCACAGTGGCTTGTGACTCCAAAACAGATAGTGGGGAGCAGTCACCCAAAGATAGCAATTAGTTTAAGTGCAAGGCTGAAAGATATGAGAACCTTCTCTTTGGAGGTTTCAGTTCATTTAACCAGCAGCATTTGTGAATCTATATAAAAAAAAGTTTGCTTCTTTAGAGATAATAAATCTAAAAATTGGGAAAGGAGGAAGAAAAAAAACAGTATGATACTGACAAACATTTTACTTTTAAAATGGGATCTGAATGGCAGTAAAATCACAATAGCTACAGTGAAGAGTATTTCAATAAAGACTTTATAAATACTCAGTTTACAATAAAACATCACACTTTTAAAAACTGATTTTCTTTAAAAGAATTTTTTAAAAAATACACTGTAAACCACATATTTATACAAACTTAAAAATAAATACATAATTAAATTATTTAACAACAGGAAGTTAAAACATCTTTACAAAATTTATAGCCCTAAATAATTTCACTTAGATTAAACTTACCAAAAAAAATTCAGCTTTTATTGTTTACAGAAATGAATGCACATTTAACATGTATATTTATATATAATATTATATATAATGGAATTTAAAATCCAATTTGCAACTAAAACTTTTACAGAATGATTCCCAACCTCAAATGAGAAGTATATGCTGTTTACTTAATGCCATGGTTATCTAACATGCAAAATAGAATAATGCATTTAAAAGGTGCTTAAATGACAAATGGAGGAAAAAAATCTAAAAATATCTACAAACTTACAAATTTAGTGTAAATGGTAGCATGAACATGATTAAATGTTGAAGAAATAAATTAAACAAATTAAACTCTCTTAGTTCCACTTAGGAAAGATCAATTGTATTTAAAAACTATTTCCCAGGTGATTACCTAATTTCCTCAACCAAAAAAAGAGTCTTTAGAAAAATTCTCTATTTTACTCAAGAAATTATATATAAGTAAACACATCTATGAACACAGATATATGGTACAAAAGTTAAAATGAATACATGGAGATATATATTAAAAAGCTTGACTAAATAATAGATATTATTAAAAATCTGATATTAAATGAAATGACTGGACCACCAATATTCTGAAACAGGTCCAACATGTCACCTCTATACAACTAACAATGCCATCGAATTACATGAGACTCCCTACAACCCCAGTAAACTTTACATGGCAAAACATGGACAGCAGAAGTACGCCCAAACAGATTACATATGAGAACAGGAAAGGGGGAAACTGCAAACACAAAGACAAAAACTTAAAAAAACTTAAAAACAAATGAAGTAAAGGTTAAATTCAAGCAATGTTCTATAGCTATAGATTACTGGATGAGAACTTGTGATACTGTATCACAAGTAAATATAAGGTGAGTGGGTACCAAGACATTCTGATTTTATAAGAAATTTTACTAGAAAAATAATAAAGCATGAAAGTCTAGTAATCCAGTTATAAAATTATAAATCATGGACATGGTATAATATTCAATTATTCCTATTAAAAGCATAAGGTCACATCATCAAAAATGAATACAATGTCTAGTTAGCTAAAAAGAAATTTAATATGGGCATACTAAAAGATTATAGCAACAAAATAAATTAGATCTTCAAAAGCTGGGAACTGAGGAAAAACTCTGTGATTAGTGTGTAGCATGCTAAGAAATTTTTTGTTGACTTTTGTTCAGACAACTGCTGATGAATCAACTCATAATATTAATAATAATGAGGTTTTCTATTGCTGTGCTCCCCCACGAAGTCTCGGGGCTGACCCTTTCATCAGAAAAGGCATAACATCCATGAGGTCATTTTTTAGTAACATTTTGGGAATGTATGTAGCTGGAAAGCATCTCATCGTCAGCATATATGGTTTAAAAATTACAACAAAACAAAAACAACAATTAAAAAAACCACAGCAGGGACAATTTTAAACCAATCTTTTTTTTCTTTTTTTTTTTAAAGGACTACATGAAGGTACAAGGACAATGTCTGAAACAGTGGTCAATCAGATAAGTAATCACTTTCATGAGTCCAAAGGACTACTAAATATGACAGAACAAAGAGACTGCATCCTTACAGTAACTTAGTTTCAAACAACAGGTAAGCCAGTCTTTCAAATTCTATGAAAACTTGAAAGGGACTACTATTCTATGACCCTTAAAATTTAAATTTGTATTGAATGTTTATTTTTTTTTAGGATTTTATTTATTTATTTTTAGGGAGGGGGGAAAGAAAGGAAAAAGAGAGGGAGAGAAACATCTATCGTTGCCTCTCGCAAGCAGTGACCTGGCCTGCAACCCAAGCATGTACCCTAACCAGAATCAAATCAGCGAATGTCTTAGTTGTCAATCTTGTCCCAAATGACTCTTATTTACACAATTATATATTTCAAAGTTCTGAAAGACAAATATTTAATTTAAACTGAACAGATGTTTTAGAAGTTATTTTATAATTACCACTGTACACAAACCTGAAATTCTCGAAGAAGAGTTGATATGTTGGCTTCGTTTGCCAAGTTTGTCAAAATTTCAAGCTATAGTAGAAAAAAAAAGAAATTAAATATTTTAAAACAAAAAATAGATGTTAATAAAGGCTAGACATTTAATATAAAGGTAACTTCTGTTTTTGAAAAAAATCAGTTGTAAATGTTGTGAGGCATATACCCCTTCAGGTGAACACTGTCTCCCTACATCTACATGCAGAGAAGAGATATTTAGAGTGCTTAAAAAGTAATTGCAACAGTACCTCCACACTCGTCATTAACTTGTTCTGGAACTCATGATGACTACCGAAACCAATGAGTACTGAACGATGAAGCATTTTCTCTAGTAGGGTGGCTCCGTGACCCATGTAAGCTCTAGTAAGTGTGATGAGTCCCAAGCAAGTGCCCAGTGCTGAAACATTTTTTCTCGTCAAAATGTGACGAGCTCAGGGTTTGATTGAGTTCTGAAGCTGACTAGTACCAGGGTACAACTGTACTAAAAAGAGAATCCTTCATCTTCACTAATTATTTATCCCAATTTTACAACTTATATCTAATTAACCTAAACAATTTAAGGTAGTTTGACATTTTTCTTTTATTAATCAAGTTAAAAAACAATTGCCCTCCATGTAATCTCTTTTTCAGACACCATTATCTTAATGTGCTCCCAAATTCTTAGACATTTTAATGCTTCTGGATTTATAGTTACAAGAAATAAGCAATTAAAAGCCCATTTCCAATAGGCTCAATAAAAAAATTGTTCATTTTTTTTACTAATAAAAGATATTCAATTAATCTGAAAAAAGCATGAAAAGGAAAAAAGGAACAGAGAACAAGTGGGAAAAAAACAGACAACACAAGACATAGACATAAACATTCATACCAATAACTACATTAAAAAGTAACGGTCTAAACATTCCAATTAAAAGGCACAGATTGTAGGAGTTCTTCATATATTCTAGGTACTAGCCATTTTTCAGATATATGTAGTGGTATATTTCCTCCCAGATTATGGCTAGAGTTTTCATTTTATTTTGATGACATTTAAATTTTGTATACAATTTTTTAAAACAATCTCAACATATAGAAAAGGTAAAAAGAACTCTTTTTGATCTGAACCATTTGAGACCAGAGTTGCCAATCTGATACCACATCATCCCCAATTACTTCTATGACTATTTCCTACAAACAAGGACATTGTTCTACAGACCAAGGTAACAACCAAGAAAATCAAGAAATTCACACTGACACATCACATCTATGTAACTGTCACTTCCCACTTAAGTTTTCCCAATTATCTCAGTAATGTACAATAAAAAGACCCAGTTCAATATCACACATTGTACTTAGTGGTCTCTTTAATCTCCTTCAGTCTAAGTTTCTTAGTCTTTCTTTTGACTTTCACTGCTTGACACTACTGGTAATAACAAACCAATTATTTTGTAAATTATCCCTCCATTTGGGTGTGTCTTGGATTTTCTCATGACTAAACTCAGAGTCCATGTGAGTAACCGATCGTCCCCACATTTATGTCTACCGTTCCCCCTTGTATAATGTTTCCTCTATTATATTTTTCATTTTCATATACATGGATCTATTTCCAGGATTGAATTCTATTCCACTTATTTTTCTGACTTTTTTCTAAGGGGGTTGCTCTCATCATATTAAATTTTCATTTTCTTTCAAACATGTCACGAAATATTCAAATTCAGAGTAGAAAAATCATAATACAAAAAAAGAAAGAAAAAGTCATCTGAAACATTATATCTAAAAATAATTACTGATAATGTTTTGCTGTATATTCTTTTCTACTGCATGCATGTGTACACTTTTTGACTGACATTTATATTTCTTGGTTATTTTTTAATTTTTTATTATATTTTTCCATTACCATTTAGTCCTTTTATACCCTCCTGCCCCCACAATCAACAAACTGCAGTCCATGCATTGAGTCTTTTTTCCTTTCTGTTCAATCTCTCAACCTTTTAAGCTCCCCCTGAACTTAGCTGTCATCCTACTTTCTCTCTCTATGAGTCTGTCTCTATTTTCCTTGTTTAGTTTAGTTTGTTCATTAGGATCCACATATGAGTGAAATCATATGGTCTGTGTCTTTCTCTTTCTCTGACTGGCTTATTTCACTTAGCATAATGTTCTCCAGGTCCATCTGTACTGTCGCAAAGGGTAAAATTATCTTCTTTTTATGGCCAAGTAGTGTTCCATTGTGTAAATGTCCCATAATTGTTTTATCCACTCATCTACTGATGGACACTTGGGATCCCTCCATATCTTGGGGATTGTAAATAACGCTGCCATGACCACAGAAGTGCTTTTTCTTTCAAATCAGTGTTTTGGGTTACACTGGATATATTCCCAGATGTGGAATTGCTGTGTCAAAAGGCAGAATTCCATTTTTAATTTTTTGAGGTATCACCATACTGATTTCCATAGTGGCAGCACCAATATGCATTCCCACCAGGCAGTGCAAAAGGGTTCCCTTTCTCCATGTCTTCTCCTTGTTTGTTGGTTTATTGATAATAGCCATTCTGACTGGTGTGAGGTAGTATCTTATTGTGGTTTTATTTTGCCTTTCTCTGATGATTAGTGATGTTGAGCATCTTTACATATGTCTAATGGTCATCTGAATGTCCTCCTTGGAGAAGTTCTATTCAGGTCCTTTGCCCATTTTTTAACTGGGTTGTTTGATTTTTTGGTGTTAACTTTTTATAAGTTCTTTGTAAATTTTGGATATTACCCCTTATCAGATTTATTGGCAAATATGTCCTCTCATTCTGTGGGTTCTCTTTTTATTTTGTTGATGTTTTCCTTTGCTGTGCAAAACATTTTAGTTTGATTTAGTCCCAACTGTTTACTTTTGCTGCTTCCCCTGCTTGGGGAGATATATCCATTAAAATACTGCTGTTATAAGCAATGTCCAAGATTCTGCTGCCTTTGTTTTCTTCTCCAATTTTTATGGTTTCAGGTTTAACATTTAAGGCTTTAATCCATTTTGAATTTATTCTTGTGTGTGATATAAGAAGGTGGTCTAGTTTCATTTTTATGCACATACCTGTCCAATTTTCCTAGAACCATTTAATAAACTATTTTTACCCCATTATATATGAATGTTTCCTCTGTGAAATATTAATTGACTATAAAGGTGTGGGTTTACTTTTGGGTTCTCTATTCTATTTCATTAATCGATGTGTCTGTTTTTATTCCAGTACCATGCTGTTCTGATTACTATGGCCCTAGAGTATACTTTGATACTAAGTAGTATGATTCCTCCAATTTTGTTCTTCTTTCTCAGGATTGCTATTGCTATGGGTGCCTTTTGTGGTTCCATATAAATTTTTGAAATATTTGTTCTAGTTCTGTGAAATATATCATTGGAATCTCAATAGTAATTGCACTGAATCTATAGATTGGTTTGGGTAGTATGGACATTTTAATGATGTTAATTCTTCCTGTCCATGAACAATGTATGTGCTTCCACTTCTTTGTATCTTCAATTTCTTTCTTCAGTGTCTTATAATTTTCCAAGTACAGATGTTTTACATCCTTGCTTAGGTTTATTCCTAGGTAGTTTATTCTTTTTGAAGCAATTGTGCACAGGATTACTTCCTCAATTTCCTTTTTTGTTAGTTTGTTATTTAGCATATAAAAATGCAATTGATTTCTGGATATTAGTTTTGTATCCTGCTACTTTGCTGAATTCATTTATCAGTTCTAGTAGTTTCTTGGTGGAATCATATGGGGTACTGTACAGTATCATGTCATCTGCAAAAAAAGAGTTTTACATCTTTCTTTCCAATGTGGATGCTTCTTAATTCTTCTTGTCTGATTGCTATGATCCTAAGGGGAACGTTTGTAGTTTTTGCCCATAGAGTATGATGCTGGCAGTGGGTCAGTCATATATGGTCTTTATTATGTTTAGGTATGTTCCCTCTCTTCCCATTTTGCTGAGAGATTTCATCATAAACGGGGGCTGGATTTTATCAAATGGTTTTTCTTCATCTATTGATATGATTATGTCGCTTTTATCCTTCCTTTTATTTATGTGGTGAATCACATTTATCAATTTCTGAATGCTGAACCAGCCTTGCATTTACAGAATAAATCCCACTTGATCATGGTGTATGATCTTTTTGATGCACTGTTGTATTTAGTTTGCTAATACTTTGTTGAGGATTTTAGTGTCTATGTTCCTCACGGATATTGGCCCATAATTTTTTTTCTTTGTAGTATCTTTATCTGGTTTTGGAAGTAGGATAATAGTGGTCTTGTAAAATGCATTTGGGAGACTTCCCTCCTCTTGAATTTTTTGAAATTGAGAAAGTGAGGTGTTAGTTCTTCATGGAATGTTTGGTAAAATTCTCCTGTGAAGCCATCCAGTCCAGGGTTTTTGTTTGTTGACAGTTTTTTGATTACAGCTTCAATTTCACTAGGTGTAATCTGTCTATTCAAATTCTCTGAGTCTTCCTGATTTTTTTTGGGTGGGGGAACACTGTATGTTTCTAGGAATTTATCCATTTGTCCAGGTTGTCTAGTTAGTTGGCACATAGTTGTTTATATTTTCTTATAGTCCTTTCTATTTCTTTGGTGTAAGTTGTTATTTATCCTCTTATATTTCTCATTTTATTTATGTGGGTTCCCTCACTTTTTCTTGACGAATCTGGTTAAAGGCTTGTCAATTCATCCTTTTAAAGAACCAGCTCTTGCAGTCATTGATATTTTGTATCATTTTTTTTTACTCTATTTTGTTAATTCTCCTCTGATCTTTATTATTTCCTACCTACTCACTTTGGGCTTTGTTTGCTGTTCTTTTTCAAGTTCCTTTTAGTGTAAATTTCATTGTTGATTTGAGCTTTTTCTTGTTTTTTGAGATAGGCCTGTAATGCTATGAATTTCCCTCTTAGGACTGCTCTCCCAGTGTTCCACAGATTTTGGATTGTTGTGTTCTAATTTTCATTTGTTTTAAGGTATCTTTTAATTTCTTCTTTGATCTCATTGTTGACCCATTCATTGTTCAAGAACATGTTATTTAGATTCCATGTCTTTGCAAGTTTTTCAGTGCTCTTCTTGTGATTGATTTCTAGTTTCACAACACTGTAGTCAGAGAAGATGCTTAATATGATTTCAATCTTCTTAAATTTATTGAGACTTGTTTTGTGTCCTAGCATATCGTCTATCCTAGAAAAAGTTCCATATGCACTTGAAAAGTATGTATATTCTGTTGCTTTGGAGTGAAGTGCTCTAACAATATCAATTAAATCCATTTGATCTAGTGTGTTCTTTAAGGCCACTTTTTCATTGTTGATTTTTTGCTGGGAAGATCTGTCCACTGAAGTCAATCAAGTATTAACATCCCCAACTATGACTGTATTTCTGCGGTTCTCTTCCTTTATGTCCATCAAGATTTCTTTCACATATTTAGGTGCTCCTGTGGTGGGTGTGTAAATGTCTATGAGGGTTATAGCTTCTTCTTGGATTGTTCCTTTTATAATCATGTAGTGTCTTTCTTTGTCTCTTACTATAGCCTTGGTTTTAAAGTCTATATTGCTGGATATAAGTACTAGTACCCCTTTCCATTTGCATGAATATCTTTTACCACTCCTTTACTTTTAGTCTGTATATACCTTTTGATCTGAAGTGGGTCTCTTAAAGGCAGTATATATATGGGTCTTGTTTTCTTATCCATTCAGCTATGCTATGTCTTTTGGTTGGAGCATTTAAGCCATTTACATTTAAGTTGATTATTGATAGGTATGTATTCAGTGCTGTTTTGTTAGACTTCTTTCCTTTATTTTTCTGTCTCTTTTTCTTCTTCTTCCTCTTAAAACAAGCCCTTTAACATTGGCTGCCGCACTGGTTTGGTGTTAACAAACTTTTTTAACTGTTTCTTGTCTGGGAAGTTTCTTATTTCTCCTTCAATTTTAAATGATAGCTTTGCTGGGTAAAGTAGCCTTGGTTTAGGTCCTTGCTTTTCATCACCTTGAATATTTCACACCACTTCCTTCTGGCCGGAAATGTTTCTGTTGAGAAATCAGATGACAGTCTCATTGGAGCTCTCTGGTAGGTAAATACCTACTTTTCCCTTTGGGCTTTTAGGATTCTCTCCTTGTCGTAAAGCTGCCATTTTGATTATGATGTGTCTTGGTGTAGGCCTCTTTGTGTCTAACTTGTTTGGGATTGTCTGTGCTTCCTGGACTTCTGTCTTTTTCCCTTCACCAGGGTTAGTCTGTTTTCAGTCATTATTTTTTCAAGTAGATTCTTGATCCCTTACTCACTCTCATTTATGTCTGGTATTCCACTGATGTGGATGTTGTTATGCTTCATGTTGTCAAAAAATGTTTCTTGAGCCCTCATTTTTTTTTTATCCATTTTTCTTTTTGCTGCTCTGCCTGCGTATTTTCTTCTACCTTGTCTTACAAATCAATGATTCAATCCTCTGCCTCATCTAACCTACTCTTTATTCCTTCCAGTGTATTATTTATTTCAGATATTGCATTCTTTACTTCTGATTGGTCCTTTTTAATGGTTTATATGTCTTTTTTCATGCTCTTGAGTATCCTTATAATCATTACTCTAAACTATCTGATAAATTGTTTGCCTCCATTTCATCTAGTTCTACTGGAGAATTCTCTTTTTCTTTTATTTGGGGTCTGCTTCTTTGTCTTCCCATTGTAGCTGTTTCTTTATATTTGTTTGTATGTATTAGGTAGATCTGGAAAGACAGGTGTTAAGCCTTCATCAGAGACTGATTGTGATTGGCCCTGGGCTACTTGTTTAGAGCTGTAAGCAGCAATCCACAGTGTGTGGCGTCCTCTGCTGGACCTGTTTTTGTGCAGAAAGAACCAGGCTATGCACCAAGGCCAGCTTTTATCAGCACCAAGTCCGGGGGAGGGTCAGCTAAAGTCTCTGAGCTCCTAGAGATCCACTTTAGTTGTTAAGCTAATCACTGATATAGCCCAAAGCTGTACTCAGCAGCCTGGCTTAAACTCCATAGGGTGGGACAGAGTAATTCCTACTGGTGGGGCTATTGTTTTCATTCAGGCTGATGTGACTTTGTGGGGAGTGCTGTGCCTGAGAAAGATGGCTTCTGCATTTTGGGGGATGACTTAGCACAGGGATCCTGGCAGCTGTTCCTTCAGTTCTCTCCCACAAGCCACCAACCCCAGACTCTCCTCCTATGTCTCTAGTGCATCTGTGCTTCCTCTGCCAGAGCCTAGGGTAAGTGACTGCAAACCAAATTTTGTGTGTTGATCCTTTAAGAGACTCTCTGTGTCTCCAGCCCTCTCTCCCTGGCAAAGAGAAACACTGCTGCTTTTCACAACTGGATGTTACCTAGATTACTTTCCCAGCTCTGGTGCTGTAGGTTGGGGAGCCCAGCTTGTGATTTATAACCCACACTCCTCAAGGGGAATCCCCCAGCCACTGAACTATCCCTCTGGAACTTCAGCTGCTGCCAGTGGAGGCCCAGCCAGCATTCTTGCACATCCCCCATACTGCCTACCAGTCACATTGTGGTGAAGTGGTTTCTTTTGTCTGTCCAAGGCTATGAGGCTACTCTCTAGCTAGAGTCCAAGTAGTTATTCAGGATAATTTCTCTATAATTTAGTTGCAATTCTAGATTGGTGCTGGGAGGAAGTTAGTGTAGCTTCTACTTACTCCTCTACCATCTTGGGTCAATCTTATTTTTCTGCCTTATTATCACATTGTTTTAACTATTATCGTGCTATAGCCAAACTATACTCCATACCATAGTTATCATTCCCTGAACACAACACTCTCATAATCCCTGTGTCAGCATAAACTACACCTACCTGTCACCTATTCCCAACTCTACAATCTCCAATCAAACCACCAAACAACAAAAATTCTCAAATGTATATTATTCTTTTAAGATCCACTCAAGCATCATCTTTTTCACAGATCTTTTCTAATTGTCCCAGAGAATGAACCCTACTTTTGTGTTTTTCACAGCATTCAATTCACATCTCTGTGGTATCACTTAAAGCACAGACTGTTAAATTATCCATTTATACATCTGTCTCCTTCAGTATACTGTGAGTTATTCAAGGTGTGAGTAGCAAGTTTTCACTTTATATTGGGTTGGCCAAAAAGTCTGTTTAGTTTTTCTGTAAAGTAAAAGACACATTTTTCATTTTCACCAATAACTTTATTGATTTGGATATTTTGAATATGTTGGCTATACCCCCCATGGTATAATGTTGATTGTTCTCAATTACTGTCTCCATTTGATTGCTATCAATTAACTGGTCTATCTGACCATGAAGCATCGTCCATTGAGAAAGCTCCAGCACAAAAACTTCGCAAACCACTTTTGACACATTCAATTACGTCATAGCACCTTCTCCAGAAATTGCACAAATCCTTTTCTGTGTTTTAGTTGCGTTTTTAGCTTCCCTGAAATAATAAAGCTTAATATGCTGACAATGTTGTGTATTTTCTTCCATCTTTAATATTAAAATGGCTACACAAAAATTAACCAGTTCTGATGTTTTTTTTAAAAATGCACACTGATATGTTAGCTGTCCCAATACAATCTAACAAAATTATTTCAAATGAAGTTAAAGACAACTAATTGCTATTATAGCCAGCTTATGGAAAAAAACCAAATGAACTTTTTGGTCAACCCACTATTATTAGCATTTAACACAGTAAATAGTATACAGTAATGTATTTTAGAAAGTATAAGGAAAATCCCTAAATGTATCTGTGTGTTTTTAAAGCAGATCTCCATTTTACTAGGAGCTATAGCAGTATATTCAAAGAAAACACATGTAAGAGTATCTGAAAAATAAAAATGCGCCTACCTTGAGTGTCTTGATCATAGTTGGATCGGTTGACCTAACGTAGAAACTCTTTAGATAAGGTTCAAACATACCCTAGATAACAAAAATAAACATAAACATACATTTAATGATACTAAAGCACTCATTTCTCTCTTGAATCATGTATTCTCAATGTACCTACCTTTCTTTGAATTGACATAGTTGCTATGTTCTGTAGGACAATATACTGCACCTCCCTGGAAATTAAAGGATAATTTTCACTGGGTATGTTTTCCAATGAAATATCTTTAAGTAAACAGTACATTTTAAAAAAAGCATTAGTGATAAAGTTCATATTGAACTCTTAAATATAATACTGAACAGTTGTTAGTAAATTGTAGATATTTATGCCTCACTTTAAAGTACATTTCCCTGTAAACTATTAATATATTAGATTTGTTTCATCATGAATAAGAGTTAAAACCCATTTTATAACACTGTATTCCTAATGTGTAAAGCCAATTCAGTGACTGCTCTGAACCCATGCAAGGAAGGTATTCTTAAGTCTGATGAAACAAACATGCTTGTAGAATTCATATAGAGTCTTGATTGGAAGGCTCACTGTGTCACTCAATTCTCCCCCAAATGAAAGACAGATTTAAAAACAGTCATGTTATTTTTACATCCAAATATCTAAGAAATGAAGATAGAACTCAATCTGGTATAAGGTTTCACATGAAAGATGCATTCCTGGTGCTTCCGATAATCTCTCAACTAGTTCTAGAAAACAAAAACTATTGAACTGATAAAAGGAAAAGGAATGACTATGTGTAAATACTCGGAAAGGAACAGAAACCGAAAGGAAGTATTATCTTATTAAGGAATGGCAAAAGCCAGTCTAGGCCTAAAGTTGTGACACCAAGTTCAAGGAAAGGACAAAAATAAATATGTATCTTTTCCCCACAACACTATTAGGGGAAACACTCAGTGAAAACATTTTTTAATTTAAAATAACTAATTATTGCAAAATATCCAGAGCAAGCTAAACAACTAAAACAATAGTGTTGTTAAACACACATACACACAAAAGAAGAACAAAGGACGGAAAAACTGATCTTAAACTTTAAAAGTACATGTCACAGAAACTCAATAAAAGTTTTCTGAAGTGTTGACCTAAACTGCTGAATTACTGTGAGGTAAAATGAAAAGGAAAGGTATTCTTGCTATCTATCTACCTACCTATCTATCTACAGGAAACAAAAGGAGTAGGTATTTCTTTTAAATCAGTAGCTATTAAGAATATAGCTTTCTCTGTAAATAGAAAAAATGATGTTGACAGATAATGACTAGACTAAGTCGGTGATAACACTTAAAGGTCTTGTAAATGGTGAATCAATATATCGTACACCTGAAACTAATATAACATTATATACCAACCATACCAAAATAAAAGTAAATATATATAAATAAAAAACTCAATAAAAAATAGAGCACTACAGTAATTAGATATTGCAAGTTTATAGGAAACAGCAATTCTGTCATAAACTACATAATTTAGCATATGTACTGCTTTATATAAAATGAAATGTACAAAGGATTATAAGAAATTACAATCCTTTGTAATTCCCATGAAAAACCATATGCCAAGAAATTTGAAAACCTAGGTGAAATAGACAAATTTCTAGAAAAATATAATCTTCCAAAACTCAGTGAAGAAGAAGCAGAAAGCCTGAACAGAACAAAAACAGCTGATGAAATTGAAGCAGTAATCAAAAAGCTTCTACTTCCAACACACAAAATCACAGGAGAATTTTACAAAGCATTTAAGGAAGAGCTAACCCCTACCCTTCACAAATTATTCCAAAAAATTCAAGAAGATGGAAGACTCCCAAATTCTTTTGATGAAGGCAGCATCCTAATCCCAAAACCAGATAAAGACATAACAAAGAAAGAAAACTTCAGGCCAATATTGCTGATGAACATAGATGCTAATATCCTCAACAAAATATTGACAAACCACATTCAGCAATACATTAAAAAGATCATATACCATGATCAAGTGGGATTCATCCCAGGGATACAAGGATGGTACAATATTCACAAATCAGTAAATGTAATACACCACATAAACAGAACGAAAGACGAATCACATGATCATATCAATAGATGCGGAAAAAGCATTTGATAAGGTACTGCACCCATTTATGACAAAAAACACTCAGCAAAGTGGGAATAGAGGTAGCATTCCTCAACATAATAAAGGCTATATATGAGAGACGTACAGCCATCATCATCCTCAATGGACAAAAACTAAAATTTTTCCCACTAAGATCAGGAATAAGACAAGAATGCCTGTTTTCACCACTCCTATTCAACACAGTATTGGAAGTCCTAGCCACAGCAATCAGACAAGAAAATAAAATAAAAGGCATCCAAATTAGAAAGGAGAAAGCAAAACTGTCACTGTTTACAGATGACATGACAGTGTACATAGAAAATCCTATAGATTCCACCAGAAAACTACTTGATTTAATAAGTGAATTTGGCAAAAACAGTAGGATACAAAGTCAATATTCAGAAATTGAAGGCATTTTTGTACACTAACAATGAAATATCAGAAACAGAAATCAGGAAAAAAAAACCATTTGATATAGCAATAGGAAAAATAAAGTACCTAGTAATAAACCTAACCATGGAAGTAAAAGACTGATACTCAGAAAAACTATACAACACTGAAGAAAGAAATTAAGGAAGACACAAACAAATGGAAGCACGTATCATGTTCATGGATTGGAAGAATTAACATCATCAAAATGTCCATACTACCCAAAGCAATTTATAGATTCAACGCAATATTAAAGTACCAATGACATATTTCACAGATATAGAACAAACATTTCAGAAATTTATATGGAACCATAAACAACCCTGAATAGCTACAGCAATTTTGAGAAAGGAACAAAGTAGGAGGGATCACAATACCTGATATCAAACTGTATCAAAAGGCCACTGTAATCAAAACAGCCTGGTACTGGTGTTAGAACAAACACACAGACCAATAGAACAGAACAGACAGCCTACAAATAAATCCAAGTCTCTATGGTCAAATTAATATTTGACAAAGGGGGAAGAAGCACAAAATGGAGTAAAAATAGCATCTTCAACCAATGGTGTTAGGAGATCTAGATAGCTACATGCAAAAAAAAATGAAACTCGATCACCAACTTACGCCATACAAAAATAAATTCAAGGTGGATAAAAGACTTAAGTATAAACCGTGACACCATTAAAGTCCTAGAGGAGAACATAGTCAGGAAAATCTCAGACATTCAATGCAGCGATATTTTCACTGATATGTTCCCTAAAGCAAGGGACATAAATGAAAGAATAAACAAATGGGACCTCATCAAATTAAAAAGCTTCTGCAGGGCTAAAGAAAACAGTATGAAACGAGAAACCAACTATATGGGAAAACATATCTGCCAATGATACCTCGGAGAAAGGTTGGATCTTCAAAATATATAAAGAACTCATACAACTCCACTCCAGGAAGACAAAAAACCAAATTAAAAAATGGGCAAAAGACTTGAACAGACAATTCTCCAAGGAGAACATACAGAGATCCCAGAGGCATATGAAAAGATGCCCAGCATCATTAGTCATCAGAGAGATGTAAATTAAAATCACAATGAGATACCACTTCACACCAGTCAGAATGGCCATCATAAACAAATTGACAAACAAGTGTTAGTGTTGGAGGGGATGTGGAGAAAAGGGAACCCTAGTATACTATTGGTGGGATTGCAGACTGGTAAGACCACTATGGAAAACAGTATGGAATTTCCTCAGAAAACTAAAAATGGAACTGCCTTTTGACTCAGCAATCCCACTGCTGGGATTATATCCTAAGAACCCTGAAACACCAATCCAAAAGAACCTATGCACCCCAATGTTCATAGCAGCACAATTTATAATAGCCAAGTGCTGGATGCAACCTAAGTGCCCATCAGTAAATGAGTGGATCAAAAAGCTATGGTACATTTACACAGTGGAATACTATACAGCAAGAAAGAAGGCACTCCTACCCTTCACGACAACATGGATGGAACTGGACAGCATTATGCTAAGTGAAATAAGCCAGGGACAAATACCATATGATCTCACCTTTAACTGGAACATAATCAACAAAAGAAAAAAGCAAACAAAATATAACAAGAGACATTGAAATTAAGAACAACCTAACAATAACCAGAGGGGAAGGGAAGAAAGAGGGGACAATGGGGGAAGGGTTTTCAGGAACTACTATAAAGGACACATGGACAAAACCAAGAGGGAGGGTGGAAGCAAGGGAGGGAGGTGGGTATGGCTGGGGTGAGGGGGGAGTGGTGGAGGGAAAATACAGACAACTGTAACTAAACAATAAAATAATTAAAAATTAAAAAAAATAAAATGAAATATAATTATACTGTCAATGTGATAATTCTTTAGTATAGTTTTCAGTGATTCCAGATTTACTAGAACTTCCAAACATTATTATTGTCAAACCTAGAAATATCAAACACAAATACTAGGCTACTGGTGACAGCTTGTATTATATGCCAAAAGTTTTTTTTTTTAATTTGTTAGGCAATTTGGGCTTGAGATTTAAAAACTTCAATATTTATCACAAACTCTGAGATAAATTATATAGAATCTTTTATAATGATCCTTTTTAGCATCAAATTTTATTGATAAACTACAATCAGAGCTACATATTAAATGCCTGAAAGACGCAGTATATGTGTTCAAACATTCCCTCTGAAGGAATACAAAAGAAAATATACATAAAACCATGTCCTACCTATTGCTACGAAGTAAACGCACTAGTGATTTAGAAATAATACCAGCTTCAGATTTTGGTGCTATGTGCCAATACAGCTGAGCAACTGCCATAACCACCTAAAAGATAAAACATGAAAACAATCAGAACTGTGAATAATGGAGCACCCTACAGTTCCAAAGAACATTCTTACGTATTATTTCCTTTAACTCCTACAAAATTCCTACGAAATAAGATAAATATGTTGTTACCCTTTGTAGCAGGTGATTAGTGCTCCCCTCCTCCCCTACCACCAATAATTCATGTCCACCCTCAAATGTGACCTTATTCGGAAATAAGCTCTTTGCAGATGTTATATTAATGTAATAATCAGGACAAGATCATACTGAATTAGAGTGGGTCCTAAATTCATTGAAAATGTCCTTATAAGAGACAGAATAAAGACACACAGAGACACAGAGAAGAAGGCAATTTAACAATGGAGGCAGACATGGAATGATAAGCCACTTAAGGAATGCCAAGAATTGTTGGCACCCAAGATAAGCTAGCAAAAGGCTGTTTTACCCTCAGGGCCTCTAGAAGGAACCAACTCTGTTGATACCTAGATTTTGACTTCTGGCCTCCTAAAATATGAGAAAATAAATTTGTTGTTTTAATCCACCCAGTTTGTGGTACTTTGTTTATTTCAACCACAGAAAAGAAAGCTAATACATCCTCAAAAAAGGAAACAGATGTTAAACGAACAACCCAGGACCCGACAGCCAATACACAGCAGAGCTTGACATGATACTGTAAATCCCGTAGTCTTCCTAGCAATACTGCTGCTGTTCTGCGACTGGGAATATTTTAAAGAATTATAAACATACCTTTCCAAATGAAGTCAGACACTTAACAGTAATAACTAGGCTGACGTTTATTTTTTAAATCAGTACATTTAAGTTATAATTAAAACAATTCCTCTTAAATAGTAGCATTTTAAATGATATTGGTTTTCAAAAATGCAGAACCTTGCAAACAGTCTTTGGTTCACACTCATTATTAGGGTGATCAAAATTTCTCTGGCATAAAATATGAGAACTCTGTTTCTCCTACATGCCTGTACCATTAGATCCAGAGATCAAGTCCAAACTTCCCATTTACTGAAAGTATCCACTTTAACATGTGGATACTACAAAAACAGAGCTACAGAGAAGTCCCATCATCTTACCTTTGGCTCAGAAGATATGTTAATATTACTTTACTTCTAGCTGGTTTACAGAGCTCTAAGAAATATATGACAGGGGTCTTACAGATGCATAAAGAGTACAGAGCACCTGAGGGTGCCAGAAGTAAAAAGTTTCTTCTAAAACTAATGAAAATTTTTAAAAAGTCAGTTTACAGGGTCTTACATTTACTATTGTTTGGCATTTTTCTTGTACTTTTTTCTCACAAGACTACTAAAACTTTCAGACATTACTTGGGAATTTGAGGAGTTTAAGGATATCTTATTTCTTCATTTGTGATCCACAAATACACTTTAATTACAGCACAAACTCTTCTGAATTCAAAAATCTTATAAAATGAAATCTCAATAAATGATTGACTTAATTTAGAAGTTATTGATAGTCATTTTTTAAAATATTATAGCATACAGCTCTAAGTGTCCTGAAACAGATTCTCCAAGTCCATTGTAAAAGTTGAGAATAAGGCTAAAACAGAACAAAAATCTATTCACAACCCTTCAGAAGTCAGCATATATACATACACAAGTGTGTGTATATACATACACACACGTGTATACATACATACATACAAATATTATATATATATATATTTATCATCAAATAAGCATGATACCAAAACACATTGGAACAAAAAGTAAGCCACCTCTACTTTGTACAATCAAATATGCAGGGAACCAAAACATAACTGGGGCAAAAAGTACAATCTACCTCTATTTGTTTCAGCATTCAAGAATATTTTTGGTCAGTATTTGTACTACAAAATGAACTTCTAAGATAAAGCTGAATTAATACCAAATCACTTATAAAGCAGAGTTTTAGGTGGCAATTAACAGCTACTTAACAACCATCTGGCCAAGCAAGGGCACATTAAAATGTAAGCAAACTTTCAACATTAGTAATAAAATAATACTTTTGTTATTACTGTTCATAGTTACTTAACAATGATTTAGAAACTGAATTACTAGGTATAAGATAAAAATTTCTCCTAATTTCTAACAAATATGTACAAAGCACTATGCTCTAAATTCTCAAGTATCAGAAAACAAAGTAATTCAAGTGAAATTCCTCATTTTCAAAGTTTTTGTTAATTGAAGAAAATAATTCATTAAGAATATTTTTAATTAAAAAATTAATAAAATGTTTAACTTGAACCCATCAAACCTTTAGATATAACTTCCAGTTAACAGGGAATTCAAATTATACAAGAAAAAATTAAATCGCACTCTAAAGGAATCAACCAGATAAACACAGAAGAACATTCTGCAACACTTAAGAGGTTTATCAGAGATAACAAGCAGATGAAATGCAGCAGACACTGGTTTATATGAACCACTTACAAAGATAATTTAAGATAAATTAGTATTAAATGAGATGAAATTTTATTGAAATAGAAAGGTAGAAAGGACTGACTAGAAAATAAACAAGTTAAAAATACTATATACAGTATGATTTCTATCTTGGCTTAAAAAAGCATGTATGTATAGACATACACACATGGGAATATATGTATACTTACACAGAAAAAAGATTTGGAAGAAAAATGTATTAAGATACTATAACAGTGATTTCTGAATGACGGGAATATGTTTCAATATTTTTAGTATTGCTAGTCTGTGTTTTCTAATATCCTATTGTGCACGTATATTTTAAAAATAAAGGGTTATTTGAAATAAAAAGGTTAAGACAAAACAAAAAATTAGGATCCAAATATAGATGGTTTTTAATAGTTATTGCTACCAGTTAAAATTTACTATGTATGAGGCATTATGATAGGTGCTTTTATCAGGTAAACAAAAATATGAACTAATACCAGATTAAGTACCCACAACTACAAACTAACAGCAGAGAAATGTACACAGTCTTCCAATCAGCTCAGAAACATCTTGAGCTCATATCTTAGAAAAAAACCAATTAACAAAACCACAAAAATATAAATCCATCCAGTGGGCATACAACTACCAAACCAAATAATCTCACCAAATCTGATTGTTATATAAAGAAATAAACAAATGATCCACTAGCACACCCAAATATAAAATAAAGACTTGTTTACTAAACTTACATACTTTTAACCATGGCTTTTTAAAACAAATCTGTGAGAATTATTTCTCATAAGGAGTTGAACATACCGCTGCATTTCTGCTCTGCAGCAAAGGTTTTGTATTCCGAATTAAAAGTCTGTGGTCTGGATCCATAGCGTAAGTCCTCTTCCTTTTGTCAGTCTTTTCTTCATCAGACTCATAGAAATTCTTTTCGTTGTCCTCCAGACCCTCATCCTACAGGAAACAGATCCAATCCCGTGTTTAGTTCAGACCTGGAACAGCCCAGATACTACACAAAGAAAACCTCTTAAAACATCTACAATAACGATATTTTATCATACAACTGTTGAGGTGATTTCAAAATACTTGCTACTTACATGAAGTAAAGCCTCATTTTTTCTTATATTTTATAACACAGTAACTGTCCTTTAGTGCTATAGATAATACTTCTTTTATATTACACAGGAAAACTCTGAAAATATTAAATCCCCATTAGATTCTAACAAAGCCCATCATATAAGACTACCTAAAACCTGAAAACTGTTTGTTTAAATTATCAATCACTTTGTAATTGGATCAAAGGGTCAGAAGAAAAGAGGAGACTTTTTTGAACTGCAACATACATAAAGGAAGTCATAATAAAGCTTGACAGGTTAAACACTAGTGATTAAGTAGGTCCCTACATTGTCAAGAAAGACTCGGTTTGAGTTTCATGTATATCCTTAACAGCTGATTCTATTTTTGTTGTCCTTTTTATTTCAATTCTTTATTACCTTTGTCAGTAAAATCAATCTACAGGCATTTAGTCCTAAAAATAAACAAACAAAAATACAAAAATAATAATATCCTAACTTGAATAACAGAGAAAAAATAGACGAAGGACAAAGAAAACAAAAGCCCCCCAAAGCAGAACTCAGGAACGTGAGGAACTACAACAAAACAACTAACATTTTCTGTCATCTGAATCCTGCCAGAAAGGAGAAAGAGGCTGGGATTGAAAGAAAGATATATTGGCTAAGACAGTACTAAATTTGGCAAAAACAAACAAACAAACATAAACTACAGATTGAATAAGCTGAGGAAGCCCTAAACAGGATAAACCCAAAGAAATTAATTAAAGACACAATTTAAGTCAAACTTCTGAAAACTAGAGACAAAAAAAATCTGGAGAGCATCATGACAGAAATTACATGAGAGGATGAGGTAATGAATCAGGGTAGTTAGTAATAAGGATGGAAAATGTAGGATAGATTCATGAACTACTCAGATGTGGAAGTCAACAGGATGCAGTGCCGAAGGTGACGAATGACATAGGGGCACCTGAAAGGGTGTCCCCATTTGCAGCCTGGATGACCAAGCAGATGATGCTGCTGATGCTACCAGTTAAGAGAACCTGGACAGGAGGGAAACATTATCTCTCTTTCCCAACAATGCTTGCTATATACAAACGGTCTAAGAAGACAGTCCAGAAAAAAAAACCTATTGATGCCTTTACTCAGAAGAACTGCAAACATGAGAAAAACCCATTAAGAATTGTCTCCCGTAAAAAAAAATTGTCCCCTAATAGTTCCTTTTGCTCATGACTGACCTGCCCCATTCATCTGAGTGAATTTTCTTTCCATAAATTAACAAGAATTTGTTAAATTCCAGTAAAAGAACATTTATAATTTGCAATCTCTAATTGTTCTTCCTTCATTGTGGCAAAATAGTTTAAAAAGTTACATAGTTAGCCACAGAGTTCTTAAACTTGACACCAAAAGCACAATCCATAAAAGGAAACATTGATAAATTGAATCTCATCAAAATTTAAAATTCTTGCTCTGTGGGTTTAGAGGCGGTCGGGGGAAGGATGGGGAGAAAATACAGACAACTGTAATTGAACAACAATAAAATAATTTAAATTAAAAAAATTCTTGCTCTGTGGGGGGGAAACAAAAAACAAAACAAAAACCTCTCAAGTGGAAAAATAACAAGTTACAAGCAAACAGAAAATATTTGCAACCACATATGTGACAAAGGACTGCACTGTTTAGAATATAAATACTACTCCCAAAACTCAAAAGTAAAAAAACAATCAATGCATTTTGAAAAGGGACAAAGGATATTGTTATGAACTGATATGTTCTCCCCAAATTTACATGATGAGCCACTAATACTTAATGTGACCGTATGCCAAAATAGAGCCCTTAAAGAGGTAATTCAGCCTAAATGAGATCATGTGTGTGACTCTAACCCAATTCAACTGGTGGCCTTATAAGAACAAAGAGGGACACCAATGGTGGCACAGATAAAAGACCACATGAGGACACAGTGAGAAGGCAGCCACCTCCAAGCCAAGGAGAAAGGCCTCAGGAGAAACCAAATCTACCAATATCTCGATCCTGGGCTTCTAAACTCTTGGAAGAACTGTGAGAAACTGTGGAAAATAAAGTCAGGTTAAGACATTCAGTCTGTGGTATTGCGTTACGGCAGCCCCTAGGAATCTAATATAGACTTTGGCAACAAGAACAAGATGCAGGGTGCAGCTGTTACAAATACCTTAAAATGTTTAAGGGAGTTTAAAACTGGGTAATAGATAGAGGCTGAAACAACTTTGATTTGCATGTTTAAAAAAAACCTAAATTGTCTTCAAGAGACTGTTCATAGGACTATGGATGTTAAAGGTGATTCTCATGAGATCTCAGATGGAAATGAGGAAAATATTACTGGAAACTGGAGTAAAGGCAATCTTTGTTGTAAAGTGGCAAAGAACTTGGCTGAATTATGTTCTAGTGCTTTATGAAATGGAGAAGTTAAAGTGATGAGCTTAAATATTTAGCTGAGAAGATGTCTAAGCAGTGTTGAAGGCTTAGCCTGTTTTCTCCTTATAAAATGAGGAGAGATAAATTGAAAAAAATTAAAGCAAAAGTAAATCAGAACTTGAAGAAACTTTTCAGCCTATCTACAGAGCAAAAATCAAGAAAATGGCTCCAGAAAAGAATGCCAAGGGTATATATAGATAATCATTTGATAAAGAGATCATGGGTACAACTCATGGATTAAGAGATGGAATTTTACCAGCAGAGACACTGCCAATTGGACTAAAGGGGAGAGCCAGCACAAAATAGAGCAAGACTGTCAGACCTCTGGGATGCTGTAGGATAGGACTATGTGAGGACACAGAGAAAGGGCAAAAACATCTATAAGCCACTGAGAGAGGCCTCAGTCAGGAGGAATCGAACTTGCAAACACCTTGATCTTGGATGTCCAGCCTCTAAAATGGTAAGAAATAGATTTCTGCTGATTGAGCCACCTAGTCTGTGGTATTTTGTTATGGCAGCTCTAGCAAACTAACACAGACATCAACAAAATATTTACCAAAGAGATATACAAATGGGGAAAACACATGAAAAGATAATCAACTACATTAGCTATCAGGGAAATGCAAATTAAAACAAGAGTAAGATATCACCACACAACTATTAGAATGGCTCTCATCTAAATTTTAAACGTAGTGATAAGACCAAATGACGGTAAGGACATAGAGGAAACAGATCACTCATACACGGCTGGTAGGAATGCAAATGGGTATAGTCACTCTGGCAGGTTGGCCATTTCTTACAGAGCTAAACCTGTAATTACTATACAACCCAGTAATTGCACTCTTGGGCATTTATCACTTGGAAATGGAAATTTATTCTCATACAAAAACCTGCACACAAAATATTCATAGCAGCTTTATTCTTATTAGCCAAAATGGAAACAACCCAGATGTCCTGCAATGGATGAATGGTTAAACAATCGGTTAAACATCTATGCCATGGAATACCACTCACAAATAAAAAGAAACAAACTACTGATATACACAACTCTGATTAATCTCCAGAAAAGGATGCTGAAAGAAAAAAAAAATCCTAAAAGGTTACATACTATATGATTCCATTCATATAACAATTCTTGAAATGACAAAATTATAGAGATGGAGAAACAATTAGTGGTTGCTAGGGATCAAGGACTGTGGGGTTAAGCACAGGGAAGAGAGGGGGTTTAGCTAGAAAATGGCAACACAGCAAATCCTTGTGCTGGCAATGTTCTGAATCTTGACTGTATCAAGGTCAATATCCTGATGGTAATACCTTACTATAGTTTTTCAAGATGTTCCTATGGGGGAAAATGAGTAATGTTACACCAGATATCTCCATATTATTTCTTATAACTGCATATAAATTTATAATTATCTTAAAAGCTTTAATAAATAAAACTAAGGAGAAAATCAGTAAATGTTGTAAAAGATATTTGTACATATTTATCCATTATTGTAACAATAAAGAATTATCTAAAGTGTTATACATTGGACTGCTTGGGGTTTTTTTTGGTATTAAGTTACATGAGTTCTTTACATACTTTAGATGACCCTTTATCAAATGTATCATTTGTAAATATCTTCTATGTAGTAGGTCGTCTTTGTTGATGGTTTCCTTTGCTATGCAAAAACTTTTTAGTTTGATGTAGTCCCACTGATCATTTTTTCTTTTGTTTCCCTTACTCGAGGAGATATAGCTAAAAAGATATTGCTAAGAGCAATATCAAATAGATTATTGCCTATGTTTTCTTCTACGAGCTTCATGGTTCAAGGTCTAACATTGAAGTCTTTAATCTATTTTGAGTTTATTTTTGTATGTGGTGTAAGAAAGTGGCTCAATCTCATTCTTTTGCATGTATCTGTCCAGTTTTGCCAATACCACTTATTGAAGAGACTGTCTTTTCCCCACTGCATGTCTTTGCCTTCCCTGTCATAGATTAATTGACCACATAAGCAAAGATAATATTTCAGGGCTCTCTCTTCTATCCCATTGACCTATATGTCTGTTTTTATGCCAGTACTATGCTGTTTTGATTACTGTAGCTTTGTAATACAGTATGTTACCAGGGAGTATGATACCTCCTACTTTGTTCTTTCTCGAGATTTCTTTGGCCATTGGTGTCTTTTGTGTGGTGTCATATAAATTTTAGGATTAGTGGATTCAATTCTAAAAGAATGCCACTGGCATTCTAATAGGGATTGCATTAAATCTGTACATTACTTTAAGTAGTACCGACATTTTTAACAATATTAATCTTTCTAATCCATGAGCAAGGTATATCCTTCCTTTTATTTGTATCTTGTTCAATTTCTTTCATCAACGTCTTACAGAGTTTCCCAAAAATAGGTCTTTCACCTCTTTGGTTGAATTCATTCCTAGGTATTTTATACTTTTTGATGTAATTGTAAATGGAATTGCTTTTTAAAAGTCCTTTTTTTAAAAAAATAGATTTTGTTTACTTATTTATAGAGTGGGAGAGAAACATCAATGTATGGTTGCCTCTTGTACACTCCAAACTGGAGACTGGGCCTGCAACCCAGGCATGTGCCCTGACTGGGAATTGAACTGGCTACCCCTTGGTTCACAGGCCGGCACTCAATTCACTGAGCCACACCAGCCAGGGCTATTTCTTCTTTAGATCATCTATTATTGGTATATAGAAATGCAACTGATTTCTATATATTGATTCTGTCCTACAATTTTACTGAAGTCATTTATTAGTCCTAATAGTTTTTAGTGGTATCTCTTGGGCATTCTATCTATAGTATCATCTGCAAATAATAAGTGTTTTACTTCTTCCTTTCCAATTTGGATGCCTTTTAGTTCTTTGTCTTGTCTTATTGCTGTGGCTGGGACTTCTAATACTAGGTTATTAGAAGTGCTGATAGTGGGCATCCTTGTCTTATTCCTAATTTTAGAAGAAAGGCTTTCAGTTTTCACCACTGAGTATATTAACTGTAGGTTTGTCATAATATGGCCTTTATTATGTTGAGATATGTTCTTTCTATAACCATTTTATTGAGAACTTTTATTATAAATGGATTTTCACTTTTGTCAAATGCTTTTTC
This sequence comes from Trachops cirrhosus, assembly GCA_028533065.1. NCBI lineage: Eukaryota > Metazoa > Chordata > Mammalia > Chiroptera > Phyllostomidae > Trachops > Trachops cirrhosus. The sequence goes on along the minus strand of CM052540.1, from coordinate 148,659,873 downwards.
TGGATCTACTACAATGATCATATGGTTTTTATCCTTTATTTAGTTTATTTGATGTATTACATTAATTGATTTATGGATGTGAACCATCCCTGTAGCCCTGTAATGATTCCCGCTTGGTCATGGTGTATAATCCTTTTACTATATTCTTGAACCTGGTTTGCTAACATTTTGCTGAGAATTTCTGCATGTGTGTTCATGAAAAAATATTGGCCTGTAATTTTTTCTTCTTAATATCTTTATCTGGTTTTGATATCAGAGTAATACTGTCTTCAGAAAATGATTGTGAAAGCATTGCTTCCCCTTCAATTTTTTTGAAATAGTTAAAGAATAGGTTTTAATTCTTCTTTGAATATTTGATAGAATTTGCCTGTAAAGCCATTTTTCACCACACAAGAGTCAAAGATCTTAAAAAAGCTATTAATAAAAAGTTCTACAAATCAATATATCATAATGTGTTATATTAAAGACCTATAAATTAATACTTTAACATTTAGTATTAATAAATTATTATAATTTCCTAAAATGAAAGATTATTGAAAATAGTATGAAGTTTTAACAACAGCATTATAGGATAACAAACATGAAAAATATGTTGCTTAATACCAATAGTAGTTATTGGTATCAGTTATTCTTTAAAAGTATATTCCACTCAAAGAAAATTTTCTCTTAAACTTTTTAAGATCTTTCAATTTACTTCTGCATAAGAACATCATGGCATAACTTCTTACAATATCTGGCTCTACTAATTACTAGCTGTTTCTATGCACCATCTGCATTATTCTCTAAGTCTGAACTAAAAAGAAAAAGTAATTAATAAATGAAGGGTTAATATTTGTAAGAGGTTAATGAAATGAACAAAATAAAAATAAGGCTTCCACATAGGATGGGAACCAATCTCCAATAACTTGATATCTGAATCTCTATTACTGTTGGCTGTTTTCTCAGGTTTTCAACCCATCAGAAGATACATTAGCCCAAAAGGAATGGAAGTTATATATAACTAGAATGGGTGAACTAGGTCACACCAGTTCAGTATCAGTGCTGTCCCAATAACCATGGCAAATTACTTGAACTCTCCCTGTCTTAACTTACTCATCTGTAAAAGGAAATAAAAGCAGTGTGAGTGTGTGTGTGTGTGTGTGTGTGTGTATGATAAAAGTGTTTATAAGGATTATTTCAGTGATAGTTATATCAGCATTCAGTGCCTGGTACATATTAAACACTCAACAGTAGCTATTACTGCTTTTATTAAGAAACTTTCTTTCCAGATACCATGTAACAGAAACCATTACTTACCTCAATTCAAATATCTCTAGATGCCAAATATGAAGAAAAGTTCCCCCTACAATTATCATTCAGAAAAGAAATTGCCTCGCATTTGAGAATTTACAACTATATCATGAGGTTCTTGTACAATTGCTTCATTTTGAAACATAATGTACTGTTTGGGAAACTCCTTACATTGAAACAATTGTAATCAATGTTAGTTATAGATGCTTAAGGTAAGTCACAAACCTCAGTGACAAAATGTCATTATAAATAAGCCTTTAAAGATCACTTTTAAAAACAGGTAATATAGGATTATAGAGTTTGCTTCCAGTAATGGCTAAATAGACAATTTGGAACAACGTTTCTACTGAGAACTAGAAAAGCTAGGGGAAAAAACATAAAACACACTGTTTGGAGGCTCTACAGAGCAAAAAGAACAGTGATGAATTATGCAGGCAAGACCCAGAAGCAGTAAACTAGAAATCAGACTGACATTGTAATTGCCATCCCCCAGAGCACGTGCTACTACCTAACAGGAAGCTGAAAGGTCTAAAACCTGAGTAGGCTTTCAGGAGATTAACAAAAATACAGAAAGAGAAACTAAAGGTCAGGATCCACCAAAAAGCAACAACTCACTTAGTCTTTAGTTTAAAAGGTAAGAGTCTATAACCTAGGAAGTAAAGATGATAAAATTAAAGCTCTGCTTTTAATCATATCAATCTGTAATTGCGGTGATTAAATGAACTCATTGTTGATACTCTTACCTAGCAAATATTCCATTTGAAACCAAATTCCATCATCCAAAGCTTCAAACTACTTCCACAATTTATCATAAAGGAAAAAAAGAAGGAAGGGAGGGAAGCAAAGGTAGTTTCATTATATTAAATAGAACATGTAAAGAGGGAGGCTACTGAATAGTATATACAGCTTATGTTTCTTAACCTGCACACTCATTACATAGGTGTATTCAGTTTGTGAAAATTCATGAAGCCATTTGCTTCTGACACATGTACATGCATCATGCACTTCTACTTGAAAAAATTTTAAATACACATATAAAAGACAATGATATGACTATAAATTAAGAAAAACAATAAAAACAAACAGAATGCTAAGAAATGAGCAAAACAGACAAGAATTGAAAATGGACTGTAAAATACCTTCAAGAGATTAAGTGATAAGACTGAGATTCTGGCAGGGACTTCAACATGGTATTATTTTTATAAAAAGTTAGATTCACTTTTTAATATCATTTTGAGGTAAAGCACTATAATTTCAGGATCCACTTGCAGAATTAATGTGGCAATTTTTTAAAATTTGACTGATTTTACAAGTATAATATTTGGGTAGATCAGACTGAGGAGGATTTGTGCTCTCTCAGAGATAAAAGCCCAGATAATTAAGTGAGAACTCTATATTTTAGGTAGCTTTGAACAGTTTAAAATATCAACATTAACACTTTAATGTATAATTAAATAAATTTTCTTTTCACCATGTCTAGAAACACAAAAGTTAGTTAAACAAGTAAGGTGAACAAGATTTACTGAGAAAGATGATTAGTCTGCTTAAGAGTAAATAAATAAAATGTGTTTTAAAGATGCTGAAATCCATCTAGAAAAAGTTCTCATTTGCTTGACTTAGTATACTAACTGTACAACATCCCATATAAAAGAAGATAAACCAATTTTAATGAATGGCCATTTGTATTTGAAAGCAGTATTTTAGAAATACTTTATTTTCAGTGGAACAGGTTAATTTTTTAAAACTTATTCTGTGCATTCTAATATATTTCTTATCCAGAAATTGATATTATGCAGTCTCAATTTATGTAAAACACCTGTGAGTTTGGAACTGAGTACAAAAGACTCTCATACACAGCTGGCATAGCTGTTGTGAAGCCTTTAGATTGTATTCTACAATAATTAAAATTAAGTCCTTATTCAGAGTATATTATGCATATAATTCAAACCATCTTAATAATCTGGTTTCCTGATACACAGGTTAATAAAAAGTAAAACTTTAAAGAGAATATATTAAGAAATATCTTACATTCTCTATCAAGGGACAGAAAAACAGAAGTGTGTTCTTGAAGTGTTTGAGTCAAAAAGGCAAAAATAATCAATTATCATGTGTTGTTTCTATTAAGCCTAGAGAAATAAGTCATTATCATACATAGGGTTTCTAATGGATATTAATTACAACATTTTATATTGTGGTTTATGTTGGCAATTTTTTTAAACCACACTGTCAATATGGTTATTACAAAAAGATGGAACCACCTGACAGAAATCAGACTGATGTAAAAAAACATTAATGAACCCATAACACCTATTCTGTTACACCTTGGGAAATAGCTGGTCCTAAAGCTAGAGTAGTAAAAATAAATTTAGATCATCAGTATTTAAACAAGGCAGAAGTTGCAAATTTTGAGCAAAAAAATAAATAATAATAATAATAATAATAATAATTTATAACCCAAAGAATAAACAAATATCTGAGTCCATACTCATAAATAAATTGGGGAGAAGCCAAGTCTTCCTTACAAAAGAATTTCAAATAACTATGCTAATATCATCTAAACATGTACTGGAAGATTAAAATGTATTTCTGTGACAGCATTAAAGCTTACTCCAAGTTGATGTATATCTCAAACAGAAGATTCTTCCTGATAGAAAACTATTAATTGACTCAAAAAGAAGCCCTATTTATTGAGAACACAAATACATAAAATGTTTGTAATAAAACTCATGAGTATAAAAAGTTAATTTATAAATATTTTATTTTTCTGTGATTTAAGTATCAGTGTGTGTATAAAATGAAATTATACATAAGAATAGACTACTTTATACATGTTTCTAAAAAAAGTATACATTCAAGCTGAACCCCAAAAAAAGGTTTAAGCCTCTTGTTTGGAAAATAAGGACCAACTTATATGTGAGAAAGTTTTGTAGTTTTTTTAAACTGAAGACAGTGTTTTGGAAATACATTTTGAATAGATATACATGAAATTATATAAGATCTAGCATTTTACATGAAATCTGAGAATAGACGTGGGAAGGGGACAGAGTTAAAACTGTAGCTAGGTGATGTGCATATTAGTTCATCAGACTGTTAGGCCTACTTTAGTGTATACTTAAATTTTTTCATAATTAAAAATTTAAACAGTGAGTGTGACTTCAATATCTACTATAAAGCTATAGTAATCAAGACAGTTATAGCAATGAAAGAACAGACATTAATGGAACAGAGAGCCACAAAGTAGACTCATATATTTAACTATATTAAATAGTCAACTCACTATAGACAAGGGAGCAAATGCAATACAATGGCAAAAAGATAGTCTTTTTAACAAATGGTACTGGAACAACCACACATCTACAAGCAAAAAAATTAATCTAGACATATTCCTTAGACCCGTCACAAAAATTCACTCAAAAAGGCCTTGGCCAATGTGTCTCAGTTGGTTGGGCACATGCCTAGGTTGTGGGTGCAGTCCCTGGTCAGGGCATATAGGAGAAGCTACAAATCAGTGTTTCTCTCTCACACTGATGTGTCTGTCTTTCACTGATGTTTCCCTTCCTCTTTCTCCCTCCTTTCCCCCTCTAATAAATTAATTAATTAAAAATCCACTCAAAAGGTTCATAAACAAATATATTTTTAAATTATCAGATTCTAGAAAATAACCTATGTGGAAATCTAAATCATCTTGGCTATAGTGATGACTTCTAGTTACAACACCAAGGACATGATTCATGAAACAACTGATAAGTTCAACTTCATTAAAATAAAAAATGCTCTGCAAAAGACAATAAATGTCAAGACAAAGCAAAGCCACGCTACAGACTTGGAGAAATATTCGGAAAAGACACATCTGATAAAGGGCAGTTATCCAAAATACACAAAGAACTCTTAAAACTCAGTAAGAAAGTAAATAACTCAATTAAAAAGGGGGCAAAAGACCTGAACAGACAACTCACCAAAGAGTTATAGATGGAAAATAAGCACATGAAAAGATGCAACTTCACCTGAAGTAATCTCTAGTATTAGTAAAGTACTTTAACAAATACCTTACTGAATCCTTAAACCAACCCCATGAAGTAAAGCAAAGCAGTATTTACTATCTTTTTCATAGATGAAAGAAATGAAGGGCACACCATCAATATGAATTGTCAATAATCTCAGAGATTAAAAGTGGTGGGGCCAGGATTTTACCTCAGGAACATTATTCTTCACTCTGTTATCTCCCCCTTTGGCATTTATAATAGTTAAGAAGAAGACACTGATATACCCACCTCCCTTCAAAATTCCTCCATAGCCTAGCATCATCTTAAGATTTGTACCAGGACAAAAACTCCGTAGTCTGCTATGGACACAGACTATTATACAAGGCTTAAACCTTTACAGAGGAATATATCAAACATTCTCTTATTGTATGAGTCAGCTCCGGCAACTAAACAAAACACCACTGACTGGGTAGCTTGAACAACAGACATTTATTTCTCACAGTTTTGGAGGCTGGCAAGTCCAAGATCAAGGTGCCTGCGGATTCAGTTCCTGATGAGAACCCACTTCCTCCAGCTTGCAGATGGCTGCCTTGTCACTATGTCCTCACATGGCAAAGAAAAAGAGGAGAAGCAAGCTCCCCAGTGTCTCCTCTTACAAGGGCACTATTCCCATGATGAAGACCCCCACCTTTATGACTTCATTTAAACCTAATCACCTCCCCAAGTCCCCATCTCCAAATACCATCGCACTGGGGGTTAGGGCTTCCATGAAACACAAACATTCAGTACATGGATACCATAGCAGTATATTGGTGGTACATCTGACACTGGGGTAGACGTACCTGGCAAGACCAAAGTAGGTAGGAGATTAGCATTATCATAACCACTTAGTTAAAACATCTATTCTATATGTATGGCATACCTTATCAGAGAAAAATATCTCATGTGTAATAAAACATTAAATTTAGTATTTTTCTCAAAGAAAAAAGAAAAGAAGTCTCCTTCCCCCCAGATTGGGTCTATATAAAACAACCCAAGAATATGAATACTGGATTGAGACTTTCTTTCCTCCCGTGAGGTAACTGCTTTCTTCATTTTACATGTTTTATACCACAGCCCAGTGACCATTATACCACACAGGTGGAAGTGTGGGTTTGAGGACCATTGAACACTGAATCTCCCCCAATACATCACAATTACAGAAACACCTGTGCCCAGTAACTTCGTGTTGAGCCACTATGAAAATTCAGTGTTCACTGCCCACAACACTTCTTTTTGATTCTTATGACTCTATGTTCAGCTCCACAATATACAAGAAACAAGTTTTCTGAAAGCAGGAGTTTCCAATCTTTTATTAGTGAGAAATCTGCAGAATCTGTTGGGGAAGTTGTAACCCCCATGGCTAAGGCTGAATAAAGAGACCTTGGGACCCTAAGCCACTAAGGAGACAAAGCTTATCTTCCTAGCAGGGGCCCCGCCTCTGCTCCCTTTTACTTCACCCTGCTTGGCCCCAGGCAAATGGCCGGTTAGCCAATGACAGGTCCCAAAGTTTTATGGCCCTTTAGCTAACTGACCCTGACTCAGAATAGCCCTCATAGTTCTTTGTATGTTATCTATTGTTTGATCCTTACTGCCTGACAATGATTGATTAGCTTTACCTGTATTCCTGTGGCAACTGAACCCAATAGAAGTCCACTGAGGATCAGGCTCCTGGTCCTTCTCATTTGAGAGATTTGCCACCTTTCCTCCCCAAGCAGATCATGTCTTGGTAAATTTATTCTCCTCCCTGGCAGAGGGAAGGGGGGATGCTCTGCGGGCGGAGCCCCCCCCCCCCCGACAATCTACATAAGGCATTTTCCCAAACTTCTCTGAAGTAAAATATACTCATGATCCATGTTGAACTTAGGCCTAAAGGTTCCAAGACATTCCCCCCAAAAAAGGGCCCCAATTATTTGAAAACTAGCTAATCTCAATATAGTGATGGAAAATAAATAATTGCTTTTGTTAAGCAGAATGTATTTTGGAATAAATCTCATTTAATCATAAATTATGCAATATGATTAAGACCAATCTAAGAAGAACTAATTATAATTCCTTATGTATTCATTTCTTCCTTGCCTTCACCCCTGAAATAGAAAGAATATATAAAAGAAGATAAATAAATCATTATCAAATTGAAATTGGTAAATGTAATTGTCCTTTCAAATATTTTTAAAAAGGTTACAGGCTTACAGCAGAGGTTTTGAAATACCTGTAGATATTTGTAGAGGGGAGAAATCAGTGAAGTATTTGTTTTTCATTTTTTAATCTTATGAGAACTTTAATATCTATACTCAAATAAAGCCAGGGTAGGAAACTAAGGGTCCAAGAAACACCAATTTAAAAACTTTTAAGGCAAAAAAAAATTAAAAAGTAAAGCAAAAATCCTACAGAGGAAGAAAGGAAGGGATATTCCATTGTTTTCTGGACTCCACTGGTTCTGATCAGCACTTAGTCATATCACTGTTCTTCTGTGTATGATGCACTGTTTACCTCTGTCTGCTTTCAAGGCTTTCTTTTGCTCTTTTGATTTTAGAAGTCTAACTATGATATGCATAGGTGTGACTTTTTTATTTATTTTTGCTTGAGAGGTTGAGGAGTTCCTGTATATGTATGTTTGTTTTATTTTGGTTTTCTTCTTAAACTAAATTTGAAATTTTTTCAGCCTTTATTGTTCCAGGTATTATTTCTGTTTCATTCACTCTTTTCTCTCTTTTTGGGACTTCAGTTACAAGTATTTCATTCTGTTTGATATTGTTCCACATATTTCTATGGCTGTTCACTTTCTTCACTTGTTTTTTTAGCCTATTCTTCAGATTGAATAATTTCTATTGATCTCCAGAGGTTTCTTGACTCTTTTGCTCTCTCCTCTTGGTCCAGCTAGTATATTTTTTAATTTAATCATCTTATTTCTCAGCTCTAGAACTTCTATTTGGTTCTTTCTTTGGTTAAGAAAGAACCAAACATTTTATTATGAGAATGCTTGATATAGTTAATTTTCTAGTTAAGATTCCTCATCTACTCATTCAATACAACTATATTGCTTTTAATATTTTGGAATATTATATATAATATATATAGTATAGTATATATACTATATGTTATACTATGTATACTGTGATATATATACTATATATCATGCTATATATTATATATAATATATACTATACTATATCATAGCACACCACACTATGTTATATATAGTATATATTACACACGATATTATATATTGCATTACAAATGTAGTATATATTATACATTATATATACTATATGCTGTACATAGTATATAGTATATAATATACTATTATATAATATACTGTATGTATAATATATTGTATATTATGTAATAGCTGCTTTATTTGTCTGGTGATTGCTTCTTCTTGGTTATCTTCAAGTTACTTTCTATTGTTTGCTTTTTCTCTTGAGCACCAATTATTGCTTTTGCTCATGGCCACTAATATTTTAAAATCGTATTCTGGGCATGATCAGCCACACACTACAAAATTCTTACTTACATTGCATTCCTCTAAAGTATATTCCTATTTGTTATAACTGGCGTTTTCCTGGTTTCAAATCCCAACCTCTGTCTACCCTATTTTGGTCAGCAAGTGCAATTTCCACTCAGCTCTTTTATCCTATAGATGCTGGTTTTTGGCTAAATCCACTTCAGTGTTCCCCACACAAGTGTAGGTTAGCCAAAAATTTGGATGATGCTTATGTGCATTTCCAGAGGTTTTATCCTTCCAAGATTCCTGCACCCTTCTAGAACTTTCCCAAAACTTTTTAGGTCTTCTGCCGGCCTTCAAATCTGTTCTCTGGCACCTAAATAAGTAAGGCTATGACTTTTTCCCATTATTATACAGAGAGGGTGCCCTTAGCCAAAAACCTGCAAAATCACAAATCTCACAATTTTTCAGTCTTTTATGTGTACAGCTGTTCCTCACTAGTTTTTGCCTACCTTTGATTGCCCTATAGTGCCTTTAGTCTGCTGGTTCCCAAAATCATTTCCCACATAGTTAATTCAATCAATTTATTCCATCAATGGGGGCTGAAACTGTAAGTCCATGAAGTATATCTCAGCCTTAGGTCAAATGTCTTCAAGCTTTTCATGTGAAGGTAAACCTTTCTCAGACATCGCTCTGCACTCCAGTTTTCTGGTATTTCCCATTATTTCCTATTAGCCAGATGCATTACATGCCCATTCCTAAATTCATCACCTACATTGGAAATGTAATTAACATTTATTAGATTAGTCTGGTCTGGGGAATACGTACAACATGGCTTCTTCAAAAATACCTGTCTGCTCAATCCCTGTAGAAAATCTGTTTGCAAGGAAGAAGACATTTTTTAATGCATCTTGGCTGTTAGCAACAATCAACAGTATCTGCCACATTCTCCAAACCACCTACATAACAATGCACATGCGGAATCTGTCTGATGTAACTAGTATAGAACTCTAGACTCTGTTGAAGACTTGCAACATCCAGAAGGAGGGCAGTGATTTTAATATGTATCAGCAATTTAAGGTCTGTAGAGAGGCCCTGGCTGAGTAGCTCAGTTCTTTAAGAGTGTCCTCCCAATATGCTAAGGTTAGGAGTTCAACCCCTAGTCAAAGTACACACAAGAATCAACCAATGAATGCATAAATAAGTGGAACAACAAATTGATGTTTCTCTATACACATTCCTCTCTCTAAAAAAATCAATCAACTTTTAGATATAGCTAAATAGATAACAGATTAGAGGATTGGACAAAAGTAGATTTACAGCTGTGAGTATACAGAAGAGTTTATTCTTGTATTATTTATTAATTCTTGTATTATTTTCCAAATGAACTGTAAATATACTTTTGAAGAGCAAGAAATTGAAAACTTATTTGAAAAAATAACAAAGGAGAACTTCTCCAATCTGGCAAAGGAAATAAGACTTCCAGGAAGTCCCAGAAGCTCAGAGAGTCCCAAAGAAGTTGGACCCAAGGAGGAACACACCAAGGCACATCATCATTACATTACCCAAGATTAAAGAGAAGGAAAGAATCTTAAAAGCAGCAAGAGGAACAGAAAGAGTTACCTACAAAGGAGTTCCCATAAGGGTATCAGTTGATTTCTCAAAAGAAACCTTACAGGCAAGAAGGGGCTGGAAAGAAGTATTCAAAGTCATGAAAGGCAAGGACCTACATCCAAGATTACCCTATCCAGCAAATCTTTCATTTAGAATGGAAGGGCAGATAAAGTACTTCCCAGATAAGGTCAAGTAAAAGGAATTCATTATCACCAGGCCCTTATTATATGAAATGTTAAAGGGACTTATCTAAGAAAAAGAAGATCAAAACTATGAACAGTAAAATGACAACGAACTCACAATTATCAACAACTGAACCTAAAAAAAAAGCTAAGCAAACAACTAGAACAGGAACAGAACCACAGAAATGAAGATCACATCGAGGGTTACCAGTGGGGAGGCGGAGGGGGAATGGAAGAAAAAGTACAAGGAATAAGAAGTTTAAATGGTAGGTACAAAATATACAGGGGGAGGTTAAGAATAGTAGAGGAAATGGAGAAGCCAAAGAACTTATATATATGACCCATGGACATGAACTAGGGGGAGGGAATGCTGGTGGGAGGGGGGAGGGGAACAAAGGGGAGAAAAAAATGGGACAACTGTAATAACATAATCAATAAAATATACTTAAAAAAAGGAAATTCCAGAAAAAATCTCCACGTGTTCTAAACAAAGACTTCAATCTCTGCTGAGACTGAATTTACTATCCCACAAATTAATCCTTTCCCCAAATGTCCTAAGGCTACTAAAACAAAAAGAAAAAGGCATAAAATATCCACATCACAAATTGAAACTGAAAGAAACAAACTGTCTTTAGGTGTGGTGGGGTGGAATTAAGAAGCTGCACTATGTTAGAACAAATAAAATTTTTGTATCACAGCATCCCAATTTATTTGCAATATGAAAAGGGCATAATAATGATGCAACATATTCACAGCACAAGAGGGAAAAAGACAGGCAAAAAAAATCATTCTGGAAAAAAATCCCCTATATATCAAAAGTAAATTTTCCAAGAACTAAGAACATAAAGACAAAAAAACGTAAGTTCAGAGATGAAATGACAAAACTATAGACTGAGATGATAAAACTATAAATGAAAGGAAACATAAGATTAAAACTGAACAAATAAAGACCAAAGCACTATCATTACCAAACCAAGCAAAAATTAGATCATTTAAAATTAAATTACTGACAAAGACGTGAGATAATATAAATCCAAATGGAAATGCAAATATTAGAGCAATTTTTTAAAAAGATAACAGAGAGTAGATAAAGATCATAAAATAGAATAACTAGTATTCCTGGAGCATCAAAGAAAAAGAAAAATTTTAATTCCCTGAAAGAAAGTGAATATGCAGAATATACAGAATGACCCACACTGAGATGCAATGACCCCACACTGAGATGCAACCTCATTAATTTTCAAAGATTAAAAAATAAAAATAAAAAAAGCCCTGGCTGGAGTAGCTCAGTGGGTTGAGCACTGGCTTGCAAACTGAAGGGTTGCCAGTTCCATTCCTGGTCAGGGTGCATGCCTGGGTTGTGGGATGGGTCCCCAGTTGCGGGAGCAGCGCAAGAGGCACCCGATCAATGTTTCTCTCTCTTTCTCCCTCCCTTCCCCTCTCTTTAAAAAATAAAATCTTTTAAAAAATAAAATAAACAGATTTGAAGACACAAACAAAACAATCAAGTTACCTGCAAAAGATATGGCTGCAGAACTCCCAAGAAGAAAGGGTGGGAGGTATCATCCAAGAGAATTATATCTAGCCAAGATGTCAAGTACAAAACTAACAAAACATTTAAAACACATTACACCTAACAGAATCATGATCCAAGAGCCCAGGCAAAATTTCAGTCAATGTGAGAGTGACACTGAAAGTCTCTCTCACCTACATATCCTTAACAAGGTAGTGGAGGATGTACTCTATCAAAACCAGAAAGACCAGAAAAGATGACCCTATATAAAGGAATCTCTAAGATATAGGGAATTTAACACAAGAGAGAGAGGAAATTAAGTTCCAGAAAAGCAGCTGTGCAGCAAGCAGCCAGATTAGACCAGGAGAGTATAGCCTCCAAGACTATGTTTCTAGAAGAATATGAAGCTTTGGAATACTTCATGTATTTAACAACTATACTAGTTAGGACTATATTCAGGTATATACCAAGTAAGGTAGCTCCATAAGGAAAACATTTTTTCATTTTCAGTTCCATCCATTTCCAGAGTATGGCTTTATCCTCATACTTGCAAATATTGGCTGCTGCACCTCTAATCACATATACATTCCAGGAAGGAATAATGAGAAGAGACAAAGTGATGTATGTAAAGTAAGTCTGCCATAAAACCATTATTTCTCAGAATCCCAAACTATATTTCCACAAATATCTCAATTTCCACAGTTGGGTAATTTAGCCATTTCTGACTCCAAGGGAATGTGAGGAAGTTGGAAAGTTGATTATTTTTAACTGGATATATCATTACCCTAAACAAAATGGATTCTGCTGTTTTAAAAGCTGGGGGAAATAAAGAATTGATATTAGGTAGGCAATTAGAAGTATCTCAATAAGTTTATCTAAAATAATATCTAAAGAATTTAATATCGCAATAGAGAATTTGTAATGCCTTGCAATAGTGACATGATAAATATATTAAGCAACTTAAAAGTGACACAATTTTTTATTCTAGGAAGAATCAAATGTTCCACAAGGAAAAAGATAAAAATGTTACTATACAGCATGAGTAATATTCATAAAATAATAATTAAATGAAAAATACACAATGGTTGAAAATTGTCATATAATTACATGGCAAAAAGGAACAGGGAAAGTGGAATCATGAGGTAATGTATTACAAGAACGCTAAATTCCCCATTTCCATAATAGGAAGTCAAAATATAATGTCTACAATTGATAAATGAAGAAACAGCAATACTATGTGTATTACTTAGAAATGGAAAAAAAATACACAGATACATACAAAAGCCATGAAGAACCTGAGGTAGCTAATTCATGTATGGGGAAAGTGTGGGACAAAAATTGTTTCTTACAAGTCTTGCAGTATTATTTAACTTTTTAAAAACCATGTACATGTCACTTGGATAAAATGTAAAATATTTTTTAAACGGAACTTCATGAGTTAAAAAAATTCCAATAAAAAAAAAATTATGAAGAACAAAAGAATAAGGAATCTTTAAGATGAATGCTTCCTAACTTATGAATGGAAGGGAGACTTCATTTTAATATCAGCACATGGTCCACAGTTTGCTATTAAACTGCACACTGAACCAACCCTTCACCAATAGTTGTCTGAAAAAGCACACAAAAGCTTTTTTATTCACATTGTAAACCATGGATTCTACAACTCCTCACTATTTTGTTTTTCAAAAGTTCCACAGAATAGTAAGATTAACAAACAGTCCATTAGTAAGAAACAATACAAAATTTATAAAGAAAATTAACCTGTAAGAAATTTAATAAAAAATAATCTCTAACACTTAGGCCTTCTAAGATAAGACCTAAATGTGAAGTCTTGAACCCTTTCCAAAAGTACCATTGTTTTTCCAAAAATTGCTAATTGAGAACTATGTACAGTGTATGAATTTTGTGTTCCGGTAAGTTTGTATTTTATAGCTAACCCTAAAAAGCTTAAGAAACTAATCTGAAACGTTCTTTTTAAAAAATTCTAAACTTAGAACTTTTTTACACCTATATAGGGTTTTATAATTAAATACTGATATATGGAGAGAAATAAAAGTAGATTAATTATGCCAAATTTCAAAAGGTATACAATGCAAAAAGAACTGTGAATATATAGTTTTAAGTTCCAAATTACTAAAATAAAATATTTTGATATCTCTTGCAAAACTGTTACCTCCTTGAGAAAGTTCAACTTTAAAAAGCTGTATTAATAAAATCAGAAACATTCCTGTCAGTCCCCAGCACCAGTTTTATTTCAGTTGATAATTAATGCCACTAAAGGTTTTTTTAATCACTCTTAAAATTTACTTGGTGTTTTATAACACTTTTCAAAGTCCATTACTTCCATAAAAGCAACTTTAGTCTTAGAGATTTATATTTATGCTTCAAGTATTCCACCCTAATAGGCTTGAATAACACAAAGAAAATATTTAAGTAATTTTATATCCTTGAAAATTATACAAACTTGACCTAGAATGAAAAAACAATCCACATGGACTGCAAAGAGTAAGGTAAGTTTAAGAAAATAAAAATGCAAACATGCATTTTAGCAGTCTCTCAAATTTATTAACCTAAAAGGTTTAATTTCCATTTTCCTGCATCAGCTTTATTTATAAAATGTCGTGCCCTATAAATACACTGTTATTTTCTATAGTCAAGCACCCTCTTAACAAATCTTCTCATTAATATGTAAATTTAAAGTCAATCGGTCTTCTCCCTGACAGTCCCATGAATTCCTAGTGCACTGTATAATCGGCTTTGACTTTGCATCCACTATTTATCATCAAAGATGTCAGTTAGAAAAATTATAGAAAATGAACTGCAATTGATATGACTGCAATCTACTTTGTCAAAACTTAATTGTTCCTCAAATCATACATTTACATATAAACAGCCTAAATACTGATCTATAATGATGCAAATAAGCTAAATTAAAAATCTCTTCTGCCTCTGAAGAAACCTGGCTGTATATGATGTATTCATTTAAGAACTTATTGACAAATGCATGTACATCAGCTCATCTTAAAATTATTTCCACTAACTTTTAGTTCCTCAAAAAAAACAATTTTACTACCTTTCCAGCACATAAACATAAACAAATGTTTTAGACAATTCAATGAGAAACACCTTTGTGAAAAGTAAATTTAATTATGGTTGTTAGCTAATGGCAATGTCTGAATACTATGGATTGGGGAGCTTCAAAATTAGCTTTGACTGGAACAGAATAAGCAAACACACAGAAACTTATCAAAGTAGCAAAAAGATACATTAATTTAAAAGTTATGGGGTTATAGAATATAAAGGGAAGAGTGTTGATATAAGCATTAGATTACTTACTCTGTTTATATTTCTTGTTCCACCTTTTAAAAGCAATATTACCTTAGGTGGGTCATTTATAAAATGGATTTAATAATTTCCACCACCCTATTTCAAATAAAATACGACATAAGAAAGTACAGCAAACTATTAAAGTGCTAAATACAAAGTATTAAAAGTATTATTTTCACATTTTCTCTTAGCATTGAGAAGGAAACCTCTTAATTTTAATGAATTTTGTATTTTAGGCAGTTTTTTATTTTATATAACAAATCAATATATTATTTTAGTGACACTTTTCTCACTTGCAAATTCCTTCACTTCAAGATAAATGGCCCTTCGTACATCATAAAGTGATGTTCACATAGTATTTTATGCAAATGATTTCTGTCTGGTAGGCAGAATGGGATGGGGTACTAGAATGAACACCTATCTACTCGGCTGATTTCATTTGAAAAAAAATAGTATTCAAGTATCGCCGTGACTGTTGTGGCTCAGTTGGTTGGGCACTGTCCCACAAAGTGAAAGGTCACGAGTTCGATCCCCAGTCAGAGAACATGCCCGGGTTGTAGGTTTGGTCCCAAGTCAGGGCAATGTTTCTCTCCTTATCTCCCACCTTTCTCCTATCTCTAAAACTAAATAAATAAAATCTTTTAAAAAAAAAAGTATTCAAGTGTTGATGATAAAATGATAAAAAACAATGGTAATGCCCTGGCTGGGTGGCTCAACTGGTTGGAGCATCGTCCTGTCCCGTACATCAAAAGGTGACAGGTTCAATTCCCAGTCAGGGCGCATACCTAGGTTGTGGGTTAGATCTCCATTCAGGCTGCAGATAGGAGGCAACCGGTTGATGTTTCTCTCTCATGTCGATGTTTCTCTTTTTGTCTCTCTTTCTCCCTTCCTCACTCTTCTAAAATCAATGAACTTGTCCTTGAGTGAGGATTTAAAAAAATATTTTTTAAAAAAAGGATGGTAACTACTCAGCACTTACTCTGCTAGAGTACTGTTCCACTTTACCTTTCTATTCTATAATACTCTTGAACAGTACTTTACTTCACGGTATGCTTTTTACAACATAAAAAGTGAAAAATGAAAACAGGTATAAATGCTAAATACTTCTCAGTTTCTTCCAGGTATGGTCAAATGTTGCTTTATAATTCAGTTTGCCAACTTTCAAAGTTAAATTACCACACATAGTCCTAAAAAGTTGGATGCAACTTAAAGTTTAAGCCAAAAAGTCTTCAAGACTAAAAGTGATGTGGCTGCTCACTCAAAAGTTTCTCTGTAAAACCAGCCACAGAGAAGTCTGAGACAGGATGAATGAAAAGTGAACGTGGGCATGATCTGAATGACAATAATCCACCTGAACCTTATTTTTGTAAAATGTATTTGTACAAAAAGTCTAACATCTTTGACAATCTCTTACTTTTAATACCACTGTAAAAGATGACCTTCCAAATCATGTTCACTGGTAATAAATAGAACACATATATGTATCCAATGAGATGCAAGCCTGTTATCTTGATTATTTTGGTGTCAACTGATATTATTTTAAATTATGTGTTCTCCAAAGTAAAATTTAAGCCCACTAGAGCAACTGAAATTAAGTGGTTGCCAGTAAATGCATCTAAAGGGTCTACCAAGAAATTATGAAATTTATTTCACCTTGTGCTTGAATTGCTTCTATAATGTTTTAGGAATACATATATAATTACCCTGGCTGATGTGGCTCAGAGGACTGGGTGCCAGCCTCAGAACAGAAAGGTCACCAGTTCAATTCCCACTCAGGGTACATGCCTGGGTTGCAGGCCAGGTCCCCAGTTGGGGGTGTGTGAAAGGCAACCAAAAGATGTATCTCTAGAACATTGCTGTTTCTCCCCCTCTCTTTCTCCCTCCCTTCCCCTCTAAAAATAAATAAATAAGAATCTTTAAAAAAAAAGATTTTACAAAAGAGAATACATATAATTATACCCAGTTAAGCCTTTATGAATCTTCTATTTTAGTGAGATTTTTCCTTTTCTTTTAGCCAAGGAACCTTTCTCAAAGGAAATCATACACAAAGCTGCACACAAGAGGCAGAAAGGTGAAGCCTGCTCTGGAACAGCAGCCAGGGCCTTGCAAGCTGCACAGTCTAGAGCCCCACCCCTTGGCTGGGCCAGAGGCAGTACTGCAGCATCCTGAGGGCAGAGGTGCACACTTGAAAACCGGTAAATCAGTCTATAAACCACGTAATTTAAAATAAAGCCTAGGTCAGATTGCAAATAAGTGACAAAGATAAGAAATTTAGCCCAATTTCAATGTACTAGGAAAATGACCAGAGTTCATTCCAGGTTTGTAATAATTAAGTTCATAGAGTTAACATGTAAAAATAAAGTATGCATATAGTCCCACTGTTTCAAATTGTCTATCCAAAATATAAATTAATATGGAAGTGTAGAACTTAATTTCTTTGTTTTGCAAATAGCTTTAAACATGAACTTTTATCTAAAATGAGCCTAAAATTCGACTTCCGGCCAAGATGGAGGCATAGGTAGACGCACTGTGCCTCCTCGAACAACCAAGATAGGGACAACAACGATATAGAAACAAAATAACAACCAGAACTGACAGAAAATTGAAGTGTATGGAAGTCGGACAACCAAGGATTTTAAAATAGACACTTTCATCCAGACCAGTAGGAGGGGCAGAGTCCGGCTGGGTGAGGGACGCGGAGCGGAGAGCTGAGCACCCGGGGCGGCGCACAAGTCCACAGCAGGCAGACCCTGGGCGCACAAGCAGTGGTGGCTGGTGGGCCCCGGCCAGGGGGTGGCAACCGGCAGACCCAGTGAGGCGGACATTGTGAAGCAAGGCACTGCACACAACTCAGGGTCCCAGCACCGGGAAATAGAG
>CM052540.1:148621110-148641100 GCA_028533065.1 Trachops cirrhosus | reverse complement strand
ATAGTATGGGAAATGTAGAAGCAAAGAACTTATGACACGTGGACTGAAGTAAAGGGGGGAATATGGGTGGGAGAGGGTGTTCAGGATGGAGGGCAATGAAGGGGGGATAGTAGGACAACTGTAATAGCATAATCAATAAAATATATTTAAAAAAATAAAAATAACAAATAAAATGAGCCTAAAATTCAAGGAACAGAAACATAAAAGGACAAACTACAAAGACAGTTTTACAATTTGTTACATATTTTTAGAAGATATAGTAAATAATGTATGTATTTTACCTCCAATTTCTACATAATGACAAAGCAAAGGATCATTTGCACACAGCTACTAAAATAATTTGATGGTGACAGGAGAGTACAAGAAAAAAATTTCATTAAAGCCCAAGCAGGTGGTTCAGTTGGTTGGAGCATCTTCCCATACAACAAAAGGTTGTGAGTATGATTCCCACTCACGACACATAACTAGGCTTCAGGTTCAATCTCCAGTCGGGACATATACGGGAAGTAACCAATCACTATTTTTCTCTTATATGGATGCCTCCCTCTCTGTCTCTCCTTCCTGCTCCCTCTCTCTTTCCCTCTCTCTCCACCCCTCCTCTCTCTCTAAAATTAAAATACATTCTCAGGCAAGGATTTTAAAAAATTAGAAAAATAAAAATGTTTTATTAAATAATGATGAGGGCTAGGTAAGACTAAATTATATATAACCTACACAACAGAAAAAAATCTGAATAGCATTCTAGAAAGGAAATAAAATCAAACAACTAGCTATCAACAACAAAAATATCGTGTCAAAGTTACCATTTACATGAAAAGGCCAAGATTTCTGAAGCATAGACATATTGTTTAAACCAGCATAAGTGTCATCAAAAGTTTACGTTGCTGAATAAAGTTAACTTTATAAAACAAAAGCACAGATGATCAGTAAAATTGAATCAATTTAAGAACCCATGTGACATAAGACTTTTAATGTATGAATAATTAAAATATACTTTGATTTTTAAGTAGAATAACCCAGAATTTTATACACTTTGCCATTGCGGGTATCAACCAGTGCCAAAATAATTACCAATTATCCTTGCATTTCTATCATTTCCTGTTTTCCAAAAGAACATGAGAAAAATGAGATCTTCTTAAAGACAGTTTCTATGTTTTAGTACTCTTAATTTTGTTGTATACATTTTTAAAGTTCATGCATTTCCTTAGTATATTTTGTAAGTGGAAGATTATTCCACACTTACCTCTTTCCAAGGACTGACGAACTGTGTACGAGCATATCGAGTTAACATGTGGATTATGACAACCTGTCCCCATTCTTCAACATCAACTAGTAAATTACAGAGCTTGCGGTAATTCTTGTGAATCAGATCTATTCTATCCGGGCAGACTTCCTCAAAAGCCATCACAACACTGCCAGCTACCAGCTAGAAAGGAAAGAAATAGGAACATTACGAAAAAGTTTTCCTGACATCAAAGATTCAATTCTTGCATTACAGAGGTACAATAAGTGTTATGATAATATTTAAAGTATTTGGTCATTTAATTAATAAATGATAACACATACTTAAATAACAAGTTTTAAAGTGTCACTCCCTCAAAGAATAATTTTAAGAGTTGTAACATGTCTACAAAGCTAATATTTTTCTGAAGTATTAGAAGTAGAAATTCTGGTAATCTTTTATTTCATCAGGTTAAATTGTTCATATGTGGATTAAACATATTCATTATGCGTTTTTCACTTTTAAAGGTAACCTAAATTCTAATCTAAAGATTCATTATTCAGTACATGACAATATTCAGAAAAAGAATCAAGACAATAACAAGGATGACATCACGTCCATTTACAATGAGAATGACAATGATTCACAATAAATTTATCTTAAAATGTGTGTGAATTCACAAATGATTTTCAAACAAAAACACTTTCAAACAAATACACTTTCCAAATGTATAAATGGATTATACATTTTAATCCACCTGTTTTTACCAATATAATTTATTTACAAAGAAAACACAGGCTAAATATTTAGTACATTTTACCAGTTTTGTAACGATGTGTATAAGTTCAAATAATATATTACCAACAAAAGCCAGCTTTCTCTAAGACCAATTAATGAACCACATATGCTGTTTCTGGAATTCTCACGCTTTTGCAAAGTGGCGAAAACAAGATGTCTTTAGTAAAAGATACAAACTAAGCAAAATAAATAATATACAAATACTTCTATATATGTACCACTGATATGTGTGCAGTTAGCCAACAATACAAAATGCTTTTGAAAAAATAAATTAGTATCATATTCTTTTTGAACACCAGGGATCTTCATTTTAGCATCTAAAATTTCCCCAATGACTTAAAATAAGCAATTAAATAGAAGTATAACTTACTGAAATGGTACTTTTTGAAAAATATTAGATACAATGATATTCATATTTTTAATGTTTGTCCCTTTACTTGGCTGACATTTAGTTTATTAATATGCAACCAACAATACAATTGAAAGAAAACAGCTCAGAATATAGACTTGCTATTATGCTAAACAAGTTTCCAGTCCTGCGGGGATTTTATGAATTACCAATCAGTATAAACGTGAAGCTGCATTTATTGACTCCAGCCCTGCCCATGTACTGGTGCCTGCTGGTCTCAGCATGTATGCACCTCAAATGAAAAAGCAAAGGATTGATTACTTGTGTGAACTAAATAAAAATGTATTATACATATAATTTCCTATTTGTTATTGATACAGAAAGTTAAGTTTGTGTTTTTAACTTTACATTTTGAGGTCTTCTGCATAAATCACTCCTTAAAAATTATATTCTGTGATAAATGTATTTCAAAAGGATAGAATTAGTATCATTTAAAAACCTCTTAAAACAACTAAACTTATGGTATTAAACTACAGAATAATGTAGCAATTGTTAAATATATATCTATACTTATATGCTTTATGTCAATCTTGTTATTAATATAAAATATATGTATCAGTTGGTAAAAGGTATTCAAGCACAAAAATAAATAATACCACTTAGAATAAAATAATCCCTGGAAGTGAAACAGTAATTTAACAAAGTTTAAACCCAAGAACTATTATGTAAAATCGTCATTTTGCTTATGCCTAGAGATTCTTATTTTCAAATTGTTTAGTAGATACCAGACAATTAAAAATCAACTACCACATGGTATTAAATTAATTTAACCAAGCGCTATGGATACAAAATAATTCTTAAGTACTAACAAAGAACATAAAAAAGAAAGAAAAGAATTAAGTACAAATAAAGTTTAAGGAAACAGGTAATTAGTAAGGATGTTTAAAAAAAAAAGTACCTCCACAAAATAAAACTGGCTGTTTTAGGTATTTTGTTGTATTGTTTCAACAAACTCACTCTAGGCTAAAACACTACAAGAAGAATTGATAATTCTAGTCTGTTAAATATTCAATATTCTATAAAACTTCCAGAATTAAAATAAAATGATCTACTGAGATTTTAAAACCAAAAATATTAGTTTCCCTAAAAAAGACAGTTAATTTCCATCTTACTGTGTCAACAGTAGCTTTTTATATAAGGAGAAAAATAAATCACTCCAACAAAACTAGCAATGAGCTCATCAAATTCAAATGCAGTTTTCCATTTATGTATTTTTTATATTAAAGCAATAAACATGGTTCATTTATCTTCCCCTGGTTGCAACGTTTTTCTGTGCTGTTGCTATGAACTTCAGCCATTAGCTGTGCTCCAAGGTAAACTACATGAACCATCAACAAAAGTGACACCCCATCTATGGAGTTCATATTTTCTCCAGATTATCTATGCTAGTTGACAAGCTGGTAATGAAAAAAATCACACTAAGCAAATGGTTCCACTAATAACAATAAATTTTCTATAAAATTATGAAGGGTACAAAACGTTTCCTTGCATCTATTTTGTCATGAATTCTAATTAACGTTGCAAAAACCTGAGAGTGCTGGGTCATCACAAGAAGTGCATCAGGTTTGATTGATAATACAGTGTAAGTTGGCCAATGCTGCCAAGATTTTCTTCTCTTAAATTAATGGCCATCCAACCTGCCCTAATCATACAGCTCAAATGATATTCCCCTTCTTATTTCAATTTTCTTGAGGCATGGAAAATGGGAAAGATCAGTCATTTATCTTCTAATAGCTGGATAATAGATCTATCACAACAAAACATCTGCAAAAACTCAGAGGTGTGGTTTTTTTGGCTACAACAGTGAGGCTTTTACTGACACTGAATCAATAACTTGTAAAATGGTATCTTATCCCCACAGCTTAGTTATGAACTACCAATATATTCATTAAATATCATTTTGTAGCTAAATTAAGGGGAGGAAACTTTCACATAAAAAAAATATGCAACTCAGTTTTTCAGTAGCTACAGACCAAATTTGTCTTCCTAGGATTCAGTTTTCTATCAGAAAGTTAAACACCATCAAAAGAATTTCTTTAAAATTAACCTAAGTGGAAAAATAAATAAATCCCAGCCTGCTTTTGAGGTGTTCTAAATCAGAGACTCTGTCCACTGCTATGTCTAAAATGCCCAACAAATATAGATACTTTATATCTAAAAAAAAAAAGTATAACAAATTTTAAAATAAATTTATAACTGAACAGTAGGAAAGGTTTGTAGTAAAAAATATGCAGTATATGTTAAATGGAGAAATTAAGATGAAAATGGTAAATCTAGGAACATAAAATGAAGAAATTATATAAAGAAAACTTATAACTATTGATTGGGGATGACAGAATATAGATAAAATATTACCTTTTAATTTCACTGACTATCGTTATAAGGTTTCTATTACAGCTTTTAAAATTTATGGGCATATTCAGATAATAGTTACCTTGAATAACACTCAAGTGTTCTTCTAGTTATATTACCATAACTTTCTTCCTAAACCCCAAATGATTTATTTTTAGAAAAGAACTAGTCATATGACAAATACAGGTGTTTCTTTAGTAAAAGGGAAAAGTCATTCTATTATCTTCTAATATGTTTACATTCTACCTTTCCTTAAAATGAGAATTATAGGACTAGTTTTCTTTGCGATCTTAACTGTAAAAAAAATCTTTCTTTAGGCTAACATAAGCAACGAGAGATAGTATATATCAAAGTCAACAGAGGTTAAACTTCAAAAACATTGTAAATAGATGAACACTTTTTAAATTCATATTTATCAGCAGCCAGAGCAATGTCATCATAATAATTGTCCCAAGAAGCTCCTGTTGATGAAAACTACATTTCTTTTGAAAATGTGGAAGTAAATAAGACCAGGTTCATTTAATTAGGGAGTTTTTAAACAAAAATAATTTGGAATTCTTATTAATTTTAAATGTCAATGCTGACATTATTAATTTTGGGGAAAGAAGAAATATAGCTGTCTTCCTTCAATAAAGTATTATATTCAGCAAGCAAAACTAATACTAAAGATCCATAAATTTTATATAAACATCAGAATATTTTTAATCTTTCTATAATAGATTATAACTATACTAAGGAAAAAATATCAGAAAACATTCTCAAAACAACTCTAATTTAAATACTACTTGTACCTGAGTAAATAAATCTGAATGTTGCAACTCAAACCCAGAAAAACTAAAGATGTAAACCTATGTCCTATGCATAACTAAAACAAGGAGAATCTCCAAACTTCAAATCACATGCATGGAGAAAAGTCAGTCCTCAATGCCAGAGAGTTATTTTTCATGCTTTTTATCATGAAACTTCACAGAAATCTACGACAGTCTGATAAAACTGCGGAGAACAAAGCAGCCCAGAATTGGTGGTGGGCATAAGAGGGAACTAAAATAAACAACACACACAAAAAGAGAATTCTAAGTGTGAAAATACTGCAAAAGATTACTGTAGATGAGAGCAAATTACTAAGAAGGGAATTCACTGGGGAAAGGTGTATGGATATCAATGAGGTTTTCTTGGAAAGGGAAAGTTTCAGCAGAAAATGATTTAAAAAGAGGTGAAGGAAGAGAAGCACCTTAGAAAATGTAAGGTGACAGAAAAAATAAGAGGAAAAATTTAGGATCCTACACATAAAAAAATAATAATAATCAAAATAAGCTTATGACATGCATCCCTTTTTTGTATGGATGCCCTCCCAGCAAAAATAAAACAAAAACACACACACACATTTGCTATTCTGACATAGAGGGCGCTCTTGTACTAGGAATCTTGCAAAGTACCTCAAACTCAAACCATCAACCCTACCAAAAAAAAAAAAATTCAATATATAAGAGCTGAAAACAGGAAATAAAAATCAAAACAATTCAACTTATGAAAATTACCCACAAAATAATCAATGAGGAAGCAAAAGAAAACAGTAAACTCAACACTCCAAAATGAATTAAGCACCTTTAAAGAAGCATTTGGAGATTGGAAAAATGAACATGAATCAGAAATTTGAAAATAGAGAACAGAAACAAACAAAAGACATCAAGTAGAAATAAAGCAGTTGATTGAAACCAGGTAAGAAACAGAAAAAAGCAGACATGATGATTAAATTACAAGGTGCTCTGGTAAATATAGCTGAATGAAAATTTAATAAGGGACATTTAAAGTAAAGAAGAAAAAGAACCAAGAGGAATGGAAATAAGGTAAAGAAAGAAGTAAAATGGTTAAGAGAGACAGTGACTGAAATACAAAACAGGCAAAAAAGGATCCAACTTACATAAAATTGAAATCCCTGAATAAAAAGTAACAACTGAACAGAATATTTAAAATTATACAAAAACCCACCACTTTTCTGAAGTAATATAAATCCTGAATCCACATTTTGAAAAGGCTCACTGGATACCAGGAAAAATTTGACCCATTTCAAGTAATCCTGAGACACCATGTAAAACTATTATATTTCAAAGAAAACAGAAAATCCTCAGGATCAGCGTGTTACTTAATGCAGAAACATTACAGGCATTTTCTTTAGATTGAAATAAGGCAAGGATGTCCACCTTCTCCACTACTATTAAACACTGATTGTACTAAAGGTATATGTCAATATAATTAGACAAAAAAATTAGTCATAGGAATTACAAAAGAGAAAGTACAACAACTTCTATTGCAGATTATGATTCATTTTCTAGAATAAACCATGGAGAATGAAGAACAAAACTAAACCAAACAATAAAAGAATTCAGTAGAGAAGCAGGATATAAAATTATCATACAGAAAATCAATAGCTGCCTTATATACTAATATAACAAGTTCAATGACATAACAATAAAGCAATTTCAACTTATAATAGCTTAAAAGTAGTAAAACCAAGATAAGATGCAACTCTAAACCACTACTTAACCTACTCAGCTGTCTCTATCTTACTACTTCCCACAGAAGTACAGGTTAGCAACTCTGAAATGACAATTCCCTGCATTCTGGAATGGAGCTAATAACTAAATATATTGTGGAAAATGGAAACCACATTTCTTAATGTTGGAGAAAGAAGTTGAAAAGATAAGGAAGCTAGAAAGAACCCCATGCTACTACATTTGAATTAGAGGTATTGGTAAATAATTTGCTGTTTAATATAGATAGAATAATATGTGTGTTTTTAATTTTTAATACATAAATATATATAATAATATATAATACTTCAGAAAAAAGAGTGCCTCATAAATAATAGATCATCAAGCCGCCAAAAGATCTACTTTTGAACACTAAGCATTTGGGAGGTAAAACATTAAAATAATACTAAACACCCAATTTCTACCACCAAGAAAAAAACAAATTCCTTAATCTTTTAACAAATATGACTACTTCCTTTGAACAAGTACTCAATATATCTTCTACTGTATTTTGGAAATAAATAGACAGAAATCAAGAACAGACATTCCAAATTTACAAAGAAACCACCCTTTACACTCCTTTGTGAGTATTTACTTCTTATTTGGAATATTTATTAACCCCTTTTACAGTGGCAGGCACTGTGCTGAGGGTTTTATGTACAACAACTCATTCAACACAAACAAAACATTTATATACTAGAAATTACCAGCCCTGCAAGTTTGGAAACTGAAACTTATGATGGTTTAATACATAGCTACCAAATGGCAGAAGTTCAGACACGTATCCAATTCTATTGAATTCCAAAGACTGTAGTTTTCAGCTGTGATGTACCTTGTTTGGGAAGACATCTGCACATTATACACGGAGATTTCATTCCTAGGCTATGCCACAAACTCACCTAGTGTATAATGTAGCAGAAATCATGGTAAATTACATTAAAATATCTGTTTCTTGTAGATCTTGCCATATCCTCCATAGTACATAGCAAATATCTTGCACGTGGAAGAAACTAAATGTTTTTTATTATTACTAAAGTCAAGTTAACCACAATAGCAATAATACTGATTGTGTATCTAGGTCCTAGAAACAGGCGAAAGTATACCATACGGAGGATAAAAGAAAATTAAATTTCTTGTCTGTCTTTATTTATTAAGCAAATCTATGTTTGTTAACCTCCAACATTATACCAAAGACTACAGAAGAAATGTAATGAAGATTTCTGCTACACTATAGACTAAAAGAAATTTGCTGGACGGCCTAGGAATAAAATCTGCAAGTATAATCTCATGTATAATATAAATTTTTAAATATATAGTGAAAAACTCATCAAAGGAATTAAAATTTTCAACAAAACATATACACCTAACATAAAAACAAAGTAGTAACGGAGGAATGAGGAACCAAAATGACATGAAACAGAAAAACAAGTAAAATAGCAGCTATAAATTCAACTATATCAATAACATTAAATGTGAATGGATTAAATAATCTAATCAAAAGGCACATATTACCAAACTGGATAAAAAACAAAATCCAACTATATGCTGTCTACAGGAGACACACATTGATTCAAAAATAACAACAGGTTAGCAGTAAAAGCAAGGAAAAAGATGTGTCTTGTAAACAGCTACCATAAAAAAGCTGGAGCAACTATACTTAAAATGGACAAAATAGACTTTAAAACGAAAAGTATTACTAGCGATAAATGGATATTTTATAATGACAAAAAGATAAAACAATTATAACATATATGCACCAAACATCAAAGCTCCTAAATATATGAAGTAAATACAGGCAGAATTAAAAGGAGGAATAGACAGTTCTACAATAACAGTAGTACACTTCAATACTCCACTTTCAATAATGGATAAAATAGGATGCTTTTATTCCCAATGTGCCCTATTCTTTCTCCTTAAAGTTGCTCATATTAAACCTGGATACCAATACCATTAAGGCAAAAGACCCTCTCCTTGTCTTTAAGCCTTGTCACTTTAATTATGATTGTCTCAGTGTAGGCCTCTTTGGGTCCAACTTGTTTGGGATTCTCTGAGCTTCCTGGACTTGTGTGTGTTTTTCCTTCACTCAATTAGGAAATTTTCTGTCGTCATTTCTTCAAACAAGTTCTTAATCCCTTGCTCACTTCCTTCTCCTTCTGGTATTCCCATGATGCAGATGTTGTTACGCTTCCTGTTGTCAAAAATGATTCTTAAGCTCTCCTCACTTTTTTAAGTTCTATTTTCTTTCTGTAGCTCTGCCTGGCTGTTTTCTTCTACCTTGTCTTTGAAATCACTGATTTGACCCTCTGCTTCATTGAACCTAGTGTTTATTCCTTCCAGTGTTTTATTTATTTCAGATATTGCATTTTTTATTTCTGTCCGGGGGTGGAGAGATTGAGTAGAAAGGAAAAAGGACTCATAGACATGGACAACAGTGTGGTGATTGCTCAGGGGGAGGCAGGTATAAAGGGACTAAATGGTAATGGAAAAAAATAAAGATTAAAAAATTAAAATGAAAATGAAAAAAAAGGCAAAAGATCAAACAAAGAAACAGAAGACTTGAACAAAACTATAAGCTAATTATACCTAACAATCATATACAGAACACTCCACTCAACAAAAGAATACACGCTCCTCTCAAGTGCACACTGAATGTTCTCCACAATAAACCATATACTATGTCATTCAACAATAGCTATGAGGCCACGATAGCTATGGCCACTATATTTGGATAGTTGCTGTATATGGATACACATGCTCCTTGGTGATATCACCCTAAGATGAGTTGGCATCCTCTTCCTCAAGAGTTTAGCCATGGAGGTGGGTTTAGAACCCATCAAAGAAACCATTATACCAGCTCCTCCAGAGGTCTGCACACAAAACCCATGGGTCACCACTATTCCTAGATCTCATTATCACTGGGAGTGAAGGGAATGGGAGTGAAGGGAAAAAGAAGGAGTTACGTACATTCCCAAAAGATGACTCATAGTAGCCAGTACAATCATTCTTATCAGCCAATAAAATGTTTCTTGTACATGTGAAAATGTTTAGTATCTTTTCAAAAAAGTGTAATACTAAAACACACTCCCTCTAATTTTTCAATATCTCAATACTTTTTAAAACTTCATTTTAAAACAATTACTTGTTCCCAGATGATTCAGTTTTTATAAATTCTAATAAACCACTGCTTGAAATAAAAACTTTGGCACTAAAAGCAGTAAACAATGTAGCCACAGATTAAAGAAAGGATTTTCCCCCCAATTTGCTCCTCTTCACTCTCTGATGAAGAAACATGTAACAAACTAAAATGCTAAATGCAATCCTTCTCTTTACATGGATACTTTTATTCTTTAAGGATTTATGCTCCATCTCTATATCATTTAAAAACAAGTGAGAATAATTATATCAAATATACAATAATAAAATGGTACTATGAAATAAAGCATACTTGTATTTTGACATAACAAAGTATTACTTACTGTGCTTTTATCCTTCAGAAGTTTTTCAATGACTTCAATTAACATCTCCTTCTGCTCTGGATCAAGGCTAAAACATAAAAAGAAAAGAACATACATTAAATTTTTTCCTTTAGTTCTAACTTTAAATGAAGCTAACCATTTAAAAAATATTGAGAAATGTTTCAAGAGGGAGTTGAAAGTGAGAACTATGTAAGGATAGAAACAAACAAAAAACAAATATAACATAAAACGGGATGCTTTCACTCCTAACGTGTCCATTCTTTCTCTCTAAAGTTGTTCATATTAAACCCAGATACCAATACCATTAAGAAGGTATTTAAAGAACAAGTTCACGTCTTCAAAATAAGTTAGAAAACCATAAGAAAGTAGATAAACCACAAAGTCTTTTTAACTGAGGGGAAAAATAACAAGATAGCAGTCATTTTCTACTATGGATATATAATGGTCAAAAACAAATACACAGAATTTCCAAAAAAGAATTTTGTATCATTCTAGTTCACTGATGAAAACATACATTATAAAACCTGCTTTCTAAAACATAAAATATATAAGCAAAGGCGTACATAAGTACAAAAATTGAGAAATGCATCTTAATAGCAGCTCTAATAACTGAAATACTGACAGCAATCTAATTTCCTCCCAGCATGGAATTCTTCTGTTGTTCATTTACTGAGAAGCTAAATAATGGGTATACAGAGATAAAGAAGCAGAAGTTAGTAAAGACAGTCATACACATAATCATGCCACATAACAGAGATATGTATAAGGGATTATGAGGATAAAGAAGAAGGGCACCCAGGGAGGCAGGTGGGCTGTGGAGGGTTTCTGAAAAGAAGTGACATCTCAGAGAAATCTTAAACAACTGACTTTAGAGCTGCAGAAAGGAGGAAATTTTCTAGGTAGAGACTAAAGGAGGAACAAGAGATGGTAATGAGATAAAAAACATTTTATGTAGAGGACTAATAGGCAGTAGTGAGACTCTACATTAAAAGTAAAGAGAGTAAAAATTGAAGCTGGAGAGATAAAAATAGAGCCCAGTGATGAACTTTTAAAGCGTCATAGTGAACTTCGATCTGATTCTGCAAGTGTGTAACCAGAAAGATCATCAGTGAGGAGCATGATGATATAACTTTGACAGTTTACCTAAAAAAATGAGTTAGTTTTCTTTTTTACAAACATTATGAAAGTTAATAATAACCATTATCATTATCTGAACATTAAATAAAACCTTTCAATTCTTTCAAATTTCAACTCCAGTCTCCCTTCTCCAGGACGTTTTTCCCAACTAATGTCATTTCCATTACATCTTTACATTATGAAACCCCATATGAGCCCTCTCCTATTACAGGCATTGTTAGTGTATTTTTGTATGCACATATATATCAAATGCTAATATCTTATTCAATTATAGATTGCCTTTAATTATCTGGCATGTTTGATTTTTTCCTCAAATATGTGATAATACATCCTCTACTGTTTTCATACATTTTACACATATAACAGAGCACCAGAAACCAAAATAATCTAGATAAAAGCTTGTGGAATTAATGGTAACAGAAAATAATACCAAATTATTGCAGATAATATTTTTATTTAGGCAATCTGTTTACTACAGAGATCAAGAAATGTATGCTGTTTTAGTAAGTAGCATACAAATATGGTATGGTGCTATATTTAAAAATCAGTATTTAAAAAAATTATTTACTAAAATAGCTTTGGAAAAAAATCAGACAAGGAAGGAAACAGCAAGACCATGGCAGGAAGAAGGAAAACAAAGTGAGTTTAGAGGATAACATACTCACAGCTCTACTCTAAACAGAAAAAAATATTAATTTTCTAATAATATATGTATATGTGTACATGAGAGGTAGACTATACAAATGAGAATTCAAATTCTGGTTTTTTTTTTAAATTATAAAATCTGTAAATTATTACAGGTCCTAATTGGCTCACAAGTAAAAACCTGTGTAGAAACTCTATAGCCAAAACAAAGATGTCTAAAGAATATTTGTGAGGGGAAAAACACAGTCACTGAGTTTACTTAGTATAAGAACAGACTAGTTACAAGAGTTAATGAAATAAGCCTCCATGGGCTGTAACACTCCACAGAACATTAGAGATCTCTGATATTATTAACAAGGCACCTACCTGTACAATTTTTGTATTGCGTGAGCTGCATTCTTCCTAACATATGGTGATAAATCAGCAGAAGCTTCCTTAATAGCGAGCATCATAATAGGCACAATAATTGGTACTCTGATACTTGACAGAACTCTCAAAGCACTTGCACGAATTAGTTGATTAGGGTCCTAAAGATTATGTAAAAATAGTCATCAAAATTGCAAGTTTACAGTATTTCAAAGACATCTTTATGGCACAGTTAATAGGAGCTTATAGGATGCAATGTAACAATAGTGGGGGAAAGCTACTTAATTTAAAATAAACAACCAGTATATGAAAATGGGTAAGAAAAAGGATTAATAAATATTCCTCTGAATACTGTTTTAATAAGAAAAGTAATGTTTATAATTTTTGTTCATCACTTACTACTAAACATGCTAGATTTTTTTAATTTCATGATAATAAATTGGCAGAGGTCATAAATTTTATCTTTTAAAAAAGTCATGTCTTGTCTTTGCACACTTTCAACAATTAGTTTGTATAATGATGACGAGTTCTTTGATGCATGATAATGATTACACTAAACATAAAGAAACACATACAAACTGAAACATACAGGGCAAGGTCCAGTTGGTTACCTAAATTATTTTCTAAGGGTATTGAACAGGCACTGTGAGAGGCCTTTTAACTCTTTCAAATCACTACTGTGCCATTTAGTGAATTATTGCTCCACTTCTTTAAATGACACACCTTCCACTGTGCAGAGACCATGTCGCTCTTTGCCTATTCACTCTATTACTTACCTTCAGAGCTCGCTGAAAAGTACTTATGGACAAGAGTGCCAGATCCTGCTGTTCTTCAGCATATCGAACCAGGTAAACATATACTAACTTCTTGATCTGTTAAAAAAAAAATCATTTAATCCTAGCCACAGTGAAAATTAAAAGTCAATATTTTCTTTACCAAAATCCACTCTTAAGTTTTTTGAAGTAAATAACTAAGCCTGGTCATAGCTTAGACTGTAAAATAAAGACAATACACAGTGGGGGCAAAAGTAGGTTTACAGTTGTTCATATAGAAAATAACAATACTTTTTAATATAATCATATAGAAAATTAATAAAAAATACAAGCATAAATACTGTACTTCACGTATTCACAACTATAAGCCTACTTTTGCTCCACCATGCATATTATAGGATAATGAATGGTAACAGAAAAAGCTTGTGAAATAAAAATCTTAATAACCCAATCTATAACAGTAACATCCTATCAAGGTGTCCTTCCTTTCAAGGAGGAGAAAAGTCCCTAAGCAAAACTCATATAAGAATATTTAAATATTTACTGAACTATAAAAATATTTTCAAAATGAGACATACAAACAATACAATGAACCTGGGTTTTACCCACTGATTATATGGTAAGTTATGGTATGTTTCCTCATCTGTCAAAAGGTGCTGAAGCTCCAAATCGGTTTTCCATGGTGATAGTCACATTCCAATATACATTACATTACATGGTATCTTCAGCAAACTACGAATATTGTATGGCAAACCTTCCAAAAGTTGGAAGTGTGTTAAGAAAACTGTTTTTAAAGCCAATTTGATCATTGTTTATAACAAAATTATGATAAACAGAAAAATTAAATGAATTTAAGTTGAAATTCATCAACTGCCTCTTTCTCATACTGCTCATAGCCTGTATCTCCCTTCTCAAGTATCTTCAAATACCACTCCCTGATTGACTTCCTTATGTATCAGTACAGTGCATGCCAAAAAGTTTATGGAATCTTCAAAGAGTATAGGAAATGGGTGGAAGTTGTTACAAATTGCTGGAATTGATGCTGAAAAGGAAAATCAGTGCTACACTGGGCCATGTTTTATATCGTACTAACCAATCTGGACTACTTTAAAGACAACTGCCATGGCCTCCTTCCCAGGCACTCTAATTTCCTATGACACAGCAGTTTTGAGGTCCTGTACCATCCTTTTGCTCCCTCTGAACATACTCCAATTTGTTTATAATTCTTTCAGTGTGGCATTCCAAACTAGAAATTAAAGTTAAGCAGAACACACTAGTTAAGACTTTCTTCCAGGTTAGGTACTTCCAGTGATACAACTCATTCATAATTATGGTAATACACCTTCTCCAAATGTACGTCTCACTAAATCAAGCTATACTGAATAATTGTCCTGTGAGTTTTCTTCCTTTTAAAAGAGCAAGATCTTACATTTACACATAGAAATGTTTGACAACCTAAATTCAACTCATCAAAGCATCCTAAGGTAATTTTAGACCTTAATCTGCAATCTGACTTATTTTGCTGCTCTTTAGAATTTCATGAGCACAAGTAAAAACTTAATAAGCATACTTTCTACATCATCATTATTAATAAAAATGCTAAACACACTACCTTAAGTTGATATCAATCCATTCCTCAATACTGTATGACAGGGGTGTAGGTAAAAGTAACAAAAAATTAATTTCCAATTACTCCCAGTGTTAAATGAATCCACAAAATCTTAAAAACGAAATCTATAATCAAGACTCAATACAGTCCAAAATCTGGCCCAAAATTCCTTCTAGTCAAACAGGAACAATCCCCAAAAATATCTTGCACAATTTTTCTCAATCTTCACTCAGATTATCAGTCTACATTTCCTCAAGTTCCACTAATCAAAATCTTCCCCAAAAGCAAAAATAAAACAATAAAATGCCAATTAACAGGAAGAGTAAAATAAATATAGTACCATCCACACAACACTACACCATGCAGCCACTATAAAGAATTAAATAAATCTTGCATATTGAAAATATGTCATTGTGAAATTTGTAAAAGTGCAAAATAGTATGCATTGTATCTCACTTCTGTATTTTTTCACTTCTGTATTAATAAAAAATGAAAAGTAGGTTCACACATACAGTGTTTTATCAATGTAAGATAGACCAGATGTACCATTATATAATAAATCACAAAGAAAGGAACAACAAAAAAAAAACCCTCTGTCAATTATAGGTCACTATCAATTGTTAAGGTAAGTCCCAACTGCAGTATCAAAATAAAGAACAAATGTCTTAGAATGGACATAATATGGTAATAACATCAAATATTTACATATAGCACTCTGTGCTAGGCACTGTTCTAAACGTTTTACTTAGATTACTTCATTTTATATTCAGTACTCAATGAACATGTTTTATTATTCCTATTTCACAGATAAAGAAACTGAAGCACAGAGAGGCTTAAGTAACTTCACCAAAATAGCACATTTATTAAATAAAGAAAAAGGATTCAAATCAGGTTAAGTGTAAAAGTTAAGAAATCATATGGTAAAATGTTAACAGTAATTATATCTGGGTGCTGGTATTAACCAATGAACTTCTTTACATCTTTACATCTTTCTATATTATTTAATTTTTAATATGAATATCAATGTTGTGTTCAGACAAAACAATTAAGATATTTTCACTTTAGGGTTGAATCTCATCTTTCCAGACATCCTCCAAAACAAAAAAAATAGTATTTTCTCTGATTATAAAACTATTTTAAACAGTTTTATTATTAAAAAAGTCTCAAACTGAAAATATTTTTGGGATCCCTAGGAAGACAGTTTTTTCTGTAGTACTGGCAACATACAGCCTTCAGAACTGTTTTAAGCCTGCTCAATAGATCAACAAAATACTCAGCTAAATGAACAACCTTTTGCAAGTCAACCAATCTGTGACAACAGCTCTTAGTTTCTGAGCATTAGCCAATCAGGAAAAGCTCACTCCAAAACCAAATCTCTTAGTACCAATCAGTCAATGGCAGTCTCACCCAGGTGACCTCACAGCTACATATGATACCAACCCACTTAGGCCCCTGGAAGCCCATGAACCTTTTCTGTTGTTTGTTTATATAAATACTTTAAATGATTACTTGGAACAAATGATCTTACACGAAAACACAAATGGATACCAAAACTATGTGTATGTAAGTGTATAAGATGGCAACCAAATGATCCAAAATATACCAGTGTTTTAGATTTTTTTAATGGAAATACAAATTTTAAAAATTCTTTAATTACAGTTTAAGAAGCACTCATCTAATTGTTTGAGATATAAATGATTTTCTCTCCAACCAGATTTTAAAGTTCCTGAGATTATAACAATGCCAAAAAGCAATAAACATTTGCAGTTTAACTGATCTATAGCAATATTTCCAGTACCTATCACATGCCTGGCATATAGTAAGAACTCACTAATTACCACCTGAATGAAATATCACAGCTCAATGGTAGGCTGAAAAAAATTAAGACATTTCCCATTAGATTGCTACATCTATGACCTAAGGGACCACCAATGATTATAACCCACGTCTATATAGATGTCTAGAAGGACACCAACATATATAACTGGTATAACCAACTTATAAAGCTGAATTATAAACTCCAGAATATCCAGAAGTTTATACTGACAACACTGAAACATTGAGATCCACAGCTGAGCTAGTAGGTATTGCTATAATTACTCACTATTACAGAAAGATTTTTGTGACTGTTACAGCAAAAAGCATAACAATATTAAATCACAGAAGGTTGCAAAACACTAAATTTGTTCTACTTCTGTTATAAGAATCAATCAATATTGACCACAAGAGGCCTATGCACTGACTGGCTGTGGGTGTGCAGAGAAAACCTACTTTCCCTGAAACCATTCTGTGACCAGAAATGGGAGTACTTAAAGCTCCGTGACTACACCATTTTCTGATCAGTTACTTTCACTCAATGCTACAACACTCCTTGCTGTACAGCTAATCATAGCAGAGCCCCAGTAGGCTGGAAGAACACAGGCAGATCTGTTTAATTAGCTTATCAATACCAGTACATCAAACTTCATGAGTTATTGACTAAACCTTTGATTATTTTTGTACTATAACCACTGATTGCTTACTAGGTCACATTTTGCATCATTTGACATCGAATGGCAGATGACGTATAGCTCAACTGTGTGTCTAAGGCAGCATGTACTTGTAAAAATGAAATTTTGCACTTGATAGCAATAAAACATCAATCAATCCTCTGAACATAAATTTTAAGAAGATTCTGTCAGTTTTCCCACAACATTAGAGGATTATGCATGTTTCAAAAAACTAACAAGGTATTTCAAGAACAAAAGAAATTCAAACAACTAGACCAGTAATTATATTTATAGGGACATTTTGTTTCAAAACTTTAGGCAGTATACCAGAATCTGATTGTAAAGGAAAAAGATAAACAAATAGAAAAGTACTACTATTGTAACTATCTGAAAAATACAAACAGCTTTGATTTAACAATAACTAGCACAGAATTTTCTGTTTAGAACAAGAAGATTCCAAGTTGAAGGAGAACAAGTTAATTGACTACTGTTTTCTAAGGACTTGGTCATTTCTACTCATATTTAAACAAAAAAATTATACCAATGTCAGATACCTCTGTAAAGGACAGCTAATACCAGATTTTGATAAGAGGTTAAACTAAGGTAGAAAAGGAAGAAGAAATCATCCACAGAAAGAATGGCTCTAAAAAGAGAATGGTCTAAGACTGGTTATGAAGCCAAGCTACTTGGCTTTGGACTCTTACTCGTACATATACCAGCTGTGTGACCACAGTCAGATAATTTAACCTTTCTGCTATCTTGTCCTCATAGACAAAAATGGAATTATATCATAAAACAATAACAAGAAGATACCTAAGGCAACCCTCCCTCTCACAATCTCTGGAAATTAAAAACATATGTCTAAATAATCCATGAGTCAGGAATTCTGGCTAAGATGGAGGCACAGGTAGATATACTATGCCTCCTCGCACAACCAAAAGAAGGACAACAAAAAATTTAAAAACAAAAAACAACCAGAACTGACAAAAAATTGAACTGTGTGGAAGTCCAACAAGCAAGGAGTTAAAGAAGAAACATTCATCCAAACTGTTAAGAGGGGCAAAGCCAGGTAACTAGGGTGGAGAGGGTAAAGGGCAAAGCAGCATCTGGTGGTCCCACATTTGCATGAGGATAAACTGGGAGGAACAACAGGGGAGTCAGACAAATGAAGCAACCCAGGGTTCAGGCACGAGAAAAGAAAGCCTCAAAACCTCTGGCTGCAAAAACCTGTGAAGGATGCAAAAGCATGAGAAACTCCCAACTTCACAGGAGAGTTCGTTGGAGAGACCCACAGGGTCCTAGAACACACACAAGCCCACCCACCCAGGAATCAGCACCAGAAAGCCCAATTTGCTTGTGGGTAGCTGGGGAAGTGACTGAAAGCCAGCCAAGAGCGGAGCAAGTGGCATTGTTCCCCCTCTCACCCCTCCCCACCAGTCAGCACTACAACACAACAACCTGGGTTGCCCTACCCTGGCAAATACCTAAGGCCTCACCCCTCGCTATGTAACAGGTGTGCCAAGACAAAGAAATATGGCCCAAATGAAAGAACAGATCAAAACTCCAGAAAAAGAGCTAAGTGACAAGGAGATAGCCAACCTATCAGATGCAGAGCTCAAAACACTGGTAATCAGGATGCTCATAGTACTGATTAAGCTCAGTCACAAAATGAAGGAACAAATGAAGGCTATGCAAAGTGAAATAAAGCAAAATATACAGGGAACCAACAGTGATGGGAAGAAAACCGAGACTCAAATCAATGATTTGGAACAAAAGGAAGAAAGAAACATCAAACCATAACAGAATGAAGAAACAAAAATTCGGAACAATGAGGAGAGGCTTAGGAACCTCCGGAACAACTTTAAGCACTCCAACATCCTAATCATAGGTCTTCCAGAAGAAGAACAAGAGCAAGAAGTTGAAAATGTATTTGAACAAATAATGAATGACAACTCCCCCAATCTGACAAAGGAAATAGACTTCCAGGAAGCTCAGAGAGTCCCAAAGAAGCTGGACCCAAAGAGGAACACACCAAGGCACATCATAATTACATTACCCAAGGTAAAAATGAAGGAGAGAATCCTAGAAGCAGCAAGAGATAGGGAGATAGTAACCTACAAAGGAGTTCCCATCAGACTGTCAGCTGATTTCTCAAGAGAACTTACAGGCCAAGAAGGGGCTGG
>CM052540.1:148598375-148621010 GCA_028533065.1 Trachops cirrhosus | reverse complement strand
CCACACCTAAAACAAAAACAAAAACAAAAACAAACTAAGCAAACAACTAGAACAGGAACAGAACCACAGAAATGGAGAACACATGGAGGGTTAGCAACAGGGGAGTGGGAGGAGGAGAGGGGGGGGGAAAGGTACGAAGAATAAGTAGCATGGATGGTAGACAGAAAATAGATAGGGGGAGGGCAAGAATAGTATGGGAAAAGTAGAAGCTAAAGAACTTATGACACATGGACATGAACTAAAGGGGGGGAATGTGAATGGGAGAGGGTGTGCAGGGTGGAGGGGAATGAAGGGGGGGTAATGGGACAACTGTAATAGCATAATCAATAAAATATTAAAAATAAATAAATAAATAAGGAAAAAATAAATAAAATCTTTTTTTAAATAAAAAAATTTTAGAATGACAAAACCACAGTGACAGAAAGCAGGTAACACTATATACAAAAATTAACTCAAAATGGATCATAGTCTTATATATAAAAGCTAAAACTATAAAATTCCTAAGAAAAAGACAAATATATATCTTCATGACTTTGGATTTAACATCAGTTTCTTAGATATGACACCTAAAGCATTAACAAACAAAGAAAAAATAGACAAATTGGGATTCATCAAAATTAAAAATGTCCTTCAAAGGATAGTATCAAGAAAATAAAAACAGAGCCCACAGAATGGGAGAAAATATTTGCAAATCACATATTAGATAAAAGTCTAACATTCAGAAATATAAAGAACTCTTACAAATAAACAATAAAAAGACAAACAAACCAATTATAAAATGGGGAAATGATAAGAATAGATACTTTTCCAAAAACATAAACTTGGCCAATAGATGCTCAATAATTTTTTATTAGGTAAATGTGAATCAAAATTTCAAAAGTGGGAATGAGATAAGACCATCTCACAGTCTGTAGAATGTCTACAATCTAAAAGACAGACAATAATTTTTAAAAAAAGAAAAAGGAAGAGTGTTGGTGAGGATGTGGACAAATGAGAACTTACATACATTGCTGATGGAAATGTGAAACGGTGTACCTGCTGTGGAAAGCAATTTGGCAGTTCCTCAAAAAGTTAAACACAGAGTTACCATATGACCTAGCAATATCACTCCAAAGTACATACCCAAGAGAAATGAGCCCTGTGCCCACACAAAAACTTGTCCAGAATGTTTACAGCGGCATTATTCAGCATTATTCATACAGCAGCAGATCCAAAAAGTGGAAACAATCCAAATATCAATCAGCTGATAAATGAATAAACAAAGTACAGGATATCCATACAATGGAATATTATTAAGCAATAAAGAATAAATATTATTCAGTAAGAAGGATAAATACTTCAACATGGATAAACCCTGGAAACATTAAGTGAAAGAAGCCAGACACAAAAGCCACCTATTACCTGACTTCATTTATATGAGATATCCAGGACAGGCAAATCCATCAGGACCGAAAGTAGATAAATGATTGCCAAGGGTTGGGGTACAGGGAGCAACTACTAATAAACACTTTTTTGAGGTGATAAAAATGTGGAATTAGATGGTGTGATTGTTGCACACTTCACTGAATTGTGTACTTTAAAAGTAAGAAGCTTATGACATATTAATTATATTTCATGTATTTTAAAAGATGATTCACTCCACAGCAAAAATAATAACCATACAGTTAGGGTGTTTTAGCATATTTAGAAGTAAAATGCATGGGGAAAAATGGGAAGGTACAAATGAAAATTCATCGTCAAAAAAAATTCATTGAAAGGTACATTTTATTATGTGTATTTTATTGTATGTAAATTATACGACAATAAAGTTGATTTATAAAAACTCAAAAAAAAGAAAATTCATCATCATAAGGTTTTCAAAGTATATTTGGGATTCATTCAGTTAGAGAGTAGGGGTACAGTAGTTTCCCCTTATCCACAGCTTCACTTTCCCCAGTCAACCATGGTCTGAAATTATGGAAAATCCCAGAAATAAGCAATCCACAAGCTTTAAACTGTGAGCTGTCTAAGCAGTGTAATGAAATCTCACAGCATCCCCCTCAGTCCTGACCAGGACGTGAAATCATCCCTTCACCCAGCGCAGCCACACTACATAGCTACCCACCCATGAGTCATTCAGTAGCCCTCTCAGTTATCAGACTGACTGTTGAAATACCAACAGTGCTTGTGTTCAAGTAACCTCTCTTTCACTTAATAATGGTCCCAAAGCCACTCACACACCTTTTTATTATAGCACATTGTTGCAATTGTTCTATTATACATATTATTAGTTATTGTAGTTAATCTCTTACTGTGCCTAATTAAACTTTATCATAGGTATGTATACACAGGAAAAAAAACATGGTATACACAGGTTTTGGTACTATCTGTGGCCTCATGCAACCACTGGGGGTCTTGAAACATATCCCTCAAGGATAAGGAGGGACTAGTATATAATGATATTTGAAAGTAGACTGTGGTAACTTAAAGATGTATATTGTTAAATCCTGGTGTTAGACTGTAATAAGCTAAACACGTACGCTGTACAAGTACATCCTAGAGTAAGCACCTCCTGAATACATAAACAAAACAAAGAAATACAGCTTCAAGGATATTAATAATACTTGATTATAAAGTGAAAAGACTCCCTATATCCTTAAGTTCCACCTGTTATACTCCATTTACATCCACCTAAAACATCTGCTCTGATGTCACCAGGTCCTTGAAAACATTCTTCAGTGGAGACAGTTCCTTCCTCCAAATTCCCCAGACTCGAAAAGAGGACCAGGCATATTCGTTATGCTAACAATGGGCAAACAGGAGGCACCTGTGCTGGCATTTGACTGTCACGCAGCTATCACTACTTCCTACTGAGTAAACATACCCTCCTTAGAATCAACAAAAATCTAGTGATACTTAAATATCTTATGTTGCATTTCAAGTTAGTAAAGAGCGTATGATTCTTTCCAACAAAACAAATCATGAAAATTATGAATCAAAACAGTACCTCAATATTTTTACTGGCCACATTCTTCACAACCGCAGGAAACAGTTCAGATGCGTTTTTCCCTTTTGCAATCATCTGAAGAATAAAAGTGGAATATTAGAGCTGCAACTTCTTTTAAATTATTCATTTGAAAACAAAACATAAATTACACATTAAATATTTAGAAGACTGAATAAGCAAATAAGCTATGGACTTAACAAGCTAAACTCTTTTTGAATCACCTTACTCTTCCCAACTATCTGCAGCGAAGAGCAAAGAACAATCAATCTTCTGTATGACAATATAAAAATACAAATATATAGACATATTAAGGAAGAAATATGTAATAGTTTAAAATATAACAAAATATTTATAATAGTTTTCTCTGGCTAATGGGGTTATACTTTTTAAATATTTGTACTGTTTTTATGTTCCAAGTTCTTCTGTTAAAGATGGATTGCAATGAGCCCTGGCTGGTGTAGCTCAGTGGATTGAGCGAGGGCTGCAAACCAAAGGGTCACCAGTTCGATTCCCAGTCAGGGCACATGCCTGGATTGCAGGTCAGGTCCCCAGTGGGGTCCAGGTGAGAGACAACCACACACTGATGTTTCTCTCCCTTTCTTTCTCTCTCCTTTCCCTTCTCTCTAAATAAATAAATAAAATCTTTAAAAAAAAAAGATGTATTACAATGGGGTAGGGAGCATACAGAAGAAACATTATTTTCAACCAAAGTAATTCTTTTTTCCTTAGCCTTACTTCATAGGTTCCCGGACTTCTCCAAC
This sequence comes from Trachops cirrhosus, assembly GCA_028533065.1. Lineage (NCBI taxonomy): Eukaryota > Metazoa > Chordata > Mammalia > Chiroptera > Phyllostomidae > Trachops > Trachops cirrhosus. The sequence goes on along the minus strand of CM052540.1, from coordinate 148,617,263 downwards.
CACTAATTTTCAAAGTTTCCTTCACCAAGTCCTCTCTCTCCGCCCACTAAAGTTATGTACACCACCATCTTTTCAGGCTAGACTATTCTACAATCTCTGAAACTCCTAAGATTTCATTCACCTCATGACTTAATTCTATGGGGATCAATTCCACAGATTCCAGCCCTAACTCTGAGTCTTAGTTCTACTTCTCTAACTGGACATTGTTAGATGACTCTCTTATCCCAAACTTGCTATATCTAAAACCAAACTCATTTCTCATGATAATGGTACTCTGATAAAATTTCCTATTTCCACCAACTTTCCCAAAAACTATAATACCAAATATATCAAACAATTATGCCAAAAACCATAGAATTATCTTGGTCTCTTATAACTAGGACTTGAGATTTCTTAGTACATTCAAACTGATCCCTTCTTACTGCTACTTCCTAGCACAGGTCAGTAACACCTCACAAAGGACTTTTCCCACAGTCTCCTTCACCAATCCATAGTAGATATCACTGACAGGTGAAGCCCGGCTCAAAGACTTCAAAAGCCCCTGACTGCCTAAGAGTCCAAACTACTTCATTTAATGTTCAAATACCCTCACAGTTTGCACTAATTAAGCCCATTATTGTTCTACACCAATGCTATTATCAAACTAAACCACACTACTTACTCCCTACTAGAATATTCTCTGGCTCCTCTATGCTATGCTTATATGAGGGAGGACCCCAAAAAACCTGGTATTTATAAAAAATTGTGCATTTATTCTTACATTTTTAAACTTCAGTCACCTTCAAAGTACTCTCCATTTGATACGGTACACCTACCAAGACATTTTTTCCACTGCTCAAAACAGTTTGTGAACTCGTTGATTGTGATGCCTTTAAGTGCTTCTGACATTTTTTGTTTTACCTCTTCCACATCAGCAAAACATTTTCCTTTGAGAACTTTTTTCATCCAGGGAAACAAAAACAAAAAATAGCTTGGGGCGAGATTGGGTGAATGGAGGGGAAAGGGGGTCATGCTGTTTTTGGTCAAAAAGTGCTGAACACTCAGTGTGGTGTGGGCAGGTGCACTCATAAATCGCCCATCATGAAATGGGCACGTGTATTGAGTCTTCAAAAAAAATTCACTGAAGCCAAACACAGCCTCTCACAATGCCAGCTGATACACTAATACAGATGGGTTCCTAGAACACCCACCTAGCAGGGAAGGCCTATACTACAATGCGACTGCCCACCAGAAGGTAAGTCCAGATTTTTTGGGTCCCCCGCCTATATCATGACTCAAACCCAATTCTTTTTACTTTTCTGAGTTCTAACCTTCTACCTAGAGTATCATCAAATTCTAATCATTTTCCCTTATATAGCCATCTCCTAATACTTAGCTCATTATGGCATCCAAGCCTAATTTCCTCTAAAAGTTGTCAAATATTACTTTCCATTTGGATTTCTAAGGTGTTTTTATTTTTATTCATTTCAGTTTTATGTCTACCTGTATTCTTCCTTCACTCTCATTCTCAGAAAATGCTTTTATGTATTTAAGTCCAGACTTTGGTAGCCACAAAATAGAGTTTTTAAGTACAGGATCATTTTTTGAAAAGGATACTTTATGAATTATACACCATATCTAAGAAACAATCAAAAAAGACACACGGTATTCATTTTATAAATTTATGACAAATGTTTAATAAATACTATATTTTTTTACTACGTGATATTTTAAGCATTATAATCCCAGGTAGCAATTTCTCAGAAGACCTTTCTATATAAGACAGGTTTAAAATATTCTACCACAAGCTACTCTTTTCATACTGTTTCCTTACCTGTGATATTATTTGAGTATTTTATAAAACATGCTGAGTAACACAAAAGTTTCACAAAATGCTGCAGCTAAAAGATCTTTATATGATATCTTCACCTCTCTCAATTTCCTCATCCCTAAAACAGGGAGAGAGTGATCAAATGTTTTCTAGGGCCCCTTCGGTTATTCAACAATTACTTAAAGTCAGAGATCCTGTGCTACTGTATCCTATCCTAAGGCTTTCTTGACTTTATTCTACCAAATACTATTCAAAAGGATGTTAATACCTGAGAGAAGGAGGAAAAACCCTATAGTCAAATTCTTTCAATAAATATTGCCTGTCCTGGCTGGTATGACTCAGCAGATTGAGTGCTGGTCCCCAGTTTGGGGCGTAAAAGAGACAACCAATCAATGTTTTCGCCTCTCTCTTTCGTCCTTCCTTCCCCATCTCAATCAATCAATCAATCAATCAATCAATCAAATTCCTGAGGGGGTACTACATGCCAGGGGACATTTTAGGCTTGGAGAATACAACCAAGAACAAAACACAGTTCTTGCCCACTGGAGCTCACCTTCTACTGGGGATGCAGGACACTACACTAATATATATGTGAAGTGGTAAAAGAGAGTACTAAGGAGAAAAATAATGGTGCATTTGATATATTTTGGACAACAATGACCTACTACCAATCAGTCACCACTTGGGGAATAAGTGGATATAGGATATTCCCTTCCCTAGCATAACTTACCACCTAATTATAAGTGGCTCTAATATTACCTACTACTGAAGTATAAGAGAAATACCTATTTAAGTCCTTTACCCATTTTAATTAGATTGGTTATTTGCAGAGTTGTATGATTTTTTAAATATATTCTCGATTTTTTAAATATATACTTATCAGAAGCGATTTGAAATTATCCCCTTCTTTTTTTTTAAAAGATTTTTATTTATTTATTTATTTTGAGAGAGGGGAAGGGAGAGAGAGCAGGAGAGAAACATCACTGAAGCTGCCTCTCAAGCACCCCTACCAGGGACGTGGCCCATATCCCAGGCATGTGCCCTGACTGGGAATTGAACCCGCAACCCTTTAGTTCACAGGATGGTGCTCAATCCACTGTGCTACACCAGCCAGGACCATAGTGCAGCTTTATCAATGCAAAAATACATGAAAAATACAGGAGATAAAAATATTTGAAAATAAAATATAAATCTCTCATAATTTCAGAATGTAGTTATCTATCAAGAAAATACAAGCAGGAATTCCAAAAAACTATCAGAGCTAAGAAGAAAGTTCAATGATAAGCCCAAATGCAAAAACACGGGGAAGTCATTTGTTTTCCTATATGCCACTAATAATTTCAAACATATAATTAAGGGGACCATTCATAATGGTAACCAAGATTTTAAAATACACAGGACCATCTTGAACAAGGAATGAACAAGATCTCTATTATGAAAACCATAAACTACAAATAAAATGCCACTGAAAGTCAGAAAAAGGGAAAGGGAAAGAAGAAATGAATACATACATTCCATATTATACTAATCAAAATTCAAAAACAATTTTTAACAGAACTTGACAATCTGACTCTAAAATTCTTCTGAGGATGAAACTTTTACTTTTTATACCTCAATATTATTTTAAAATTTACAAATGTGTACTCATATCACTTTATAATAAAAAAATTTTCCAGGTTACTGAGACATAATTGAGATGTGTAAACAGTGTGTAAGTTTAAAGTGCCGACAGGTACATGAGAAGATGCTCAACATCACTAATCATCAGGGAAATACCAATCGAATCCATGAGTTGTCACCTCAAGCCTGTGGGAATGGCTATCATCAAAAAAAAAGAAAAAAAGAGAGAAACGGCAAGTATGAGTAAGAATGTGGAGAAAAGGGAAGCCTTGTGCATTGCTGGTGAGAATGTAAACTGGTTACAGCCACTATGAAAAAAAGTATGGAGTTTCCTCAATACTTTTGAATAATTACATTCCTAGGGATCCAGCAACTACATTCCTGGGAATACAGCCTAAGGAAATAAAATCACTAATTCAAAGAGATATCTGTACTCTCAAGTTCACTGCAGCATTATTCACCATAGCCAAGATATGGAAACAACCTAAATGTCTTTTCAAGAGATGAATGGCTTAAGATACATGATACACACAGAGACACACACATATATATGTCCATTATATATATATGAATAATATTGAACAATATGAATAGTATGAATAATATTCAACCATGGGAAAGAAGGAAATACTGCCACTTGTTAACACATGGATAGATCATCTTGAGGTCATTATGTAAAGCGGAAAAATAATTTTTAATTACTTACCATTTTCCTACAGTTAAAAGACCAAGTTTGAAATTCACCTTTATACAAACTTCCTAATGAGAGACAATCTATAACTAATATGCATATACAGCTATATCTCCATTTCTTCATATATATTTATTTACATTTAAATTATACATATGATAGTTAAGCAATCCAGATTATGAGAACATTGATTTTTATTTATCGTTTAAATAAAAGAGGAATGAGAAAAAAAATACCACATTTTCATTTAGGAATTTCAATAGTATCCTCAGATTTAGTAAAATAATTTACCTTTTTAGGAAGTAAAAACCAAAGATGAATGAAATAATTAAGAGAACTACTTGCTTTACGTGGTAGTCTAAGACTATAACCTACAGGAATACAAACTAAAAATGAAGCACTCTGGCAATCAATTGTAAAAGTTACAAATGATCTGTGACTTTTAAAAATTCTGTAAAAATATTAAAACTTTATTTCTTCCAGTTATAAATACATAGAAAAATGAAAACAGTAAAACTAACATTTATTTAGTGCACTACAATTTAGAACATTAGAAACACTGAGCATTAACTAAGTGTAGTTTGAATGGCCTGGCCTTCTCACCATTTAACTTAAGATACTGAGCAATCTTTTCTATTCCTTGGTAGATTACCAAACTCCTTTTCAAATTCGTATCTTCTTTCAACATTTTATCCTTTGCACTGTCACGAATTATGTGAAGTTTTTAGGCAGCACCACTTTTTCTGGTGTATCTTCATCCTTTTCATGACAACTGGCTTCCTCATTTGCGTGGAAAAGCTCACAGTACTAAGCTCCTCCAGCTGCATATTTAGTCTCTCGAACAGTGGCAGTGAGGCCATTCCCACAGTCAGCTATTCCCGTGTAACTTCATTTACAGTCTATGACTTCCATTTCCCATGCTATCATTTCTCATTTCTTTGCTGCATTTTCATTTCATCTTTATTAACCAAATCCCTCTTTCAATTATCGATTTTTGTAAAATATCAAGTGGGTTTCTCATTGGGAAACAAGGAAAAAACACAACTACATGCTATATGCATGAACAGGCCAAAGTGCAGTGACTAATCATTCAAAGAAGTGACATAACTTTTCACTGACTGTGATGGATATTTGTTATCCGCATAGTGAGCTGTGGATTGAAGAGCTGGTGGTGAGGTTTATACAGATGCAATTACTACATCAATATACCACAATAACTGAAATTTAACCATGTTGTTGGTGGACTAGGAGACTGTTATTTAACATAACTATGATAATGAAAGTTGTACATATAAATGTCATGCAGAGCAAGAACTACCTGTCCGTAAATGTAGCATAACATTAACAAATGAAAAATTTACAAAGAGAATCTTCAACATTCCCCCTACATTACCAAATGACATAAACCTGAATGTAACAATCAAGTAATTTATAGGTGTTTTACAGGTACAATGAGTCCTTGAGTTTTATATTTGGGTTTCATAACTCACCTCTTAACAGAACATACTGATATATTTGGACTTCGACATATTAAGAAAGGAGACTTCAAATCCCCATATGGCGGCAGTTGTGTTGTCACCTTATTACAATAGAGTTTATTTGTGCAACTATACAACTTTACGACATTTTGACCTTATATAAAAATGTGTCGAAAATAAAATCAGCGATGGTGGTGATAAAAAGCATAGTAGTAATGAAAAAGACAAGTTTTGTGAATTTAATTCCACTGAACCAAACTAGTTCTGTAAAACAGTTTCACAGAACCATTATTAAGCATTAGATAGTCTAAGCATTAGATAGCATTAAGCTAGTTTTTTTCACTCTGAATGTAAAAAACCAAATACAAAGAGAGCAAGTGTAACACAATTTGCAAAAATATTTTATTAATGATTTTAAAAATAATTAGGAATTGCATTATATTTTTAGCTCTCTGACAACAGAATCCCCCTACTAATATTAGCCATTATATGGATTTTGCACTGCAAGTGAAAACTGGACAATGCTCTTATGTTTACTAATACTCATTAGAAGCTCTATGCTACTAAATTGAATAAAACATTTCTATTGGAATTAATGAAACTTAAAACACAGAAAGCATGCTCACAATTTTTAGGTCATAAAATGGTAAAAAAAATCCATTAGCTAATTAATATCCCTCTGTAGAAAGTCAAAATATAGCTGTATTTAATCTGTCTTCAAAATGATTAGGGCTCTTTATGTAATAGGCGAAGTTATTAGTATCTTGATATTAAGAGATAGGGAAATCAAAACACAGAAAAGACAGAATTAGAACTCAAGTTTCTGAATTTTAACACTTCAGTATTTCTTACAAAACACGTTAGATACAAAGTTCTAAGTTAATATTGAAAAGCAAATGGCATGTTCAATTTGGTATTTAACATTATATTTAATATGTATATTTAATATAATCACTACACGTTCGTTTTCCAAAAGTCAAAATGATCTATTTTACTTGCCCCAACAATCCGTTTCATTGCATCCAATTTGGCAGAATCTTTGTTGCTCTCCAACATTTGCTTTAGATCTTCATTCCTATACAAAAGGAAAGAAGAAAAGTCCATATTTAGATTTTCACATTATACAGCTATTAAAATATATCACTTTCATAAGAACTAGAAATATGATAGGCAATGTTAAATAACTGCATTCTTATTTATAATTAAATATGTATTTCTTGTCTTAACCCTACAAAATCATATGAAGGCTTACTTTTTTCTAATTAAAAATACAACTAGAAAATATATAAACAGTAGAGACAGCAATATATAAAAACTACATCTGAGGATATACAATTACCAAACAGTAAATTACTACAAATGTTCATTGTAATGAACTTAGTGTCTTTTCTTAAAACGTCTCAGACCCTTTCACATTGCACAGGTAACTGAAAAAGGAGAAAAATTAACATTACCACATATGAGATTTTTTCTTCTTTTTGTTATTTTCCTGTTTTACTTAATGAGCATGTATACTTTTTATAAATGAAAAACCTAAAAGCTAAAAGAAACCTCAAAAACTTTATTGGGGTTAAGAATAAAACTGAAGTAATTAGATAGGAACTAATTTTCTAGAAAGAAAATATGATCACACATATGCATGTCAAAAAAAAAAAAAGAAAGAAAATTCATGTTCTCATTCCTGATCCTCTTTACTTTTCCCCAACAGTTCTCCATCATTCTTCTCCATCAGTGCTACCCAGAGAGAGAAGAGAGCAGTGAAGAATAATGAAATGTCAATTTTTAAGAAGTCCCAACCTCTAAAACCACTTATATCTTATTTGTGGCCTAATGGAAACTTACTTCTTTTGCATCTGAGACGCCAGAGTCCCTTCCCCACCACCATTAGATTCTGACGTGCTCTCTGAAACTACAAACAAGAGAACAGGGACCCAATATTACAGCCAAAGGGTTTGCTCTTTGTGCTTACAGAAAAGATAGGCTTCAACAACAAATATAAATATCTTTTGTCTAGACACAGGCAGAGTAATAATAACTTTGAGGTTCAGAGAAAAGAGACAAGGAAAACCCTACAAACTATTTCACCCTGATGTAATATTCAACTTCTCACAGGTATGTCATAAAGAACTTTTAACAATTCTGATGTAAATTGAACATTTCTTTCCAAACTCCTCTTTGCTTGTTACCAAAACAATAAAGATTTGAATGAGTTAATACCATGACACCTAGTTTATTCTCATAATATTTTCACTTGTACTGAGTCATTTTAAGTCTGCCTCCCTCATATATTAATTCAAGTATGGTCTATTAACATGTTATTGCATTAATATTGCATTAACTTACATTTTAAAAAATTCTCTTTGATAAACATCAAAAGTTGATTCAAATTAATGCTAAGTTGGCAATACTTTCATTGCCTCTGTGGAAAACCAATACTTGTTTCAAATATGTATTTTTTTAATTTACCTAGTTCTTAACTGTTTCCCTGTACCTTTCCAACTTGAAGTATTAGGACACCAACTTTATTTTTACATAAGTGCCATCTTGTGGTGTTAAGCGGTATAACCTTTCCTTTCATGTTCAAAATATGCCTGTTTTTATAGTTTCAAACAACAGAGAAAAATATGTAACTGGACTGTTAAAGAAAATATTGCTATCGCCAGGAAGCCACTCTATTTCCGCACCAGTATAAAGCAACAACTAAGTTTACCAGTTACATATAAGAACTTAGGAGGTAGTGGGACTTTTAGATAGTATAAATTGCCATTTTAAAAAATTATAATCCATTAAGTCCTTAAAACCTCCCACCCCATTTAAAGACAATGTAAATTAAAGAAAATGTTAAGACTGCAGCACTGTTCGCTATGTCAGTGCCACTCAAAGTGTGAGCTGAAAAAGTCTGCTCCAGGAACCATTACCAATCCATGAACATCTGTTATAATCCGTGAAGTTACATACAGAAACTGAGAGCAAGCACAGTTAGAAAGCTGACAGAGAATTCAACAGTGTAACTTCTTATCTTCTGAATCTAAGAAAAACAGGGGCTTGTATTCTGCAGGGGTTTTTTTCACTTCATTTTCCTAGTAACTTTTTTGTTGTTTTTTACTGAAATACACATCCATGATGGCCTGAAAATTTAAAAAGGCCCTTTATCAGTTTGAGTGCAGTGCTCTACACAATTACCTTCTTTTTCCACAAAACAATCACCCAAATTTATATTCGATAGAAAGCAACACATGAAACTTAAATCCAGGAATGATGGATTGACAAACGTGATAAGGAATAGCAAATTCCAATCAGAGATACATCCCAAAAGGATGCATCAAAATCTTTACAGAGGGAAAGGCTGGACCTTTTTCTAGTCCTGTCAAAATTTCTACACATACAACACAGGCACCACACCTCTTCCTGCTTTGAGAACCACTCAAATAAAAGATGTCCCTATGCCAAACGGTGCACTGTACACATGAACAGATATGCAGGGAAAAAAGGCTGGCAATAAAAGTCAGAATCCTGCTTTTTTCTGTCTGCTATGCAGATAAAGGGGTAGACCTCCTCAGTAAGTTATGTGCACAATGTGAAGGGTTAGAAACTTTAGTTCGGTTATGCCATCTTGATGATACTTAGAACCTTGTATGTTTCTGGCACAAAGCATGCACTAAATAAATACAAGAGTTAGTAAAATAGAAAACCCCAGCTACCTAATCATCCATCTGTAAACGCTCTAAAAGGAGGAACCACAAATTATCCAAGCAAATATGCATGAATTTCTCCTCCTATTCTGTTCACAAAATTAAAAATAGTCTACAATCGCTAACAACACTTCCTCAAGCCTTCAGTAATCTTTTCTCTCTCACTCTTCTGTTACAATTTCTCTCATGAAGGTAACAAATAACTTTCTAAATAAAAACCCAGTACAAAAAACTCATAAATACTTTTACATTATTCCTCCACATTTGATACAATTGACCAATAATCCTCCATCTTGAAATTTCCTCCTCCCTTAGATTCTGTAACTCTATTCTCATTTGGTTTCCATTTGTGACAAACCAATGAACAAAAATGGCAAAAGTCCTTGCATCCTTGCCCTCAGAGTTTTTGTTCTAATAAGTAAAAACATTCAACAAGCTTATTAAATAGCTAAAGTATAAGTCCTGAGGTGATATAAAGGAAAAATAGAACAGGGAAGAGGGAATGCAGAAGGGGAAACGAGACAACTTTAAATACAATGGTCATAGTAGGTTAAATAAAGAGACGTCTGAACAAGACTTACAAATGAGGATGTTAGCCATGCAGATACTGGGGAGGAAGGTGGGAAGGGAAGCACTCTAGGCAAAAGAGACAATGAAGTACGGTAAATAATACTAACAACTTTGGTGTTTACTCTGGAGGGCTTTTTTGAATAGAGAAGAGTCATGATCATGTATATATATATACACACACACACACACATCATGATCTAATATATTTTATATATATAGAAAGATATAGATATGGATATACCAAAAGGACTAGATCTTGAGGGGCAAAATGACAGAGGAGGGAACCAATGAAATGGTATATAAAAATCTGTGTACAAACACCCTCAAGTAGTTGGCTACAATTTTCCCAGGGCAAGATTCAGAAAATCCAGCAGAAAACAGAAGATGGGAGGGAGGTAAATACCTGCAAAGAGAATTCAACAACCACATACAGCTATGAAAAGAAGATGGAATTCAAGTATCTCCCAAGTTGAGAAGCCTTGGTAAATACCCTGGCTTTCAGTTAATATCACAGAAGGGCCACGATGGAAGAGTAAGGGTATTTTCTAAGAGTATGAGAAAAACTGAAATAATCAAGACCTTACAAAGCCTAAAATTGAGCTTAAACAGGATCAAACTGGTCTGCTAGTACTCTATCTGCCTATCAGAAAAAAATACAAACTACCTTGGAAGAATATATCATCCAGAGCCTCAACAATATTTTTATCCTAAATATTCAGCATCTAATCAAAACTTAAGATACATGCTAAAAACATGAAGAAATGGCAAAAAAAAAGAAAGAAAGAAAAAACAAACAAACAGATCCATGGGTACTTCAGATACTAGTTATCAGACCAGGACTTCAAAGTAACTACAATTAATATGGTCAGGAAAAGATGGACAAAATAGATTAAATGATAGAAAATATCAACAAAGCAGTATAAACTATACAAAATAATTAAATGAACATCCAGGACTGATAAACACAGTATATGAAATTAAGAACTCACCAGCCCTGTCTGATGTGGCTGAGTCAGGGATGGGCACTGACCCAAAAACCGGAAGGCCACCGGTTGATTCCAGGTCAGGGCACATGCCTGGGTTGCAGGCCAGGTCCCCAGTTGGGGCCTTGCAAGAGGCAACCAATCAAAATAAATGTTTTTCTCCCTCTCCTTCTCCCTCTCTAAAAATAAATTAATAATATTTTTCACAGCGCCTAGTGTAGTTTTATGTTTTTCTCCCTCTCCTTCTCCCTCTCTAAAAATAAATTAATAATATTTTTCACATTTTTTATTGTTGTTCAAGTACAGTTGTCTCCATCTTCCACCCACCACTCCCCCCACCCCAGCCATCCCCACCTCCCACCCTCGATCCTATCCCCCTTTGGCTTTGTCCATGTGTCCTTTATACATGTTCCTGAAAACCCTTTCCTCTTTTCCCCCCATTATCCCCTCCCACCTCCCCTCTGGTTACTGTCAGTTTGTTCTTTATTTCAATGTCTCTGGTAATATTTTACTTGCTTGTTTGCTTTGTTGATTAGGTTCCACTTAGAGGTGAGATCATATGATATTTGTCTTACACCACCTGGCTTATTTCACTTAGCATAATGCTCTCCATAAACAAATCAACAAATAACAATTGTTGGAGAGGATGTGGAGAAAAGGGAACCCTAGTGCACTGTTGGTGGGAATGCAGACTGGTGTAGCCACTGTGGAAAACAGTATGGAATTTCCTCAGAAAACTAAAAGTGGAACTGCCTTTTGACCTAATAAATTTTTTAAAAGAACTCACCAGACTGGTTTAGAGCAAACTTGAAAGAGCAAAAATCAAAATTACTGAACTGGAACACAGGTCAAAAGAAAATATATAATTTGAAGCACCAAGGTATAAAATAATGGAAAACAGAGAACAGAGCATCAGAGGCATGTGGGATATAGTCAAAATATCTAAAATACCTCTAATTAGGGTCCCAAAAAGAGGAGAGAGAGAGAATGAGATAAAAGCAGTATTTCAAGAGATAATGGCTAAGAATTTTTCCAGACTGATGAAATGCATAAACCCACACACTTAAAAATCTTAAGTAAAAGGACAAACATAAAACTACAATAGGCGCTGCAGTCAAGCTGCTAAAAATCAAACACAATGAGAAAAATCTTAAAAGCATGCAGAGAAAAAAAAATCTCCTTAAGGAACGGGTCAGCAAACCTTTCCTGTAAAGGGCCAGATAGTAAATATTTTAGGTATTACAGGCCATACCATCTGTGATGTAAGTACTCAACTTTACCATTGTAGGGTGAAAGCAGCTACAGACAATAAACAAGCATGGCTGTGTTCTAATAAAACTTTATTTATATAAACAGGTCAGCCAAAATTTGCTAACCCCTGCCTTAAAAGAACCAATAATACTGATGGCTAACTTTTCAACAGACATTATAAAGGCCAGAAGATAATGGAATAACATCTTTAAAGGACTGAAGGAAAAAATAATAAAGGTCAACATATAGGCCTGACAGTGTGTGGGTGGGTGTCATCCCACAAAGCAAAAGGTTGCCAGTTCAACTCTCGGTCAGGGCACATGCCTGGGTTGTGGGTTCAGTCCTTGGTCAGGGCATGTGTGAAAGGCAACCAATCAATGCTTCTTTCCCTCTCTTTGTCCTTCCCTTTCCCTCCCTCTAAAAGTAAATAAATAAAATCTTTATTTTAAAAAGGTCAACACTGAATTCTATACCCACTGAAAATATCCTTCGAAACTAAAGGTGAAATAAAGTGGTCTTCAGACTAATAAAAGCTGAGGATCTGTCTATGGCCACATCACCATGAACGCGCCCAATCTCATCTAAAAGCTGAGAATGGGGTACCAGGACATAAAAGGCTATTATTTTAAAAGAAAGATAAAATAATTCTAAATGTATATATGCTCTGAATTTAAAGCTTCCATCTATAAAGCAAAATCTGACAGAACTAAAAGAAGGAAAACAAACATCCACAATCATGACTGGCAATTTTGATATACCTTTCTCAGTGAGTGAAAGAACAAGCACACAAAAAACTCAATAAAGATGTAGAAAATTTAAACAACACAATTAAACAACTTAACCTGAGACACACCAGGCACTACATCCAACAACCAAAGAATAAACATTCTTTTTAAGTGCTCATAGAACATTCATCGAAATATATGCCAAATAAGATCTCAACAAATTTCTAAGGTCTGAAATCATACAGAGCATGTGAAATCTAACTAGCAATCAATAATAGAAGAATAAGTAGAAAATGGCCAGATGTTCAGAAATATAAGCAACACACTGTAAATGATCTATGAGCCAAGGAAGAAATCATCAGGGAAATTAAAAAATATTTTTAACTAACTAATGACACTGCAACATTTCACAAGTCATGAGATACAGCTAAAGCAGTACTGAAAAGTAAATTTACATTTCTAAATGCAATATAAAAGATTAAAAATCTATAAGCTTCCATCTCAAGAAGCTAGAAAAAGAACAGCAAATTAAAGTCAAAGAACAAGTAAAAATAAATAAAAGGATAATTCAGTTGTATAGAAACTAAACTATAATAGAGTAAAATCAACAAAACTAAAGGTTAGTATCTACTTCAAATACGTTGTTATAAAGACAACAAAAAAGGCACCTGTCACTGGGCCTAGCACACTCATTTATTCAAGATGCACTATGTGTCAAGAAATGTGCTAAGTAGTAGGGTCCCTGACTTCTTGGGACTTACTTCCTAAGTGAGGATTTAAGGGAAAGACAGTATAAGAGGAATGACAAAAGGAGGAAGAGGAAGGGAAGGAGGAATGGAAGAAGGAAGGAAAACATAAAGATAGAAAGACCAGATTAGTACTCAATTAAAAAGAATTAAAATAGAGTAACGCAATAAAGCAAAGATTAAGTGGACACAAAAGATCTCTATGGGTAGGTGATCAAATAAGGTCTCAATTGACAAGAAAGAAGCCAACCACAGAAATTCTGCCAAGATAATAAGGCAGGAATGTACTTGAATATGAGACCCAAATGAAGGTCTATACATGTAGGCTACAGTTTCCTCAAGTACACTAAACTCCTTGCAGCCCCATCATAGGCACACAATAAATATCAGCTGAAAGACTAAATGGATAATGGACTATATACTAACATGTTTCTTAAGAGGGATACAGAAAAACTCCAAGCTTTCACTGGATTCTCAAAAGGATCCATGACCCCAATAAAGGTTAAACCCCAGGCACATTTTAAAAGCCATGATGCCACACACATACCACAGGAAGTCTCCACACATACTTGCCAAATCCTTATCAATGCCCTTAGACACCTGTTCTCCTGTCAGGCAGCAAGAAGTAGGTTCTACTTTTGCCTAGGCTGTTAGGAATTTCTTCTAGAATGTGAGCACTCATCCTTAAAGTTTCAAAGGAAATTTCACAGAATCACTGAGATAGTTGGGTTTACATATGCTGAGACGAAAGTAAGATGGAACAGGTAAACCTTCTTTCTTACTGTTTAAGAGCACTGTAAATGAAAAATGCCAGTTGGGGGAGTCTCGGAAACAGTGAAAAATTGATAAACATAAACCAAAAAACTTTTTAATTTTTTGCACTAAAAAGGTGCCATAAACTAACCCAAAAATAAATTAATTACTTTGGGATTCATCTGAGAAAAGTGCCAATTTTCTTAAAATACAAGGGCCCCTTGACGAGTCAATAAGAGCTGATTCAATAGGGAAATGGACAATGGACATTTCCAAGTGTTTCACTGAAAGAATAAACCAAAACATATGAGGGAGAAGACTTAATGCACTCACAATTATAAGGACTCAAGGTAATAACAATCTGCACCTATAAGACTGACAAGCATTATGAAATTTGATGGTACCCAGTATTGGCAAAGATGTAATGAAAAGAGACTTGACTGCTGGTGCAACCCATCTGGAAGGGGATTTAGCAAGATCTGTCATAATTTAAAATGTAATGACCTTTGACCTAAAAGCCTATGTCCAGAAAATTTTCCTACAAATAGATACATTCACACAAGAAATACAAAAAAATTATGTTGGAATATTGCTTATACTCATCAAAAAGTGATACTAATCAAATGCCCCTCAAAACCAGAACTAATGAAATAAAGGGAGAACTAGGAAATATTATAGAGTGGTGAAAGAGACTGAAATAGATTTATATGCTGATTCAAAAAGGCCTCCAAGATATATGAAAGATATATGAAGGGAAAAGCGACATATGTGCAGGATACCATATATATTATCATTTGATTTTTTAAAAAATTGTCTGGAAAGATGCATATAAATGTGTCCACTGTAGCTATCTCAGAGTACAGGAACATAAGTTATATCCTTTCTATATTACTATTTAATTTTTCACTAACATGTCTTGCATTTATGGCATATACATTATTTAGCCAAGACTGTAGTATCGTTTTCTAGAACTTATGAAACTATCTAATCTTATTATTACGAAGTCTCGATGAAGCACATGTGACAATTATTCCCATTTAATAGATAAGGAACTGAGGCTCAAATACTGTAAGTACAACATACAAATAAAGGATTATACAATATATAAGAAATTCTGCCTTTTGTGGGTGGCGGCAAATGGGGAGAGAACGCTACGAACACCTCAGGCACACTGGGAGAGTACGAGGTGGTGGGGCCCTGCCTGCCCAGCCCTAAGTGCCACACATCGCCCCTCTACCACATGCGCACCTTTGCACCTAACGATGTCTGGTACTCTGTGTCTCAGCTGAAGAAGATAAAGAAATCTTCAGGGGAAATCCTCTACTGTGGGCAGATGTTCAAAAAATTCCCTTTTAGGGTGATTAAATATTATTTCCAATAAATATTAGTTAAAAGAATAAATGGATATAGACTATATACTAACATGTTTCTTAAGAGGGATACAGAAAAACTCCAAGCTTTCACTGGATTCTCAAAAGGATCCATTACCCCAATAAAGGTTAAACCCCAGGCACGTTTTAAAAACCATGATGCCATACACATACTACAAGAAGTCTCTTCCCCTTAGGGTTAAGAACTTTGGTATCTGCCTGCTCTGTGACTCCCACAGTGGGACCCACAACATGTACAGGGAATACTGGGACGTGACTAACACCGGCGCAGTCACCTAGTGCTACTGAGACATGGGGGCCCAGCACCGTGCCCACGCCCACTCCATCCAGATCATGAAGGTGGAGGAGACTGCAGCCAGCAAGTGCCGCTGGTGGGCAGTTGAGCAGTTCCATGACTCCAAGACCATGTTCCCAGTGCCCCACCAGGTGCCAGCACAAGCCACACTTCACCATCAAGAGGCCCAACACCTTCTTTTAGATACAGGGCTTCCCTGTTCCCTAATCCACCCAAAAAACTCCTCATTTGAAAACTGGGGTGCTTAAAAGAAAAAAAAAAGAAAGAAATTTTAATCTCATGTAACTTTTAAGTAAGACTCCAGAGAACAAGGGAATGGCAAGTAATTAAACTTGTATTGTTTTGAAAACCAACGTCCTTCAAATTTATCACACTGTTGTGGATTTCTACTTTAGAAAGAAGAGGAGGGGATTTCCGGAGGCCTAGGTAGACATGCCATGCATCCTCACGCACTCACAGAAAGAATTACAACCATATGTCAAAACTAGTAACACCCAGAACCGTCGGAAAACTGCGCTGTATGGAAGTCTAACAACCAAGGCTTCATCTCCAAATGTGCCAACATACAAATCATAGGGATGCCAGAAGGAGAAGAGGAAGAGCAAGACATTGAAAACTTATTTTAAAAAATAATGAAAGAAAACTTTCCTACTTTGGTAAAGGAAATAGACTTACAAGTCCATGAAGCACAGAGAGTCCCAAATAAGTCGGACCCAATGAGGAACACACCAAGACACATCAGAATTAAAATGCCAAATGTTAAAGATAAAGAGAGAATGTTAAAAGCAGCAAGAGAAAAGCAGAGAGTTACCTACAAAGGAGTTCCCATAAAAGTATAGGCTGATTTCTCAAAAGAAACTTTGCAGGCTAGAAGGGACTGGAAAGAAGTATTCAAAGTGATGAAAAGCAAGGACCTACAACCTAGATTACGCTATCCAGCGAAGCTACCATTTAGAATGGAAGGGCAAATAAAGTGCTCCCAGACAAGGCAGAACTAAAGGAGTTCATCATGACCAAGCCATTATTATAGGAAATGTTAAAGGAACTTACTTAAGAAAAAAGAAGAAGATTAAAACCATGAACATTAAAAAGCAACACATTCCACATTCACAACTATCAACAACTGAATCTTTAAAACAACAACAACAAAAAACCTAAGCTAACAACCAGAACAAGAACAGAATCATAGATATGAAGATCATTTGGAGGATTATCAGCCAGGAGGAGGTAGGGGGAGAATGGGGTAATAGTGCAGGAATTAAGAAGCATAATCAGTAGGAACAAAACAGAGGGAAGTTAAGAACAGCACGGGAAATGGAAAAACCAAAGAACTTACACACAGGACCTGTGGACATGAACTAAGTAAGGGGTAGGGAGGATTGCTTGAAGGGGGGTACTGGGCAGAGGGGGGCAAAGGGGGAAAAATTGGGACAACTGTAATAGCATAATTAATAAAATATACTTAAATTTTTTTAATTTCTGCTTTAAAGTTCAGTATATTATGAACACATTTCAAGAACTGTAGAGTAATACCTTATAAGTATAAATCTACAACCTACAGTGCCACAACACTTTCTCCCATATCTATAATCTGCTGCAAGAAAACTATTACTTTTTTCTTACATTCAAAATTAAAGAAAACCGATCGCTGAAATAATAATATACACTAACTCTAACTATTCTCAATAGTAGTCTAAAACATCTGCGATGCACTTCTGCATAAGTCAAAATAAATTTTATCTTCAATGACATTACTTTGATTGTATTTGGTTAACATTATCTCATGTAGATTCATCAGCTCAAAATTAATTAGTATTACAGAATAATGTATTCCATCCAAACAATTCATCTTTGCTGGCTTGCATGCCTCACTGCCGCTGGCATGCTCCCGCAATAATGGGCACGGTGCCACAGTAACAGATGGGCATGAACACAGACATGCCAAAGAGTCAGTGTGTGCATCAGGTCTGAGTGTTAGCATTATATTTTCCTCCAAGAAATTCATAAACTAGGTAGAATAAATACAAGTTTTCCAAACTGTGTTAATAAGATATGCCAACTCAAAGCTGGATCAATTTTTTTTAAGTTCTTTAGAAAAATAAAAACAACTTTCCAAGGCCACAGAAGGCAAGTAAGTTTTCCATGTGATGAGTTTGGATCAGCTTTCTGTGCAGGGAATTGAGGAAACCAACATGCAATCTCTATCTCAGATAAGCTCTGTCCCCAAAGCACTTGAAAAGCTCAGTAAAAACTCCCGTTTTTAGGAAGTCACACGGCAGTGTTGCAAGATGAAAAAGTTCTTGACATCCGCCATACAACACTGTGAATATACTTAACACTACACACTTAACTGCACACTTTAAAATGATTAAGGTGGTAAGTTTAATGTTACGTGTTTTTTACCACAGTGAAGGAAAAAAAGTCACATGGTCCTGTCAAGTGTCCTGAGGAAGGCTATACAGGCCTAGAAAGAGAAAGCAGGTCAAATTCCTACTTATGAATAGAATCTAAAAGTGCAAATAACTGGAATTTATATAGTTATTTAAAAGTTTGCCATCTAATGGGAATAAAAGATAGAAACTGTACTGAGTAATCTAAAATTAAAAAATTTTAAAAAATAAAACAAATTTTAAAAAAGTTTGCCGTCTGTTGAAAAACTACTGTCATCTAAAAAAGCAGTCATTTGCCCTGGCTGGCGTAGCTCAGTGGATTGAGCGCGGGCTGCGAACCAAAACATCGCAGGTTCGATTCCCAGTCAGGGCACATGCCTGGGTTGCAGGCCAGGTCCCCAGTGGGGACCACATGAGAGGCAACCACACATTGATGTTTCTCTCTCTCTCCTTCTCCCGCTCTTCCCCTCTCTAAAAATAAATAAATAAAATA
>CM052540.1:148573516-148597875 GCA_028533065.1 Trachops cirrhosus | reverse complement strand
CCTGGCTGGCGTAGCTCAGTGGATTGAGCGCGGGCTGCGAACCAAAACATCGCAGGTTCGATTCCCAGTCAGGGCACATGCCTGGGTTGCAGGCCAGGTCCCCAGTGGGGACCACATGAGAGGCAACCACACATTGATGTTTCTCTCTCTCTCCTTCTCCCGCTCTTCCCCTCTCTAAAAATAAATAAATAAAATATTTTAAAAAAAAAATAAAAAAGCAGTCATTTTAAGAGATTAAGTTATTTTACATGTAGTTTTAAATTTTTGAAATATAATACATATACTATTGACCCAACTATATTAAAACATTTTAATCATTTTTACTACATTAATGAAAAATTTTAAAATATTAAGAATGCTAAGGAAAAAATCACTTGCTAAGTAACGGACCAGGCCCCACAACAGATAGATGGCTGTTCGTGTGCATGTGCATTATGTACACATAGAAGCTGTCTCCGACTTCCAGCACTTACCCACATTTTCTCCTTGAAAAACTTGTTCAAGCATCCAATCACCTTGAGAAAACCAATCTGTTATTTTATAATTGTTATACTGCCAGACAAATAGAAGCTATTTATAAGAACTATGTGTTTCTAATCATATTTAGTTGACTTTTAATTAACCCTACCATTTCTACTTGTTACGTTAAATGAGTCATCTGTATTGATTTTATTAAAATACCTAAAAGTGTTTGTAAAATTCTTACTGTCCCTGAAGTTGGTAAACTCAAACATCCAGAAGAGTGTTCCAGACTTCCGGATTTCAAGAACTAGGTCAAATTTGAACAAATATTCTTGGTAATGACACAGAGTTGCCCACTTTTAGTTTGCCAAATAAAAACATTAGCAAAAACTACCCTCTATAATTGCCACTGTTTCATAAAAGATGATAGGAAGGATGTTTGCATTCCTTTGCAGGCTAGTACAGTGGTAGCCATTTGTATCCCTTTTTTAGTAATCTGACTGCTCTCATTATTTTGGGCTAATGTTCTTTAGATACTATGTTTTATTTTTTTATTCTCAAAATATTTGTTGGCCAATACTATATTGGCCTTTTCAATAATCACAAACATATCTCAAGAACAGACCTAACAGAATCTGATTACATCTAATGAGAAGTGTCATTACTTAGTCACAGACGACTGTATATTGGTCTCACCTCAATATACTCTCAAACACATACGTATCAAACATATCTACAAATATGTAACTACAGTCCAACATCACTCATGAAAATGTCCTTTCACCTTCCCAAATGTCCTCTCAACCCTTTCTCATTTAAGTCAACAGTCCTAACATTCCTCTAGTTAGGCTTAAAACCGAAGTCCTTGACCCCTCTCTCCTTCACTCAAATCTAGTTAATAATTAAAAGCTATAAATCCCTCTTTCATGATGCTGCTCACATTTCCCTTCCTCTTCATTCCCTGCTTAAACCAACAGAGCCCAAACCATTATCATATTACTCTTAGGCTTTTCTGAAAAATCTCCTTTATGGTTCCTCTGTCCCCAGTTTTTCTCCAATCTATTCTCAATAAAATGCCAGATTCATCTTCCCAAAACACCACTGCAGTAGTATTTGTAATCATCAACTCCTGCGCCTAGAACGGAAGTTAAAGTCCCACTTCCTTCACACTCTAGCCAACTGCTCCTCGAATATCACTATCCACTGCTCCTTCCCATGAACTCCACTCTTTACACAAACAGGTTCACTCACTGTTGCCAGAGAAAAGCCAGAATAGTTTACCCTTATTCTTGGTTTTCCTATCCTTAATTTTTTCCTAATCCTCATGTCAGAGTTTACCTTCTCTGCAGCTCCAGCCTTCAGTGACAACTTTCTTCTTTACTATGTACCACTTCTTACTTCATTTGACATTAAGCAAGTGCTAACCTTTTTATTTTAATGTTAGTGTTCTGACAGCTCAACTAGAGATAAAGTAAGGTAACCTTCCCAAGTAGCACTTATTAATTCTATGACAAATTTTCACACCCAGGCAGAGTAGCTCCAGAGCAGGTGTGCTTAAGCATCACCACACTGTCTCAAAAACCACAATAAACAATTCATCTGCCATCTTCCTCCTACAGAAGTAGAAAGTTGGTTTGATCCTTTTTGTAAATCTTAAACATAATGCAAAACATGTTTGTATAATGAACTTCAAGTGTTTCCCCAACTTACTTCTTCTTGGTCTTCTAAGTGAGTTTTAATTGTCCTACTCCCTCCAGGGTCAACTTTACTAGGTTTCCACCTTGGCCTCCTCTCATGCCACACATCTTCCCTTCAATGGCTTCCAAAATCACCTATCAACTGATGACTCCCAAATCTCCACTGCCCAAGTACCTCTCCTGGGTGCCATAGCCATGAACCTAACTGCTCAGGGGCTGCCCACCTACCACCTCAACCAAACTCAGCAGGTCCAACAGAGAATGCAACACTTCTCACTCCAAACTTCCCTGTTTTCTGTGTTTCCAATATCACAGAAAACTTTCAGTAGTCATAAAGTTGGCCAATCTAAACACCAAGTGCAGCCAGAGTGACCTTTCTAAAACGTAAATCTATGTTGTCCCTCTATTTAAAATCCTTTGGTAGCTCCCTTACTGTGCAAACCTTCATGATAAAGTCCAAATTTCTGAGCATGGTATACAAGACCCTTCATACTATGGGCTCTGATTACCTGTAAACTGTCTTTTATCAGTCCCTCATTTCCCTCCAACCCTGTGCCTCAGCCATACTGAATTTTTTTTCCTGTCCCCTAAAATAAGCCCTAAATCCTTGCTTCTAAATAAGTGGTGTCCAAAAGAATGTTCTGTGAACTGGAAATATTCTTTATGTGCACTATCCAATATAGTGACGCTAACTACATTCAGTACATAAATATGTGGCTAGTGTGACTCAGAAACTGAATTTTTTTATTTTAATTTAAATAGTCACATGTGGCTAGTGGCTACTATACTGAATAGCACAGCTCTAAACCTATGTATATGCTATTCCCTCTGCCTGGCATACACAGATATGTACGGAAAGCCCTGGTCAGTGCTACTATCTAACAAAACATTATTAGTATTGATTCTTTTATTATGTTATTCCCTTTATTTATGGAGTTAATTAATAAGGTCCCATTCTACACATGACTATTTAAAGCCTTTAGTGGAGCTAGCTATATAACTTCATTTTGTATACATAGTTGTTTACTTTTCTAACACTTTAGTACTTCTTCTCAGATGGTGGCTTAATTACAATTTGTCCTAAAAGAACTATCACTTTAAGAAATCAACAAGCTCCATATATTAGTGAATAAAAAGAGCAAATTATAATGCCTTATTACACTATAAAAGCACATAGCTTTACTTCAAAAATATATAGTATATATGTGCATAAGAAAAAAGACTGGAAGATCCCTATCATGTTAACTGGTTCTAAGTGTTGAAACTCAGGTGGTTATTTTTTAGCTAATCTGTATTTGATAAATTTTCTGTAAGGAAAAGGAGCTGTCAGTCTAGTGATTCTCTTCTCTCTGCTGCAATGTCAATTTTCCCTATTCTACATCAGATAGTTCAATCATCAAACGAAACAATATCCTTTCTCCTATTAAAAAAAAATCCCTTGACATGAAATTCCCTTCCATTCTATTGCTTTGCTCCCCTCCAAACTTATATACTAACTACAATTCTTTTTCCTTTCTCCCTTGAATCTATTCCAGCCAGGCTTTCAGCCCCACCATTGCACCTAGCCCCACTACTGTAACGGAAATGTCTTGTCAAAGTCACCAAAGTCCTCCATATACAAATCCAAAACTCTTTTGTCAGTAATCATCTACTTGACCCTATTCATACACTTGACACATTACCCCAGGAATGCCGATCTCCTTTTTTTTTTTACACTCACTCCCTTGCTGTATCATCCAATCCATGATATTTAATACCATCTATAACCTAATGGCTCCCAAACTTGTATCTCGAACCTAACTTCTCCTGTAAGGTCTACATTTATGTATCCAACTACCTATTTAGTATCTCCACTTGGATGCCTAACATACCTCTGAAACTTAACATGCTCAAGCTCTTTATCCCCTTCCCTCTTTAATTTCCTTTTCACACAATCTTCCTCATTTTAGTTGACAGCAATTGCAAACCTCCAGCTGTTTAGGCAAAAAACCTTGTGTCCATAATTGACATATTTTTTTCTCTCATATACCACATCCAAACCATCAGCAAATTTTATTAGCTCTACCTTCAAAACACTGTATATCCAGAATTCAACCATTTATCTCCACCAGCACCCAACTGAAATTAGTCATCATCTTCTCCTTGCCTAGATGGATTATTACAATAGACTCTTTGCCAGTCTCCTTGCCTCGGATCTGCTCTCTATTGCAAGTTCAGAAGGCAAAAGGTATCCATTTAAAAAGTAAACTGGATCATCTTACACCTCTGTTCAAAATCCTCCAGTGACTTCCTTTCCCACTCAGAATCAAAAAAGTCCTTACAATGATTTACAAAGCCCAAACCAACCTGGCTCCTCACTTCTCTGACCTCATCTACTAACCTCTCCCTCCTCTTCATCCACTCTACTCCTGCTATTCTGGCCTCTCTGTTGATCCTCATACAGGTCAGAAATTCTCCTGCCTCAGAGCCTGAACACTTCTTACTGAACACTCTTCCCCAGACATCTGCATGTCACTCCCTTACCTCCTTCAGGTACGTGCTCTATTAACAAATTTTCAAGGATCTCTTCCTGACCCTGCTTTTTCAAACGCAACCCAACCCCCACCCTTTAAATCCAATATCCCTGCTTTATTTTTCTCCATAATACTCTTTGTCATCAAATGCCCAACCATATATTGATTTGTTTATTGCCTATCTTCATTCCACTAGAATGTATGCCCCATGAGAGCAGGCATTTTGTCCCCTGCTTAATCCTTAGCATCAGGAACAGTGCAAGGCATACAAATGGCACTCGTATGTCATTATCAATAAATTACTTCTATAACTTTTAGTTTCAAAATAAAAAGAAATGAGCAAGCAAGTCCAAAGAATCCCAGACTATAACCTTTTCAAAGCAAAAAAAAAAAAAAAAAAAATTAACTAACACACAGCAGGCACTTAACAGCTACTGACTAACTTCTAAATACCCATTCTGCTCAAACCCTCCAATGGCTTGTCTTCTCAAAGTAAAATCCCAAGTTTTTCAAGGTCCTACATAATCTGATCTCCTGATCTTCTACTCTGCCCTTGCCTCTGCCTTCACAGTACTGATTTCCCCCTCATCCTTCATCACCACATTCTTAACCAAGGCTTTAAGAAACTTTGAGAAAACCCATTCCTTGAGTCCAGCTGGGTGAAATGCAGCTCTGATAACCCATAATTTTGGAACCAGCCTTATTCAATAGTCTCTCCCTTGTCCAGCTGCCATGCTAACTCATTCAGCTAAAGGATTAAAGACACCAGCCTTCTAATTAGATCAGTTCCTATCACAAATACAAATAACCAGCCCATCAATAGGCAGACATTGACCATTAATTGTTCACTTTCACAGATCTATAACTCTTTCCAGCTGATAGGCTACATAAGTCTTCCCTAAGTATACAAACCAGGGAATGTTATTCACAGTAATATGAAATATATGAAAATCATTTCTTCTTGATTATTCTACCTTGGGCTTTTCACTTTAAATTTTGAATTTGGACTGCAGGCAATTTGTTTTTGTCAGCAGTTCATTTATATACACAGCCGCAATATTGTCAAATTATTTCACTATAATACATTTGTCATTCCGTGAGCAGTTTGACTTTTCATGCAGTAAAAAAGAACATTTCAACCAACCATCTGTCTGCCTTTTTTTGTTCTAACCATTCAGTTCTAGTACTGCTGCTCTAAATCCTACACCCCCCCCAATTTAATTAATATATTTCACATCACGAGATTTAATGGTAAGGCTTCAAATTTAAGTATTCCAGATTTCCTCCTCGGATTTCACTAAAGCAGTGATCTTAAAATAACATATCCTACATCAGGAGATGAATATCTTTTTGGCTGAATATTCATTAAGATAAACTGTAAAAGTCAGAACTAACTCTCCTCCAAGAAGAAAAGGCAAGCAAATAAAATGAAACACTTTTACAATCTGTTGGAAAGTAAGACTCTGCTTATAGGCAGTATTTCATCAATTTTTAAATGGGTAAAATCTCATTTAACTTTAAGTGTATTTCAAGAATTAAATGATAGAAGCCCTCCTGCACCGTGAAGTGGCAATCCTTAGTTTCAGCAGTGAGCCCTTTGGGAAACTAGCAGTGTCATTTATGTGAAGACAAAAATAAGCAGTTCATCTAGTTCAGAAGGCACTGCAGATGCCATTACAGTTTCTTCTTTCAATAGCTATCTTGGAAAAAAAGAGTGAGTGAAACATCAATAAAACATTGAAATTGGCTAATATTTTAGGTGCTTTTTGTAAATAAAATAAAGTAGGATTCAATTTACATAGTATATAGCATGGCAAATATGTTAACATCTCCAGAACTAGATCTAGTAGTCATAAATTTCAACCTGCTAGGCAGAATTAACAAAACAGATCAAAACAAATCAGCTAACAAAACTGGAGTTATCAGAACTCAAGGAATTTAAATCTTTTGAACTTGAAGATGATGAGAGGGACAACAGTATGCTATAAAAATCATTAGTGGATTATATTCTCATACCTGCAACGCTAGTCTCCTGAGCACAAGACAATTAAATTCACAATGAGGAGTCTGTACCTCTTCATAACATGCTGAGGGGCCAACATTTTAGCAACTCACACTAAAACGTGTTTGACATTTCAAATTCCAGCATTTCAATTTTCTTCAGTAAATCATTCTTTATATTAAAAAAGTCTTATAATACATACCTTTAGGTAGGTATATCCCATTGAAAGGTTGAGAATTATTTCACAATTTAATATTAATTATATATTGTATTATTGTTAGTTTTCATTGGTCTTATCTCACCAACTAAATTCTAACTTTCTGAAAGGCATGGTAAAGATCTTGTAATTATTTTACATTTTTGTACTAAAAACACAGAATGAACTATACCTATGGAATAAGCCCAAATTTACAAATAAAGATGTCTTGGAAGAGTGTAAAAGAGAGTTAAATCCTGATTGTAAAATTCATTCAACACTTATGTGACAATTCCAAGTCAATTAACCCTAGTAACAGGAAAGACTCAAGCAATGCCAGGAAAATAACTGTTCTGGAATTATATACAATTTTTAATATATTTTATTGATTATGCTATTACAATTGTCCCATTTTTTTATCCCCTTTATTCCCCTCTGCCCTGCAACACCCCTCCCACCAGTATTTCCCCCCTTAGTTCATGTCCATGGGTCATACATATAAGTTCTTTGGCTTCTACATTTCCTATACTATTCTTAACTTCCCCTATTTTCCACCTACCATTTATGCTTCTTATTCACTGTACTTTTTCCCCCATTCTCAACCTCTTCCTCCCTGCTGATAACCCTTCATATGATCTCCACTTCTGTGATTCTGTGGAACTATATACAATTTAACTTCAGGCTGATACAATACACCAATGCAATGCAATGCAACCCCATCCTATCCAATACCACACCATACACCACAATAAAATAGGGATACCAGAATAGGTTTTCCTTCTGTGTAAGGTCCCCTGAATCAGTCATGCTTGATTTTTAAGTACGCTGGCTAAAGGGACAGTAAATGTTAGTAGAATCTGAATCATTCAACTGAGTAAAGGACCTGACAATATTTATTAAGCAAAATTATTGAGTTGGCCAAAAAGGTTATTTGGGTTTTTCCCATAAGTTACCTCTAGTAGTGCTTAGTTGTCTTTAACATCATTCAAAACAATTTTGTTAGATTGTATTGTAACAGTTGTCATACCAGCATGCATTAAAAAAAATTAGTCAAGATTGATGAATTTTTGTGTAACTATCTTAATATTGAAGGTGGAAGAAAATACACATTTTCAGCATATTATGCTTTCATGATTTCAAGAAAGGTCAAAACGCAACTGAACACAAAAAACAATTTGTGCAGTATGTGGAGAAGGTGCTGTGACTGATCAAATGTGTCAAAAGTGGTTTGTGAAATTTTGTGCTGGAGATTTCTCACCAGATGATGCTCCATGGTTGGCTAGAATAGTTCAAGTTGACAGCGATGAAATCAAGACATTAAACTGAAAACTATCAACATTATACTGCATGGGAGGCAGCCAACATACTAAAAATACCAGTATCCAAATCAATAAAGTTACTGGTGAAAATGAAAAACATGTCTTTTATTTTACAGAAAAAAATCATACAGACTTCTCAGTCAACCCAATATGAGCCGAACACTTTGCTAGCCAACTTCACATAAATTACACTATCTAATATTAGGTGAGTGTGTAAGAGATTCCTCTATACAATATTCAACAAATTCATTAAGACACTACACAATCTGAGAATACAGAATGACTTAATGAGATAAAGGTATCAATGAGAAATACTAGGACAAGTAAAAAGAAAGTGGAACAAACTTAAAACAACTGAAACTATAAAAGTGTTAAGTGAAAAAAATTACCAAAATATGATATAGACCCTAATTAAAATTATTATAAATAAAATGGAAACAATCACAAAAAAAAACAAGTTAAAAAGCTCATATAAGTGAGACACAATGACTTTTTAAGATATGACCAAAATAATGTTACTATTAATAATTTCATCTGGGACTAGTTTATCTTTATTTTTAATAAAGTACACTCAAGAACATCCCTATAAAAAGGTTATGCTCATTCAGCTGTACGTCTACATCTTTCTTGAAACAGAAAAAAATTGATGGAGCCATAGTTAGAATTACTGTAATTACAAACCACAGATCCATGTAATCTTCCTAGGAAACTCCACGAACAAACACTGAAATTGAGGTTAAAGGGTTATATGTAATGTAATTTTCGTGGCTGATGTTGTAAAGTTGACAGTAAATAAAATTTAAGTTAAAATAAGCTAGGCTTTGTTAATGCAATGTTAATCACTGATGTAGTGCTGACTATACCATGACTATAGGATGTAGCATGACTGCAGGAAAGCATGCAGCCCTTCGTCTGGGTCTAAATCAACTGTGAATGTAAACAAAAGAAAAATCCACCCTAGTTTCAGCAGGGACTAAAAATGCTACCTTTCAAGTATTTCAAGTGGTACTGCACTGGTTAAGTTTCTGGTTCCTGAGGCCACCTTTTAACTGTTAAAGCCAGTGGCCTCTTTCCAGCCTTTATTCTATTTGCCCTCACCATGCAACTCCTAACATAGTTGATCATTTCCTCTTACTGTCCTCTTAGCTTCTTTTGTTTTTAACCTTCCTCTGGTTTCCAACCCCTCCGAGCACTGTCTCTCTCCCTAGATCTTCTTCCATTCACACCTTAAATGCAGGGACTTACCTACACTGCCTTCTCTTTTAACAAGAAAAGTTCTCCCTGGATGATTTCATCCATTCCCGTGCTTTAATTACTACCTACAAGTAATCTCTACCTCAGCCAAATAAGCATTTTCTTTTGCAGCTCTCCTGGTTTCTACACACTTTGTCTGAAGAACTCCCCTTTCCTCTTTCCTCCCTTTGGCAAAAAACCTTTTCAGGCTTTAAGACTTCTGTCACCACTTCAGTAAAACTTTCACCAACTTTTCCAAATAGTGTTAGTTAATATTCTCATTTAGAAACCACTTTCAACTATACCATCTTACAAGAATCTCACAAAATAGGCAAGTATTATCATACCCTTTGTAAAAATGAGGATGCTGAAGTTTGAAGAGATAACACAACTTGAACAGGGCAACATTACAAGTGAAAACAATTAACTTAAATTTAGATCTTCTCTAGGACCAATGCTCTAATACACTGAGATGCTCTCAAAAGAAGAGAGATTAGATAATTTAATAGTCTTACTATTCTTAAGAAAAAATCATTAGTCTTATGCATTTCCTTCTAGAAATTAATTCCTAAATAAATGTTTAATCCAGGAATAAAATTATTAAAATTATTTTTAAATTTAACACACAGCCAAATGATAAAGATAAAAAAGGAGCTTAACTGTTTAAGACAAAGAAGGAAAATGATTTAGGAAAAAACTAAAAAATAAAATTTTACAACAGTATCAAAAGAAAGGAATAGGAAAAAATTAATTCTTCACATTTTAAATGAGGAAACTGAAAGTCTTGAAGTCAATATTCTAATACACAGGCCTGGTTAACCAATAAATAATGTATAGGATCTTTCATAAAACCATCTAAACCTCCCTAATTCCAGTTTTGTTTAAAGGAGGAAGGGGATAAATAAGATTAATAAATGAGATTAAATTCAGAAAACAAAAATCATCAATAATCCTGTGACTAGGACGTGATTAGGCATCTTGGAAATGGCCAGTGAAGCAGCAAAGGACATGCAGCTGTAGAACAAGAGGCCAAAGAGAATACTGGAGGGAGTCAGAGAGTTGAAACTACTATTTTGCAGCAAAGACTGCAAAGATTGCGGCAAAGACTGGTTGAGAAGATTCATCAAATACAGGGGGTGGTAAATTTAGTAAGAACCAGGACATCTGCATGGTCTCAAAGGGTCTTCCCCATCGAAAGATTATTGGAAAAAATGAAGTAACTGGACAATTATCATGAAGATGGGCATCTTATGCCTCAGGATGCCATAGTCTGAGAAGGCCACACATCACCTACTATGTAGTACTATGGCCAAGGATACATAACATAAGTCGAAAGAGGAAACACCACTAAAATTGATTTCCGAGCTATAACGTAATTGGCTTACATTCTTCAGACCCCAAGGTAGTGAAAAACAAAGACTAAGGAACTAGACCAGGTTAAAGAAGATTAAAGAGATTAGACAAAAAAATGAAATACAGGCCCCTAGATGGGATTCTGCACTAGAGGGGGGAAAAATGCTAAAATACAAAATTATTTATTGGAATAAAATGACAACACTGGATTACCGACTGGAAAATGTACTGATGTTAAATTTCCTGAATATAACAGTACGTGGTTGTGTAAGAGAGTATCTTTATTCTTAAAAAAATGCATACTAAGGTATTAAGGTATTAAGAATAAAGGGACATGATATATACAACCTAGTCTCCAAAGGTTCAGAACACATAATGTGAATGTGTGTATGTGTCTGTGTGTATACGGAGGGGGAGAAAGAGAGAAATAAAGCAATGTAGCAAATTTTAAAATTGTTGAGTTTGCATAGAAAGTAGTTGTCTGTACTAGCAACTTTTTGTAAATTTGAAACCATTTCTGAGTAAACCGTCAAAAATTAGAGTGGAAAAACAGGGTAAACTTTTAAGTTTTTTACATACATTTGTTATCTTTTAAGCAAAAAAATCACCAATTTATAAACGAGAGGCTCAGAAAAAATTAATTGACCACTTCCAGAACAGGAGTCTACTTGTTTCTTACACGACTCCATTATGTTACAGTTCAATGGCCAAAATGTTTCTAATTCCTGGTTACTTCAAGGTCCACGCTGTCTACAGCTACTACTCAAAATTTTAAACTTTTAATGAGCTGTATGCATTCTCTAATAAAAGCACCATAACTTTCATCAAGTAGAAAGTAGCATATCAAAGTGCTTGAGAGAATGAGCTCTTAGGGTATCTGGGTTCAAATTCAAACAGAGCAGTGTTCTAGCTTGTATGTGTATTAGATGCTGGGCAAATTAATCACTTGTGCTCTGATTTCCTAACTGGCAAAGTGGGATCAGTATCCGGAAACAAGCAATAGGATTGTTAGGAGCACTGAATGAGATAATAAAGTATTGTGCATAAATGTACAAGCACTGAATAAATGTTAGCTATTTTCATTCATTCATTCAGTTTTTTTAGCTATTTTTATTTTAAATCCAACCTGTTTAGTCACCTCAACAACACTGGTCATAGTCAAACCCAGATATCTTTTTTTCCAAATCAGACCCGAATGAGACAAAATTGAAAATCAGGGGCTCAAAGAGAAAACATCTTAGATGTTCACAAACCATAAAAGTAATTAATTGTAAGCAAATCACATGCAAGACAGAAACAGACTTATAGGTTAATTCAACAGCTGAAACCTTTTGCTAATAAAACTGAAGAGCTGCAACAAGCTCCTTTTTAGAACAATAACAGATCATTTAAGTGCACAGAATGAAAAATGAAAAGAAATTAATTTTCTTACTTTTAAACTCTTCTAACCTGAGAATAAGGTGAAATAAAAAACTGTATTCTACAAGCTGTACATAAGATTTCAATTAGCTTAAAACAGTCAAACTTCCATCGAAATTTCAACTACTATAGCACTTTAGACTGCCCTGTCTTGTTAGTAATTAAAATTTAATTACCGCTATACCCTTCTGACACCGTCAAAGTCACGAGCACAGGTACTTTACCTTAATTGAGCATCTAGTGACAGCCTAACATGTGACCATCGTGTTTAGTAGTGAAAGATTAAAAATAATTAAAGTGTAAAAATGATTACAATAATACATAAAGTTACTGTGATTCAGTAAGTTTAAACTCTTCTCCGCAAATAAAACAATTTGGGAATGTTTTCTTCCCATTTTTCGGTGTTAATTAAATAACTTTTACTAACTTTTTAAAAACAGAGTGTATATTTGTCTTTAGTAACACTAAATACTCTCTACTCATATGCTTATTAATGTTCGAGATGGGGGTTGTCTGTAATGCAAAAGAAACTGTTCGAGATCATTAATGTCTGTGTAAACCACTCTGTCCATTCATAAAGCGCCGGAACACTTCCTTGCTCCGGCACTTCAACAGTCTCCGATAAGCAACACTCACACGCCAAATCTCCTCCCTCTCAACTCCCCACTCTTTCAGCCTATGTGTGAACTTCTCCAAGTCCGATCCAACAACCATTAAATTTGCTAGAAGCGTTTGTTCAGATTTAAGATGACTCTGTCCCAGACCAACTCAATCAGAGTCTTTGCGGATGGAACTCAGGCTCTCCAAATGGCTCTTCCTTCACCCAAGTGTGAAGACCACTAGAGACCCCTGCACACACTCTCCGCAACTCGCCAACAGCTCCCACTACTCCCAGCTGACCCAACCCCACCCACCGGCAGGAAACGTTAACCCCCGGCCCCGGTGCAGTCTCCCGACCACCCCGCTCCTCTCCGGGAGCCCGAGCCCGGCGCCCCCTCCTCTGGGGTCCCCAGCTCCTTGGTCCCGTCCCCGCACCCCAAACCTCATCCTCACTTCTTCAAATCGCTGCTAAAGAGGCCGAAGGCACCGGAGGGGGAAATGGTTGAGGTCGCCTCCTGACCCAGCTCCGTCGCCTCCCCTCCCCCGGAATGCTCATTATAAGCGAAGCTGTTGCTGGTCATTGCTGCGGTGCTGGCGAGGGTCGGTGTAGTTCTGCGGGGTGTTCTCTCGGAGAAGCTCCCGCCCGTAGGACACGGAACAAAACTAGTTCTCGTGCGGAGGGGCGCGCGCAGGCGCTTCCGGACTCGTCACGGTTGCCTTAGCCGACCAGGCGGTCCACCCCTTGCGCATGCCCAGTGCGCAAGACGGCTGGCGCCCGCCGCCGGCCCCTCCAGGGCCGACTTGGATTTCCCTTCTCCGTGTTTTTGAGGCAGCTGAGAGTCTCAGACCCTGCCGGTGCCCTGGGAAGACCCTGAGCTTGCAGAAGACTGGAGTCTGGGCTTTTCAAGTTTCATAAAAGGAGGTACCCATCGTACCCATTTTGATCCGTTAAAGAAGATTCCCAGAACCCCGACACCTCTTTGTTTGGCTCCTGCTGTAAATTAAAGGCTTTCAGATTTCTCCTGAAACGCCATTTAACACACTAGATCAACTTTCCTAAACACATCAGGATCCCTTTCCCTTTTGGGGCTCGTTTCTCCCCACTCCGCACCACCCCCACCCCCGCCCCCACCGCGGCTCCCTCCAGCCAGCGTGGCAGTGCTTCCACAGCCACCCCACACAACCTTTATCCCGTAGCTTTCCGCTTTTATGAAAACTCTCTCCTGCTGCGTTTTGTAAGATGAGCGTGACTGATATCCAAGCCTGAATTTTTTTAATACAAAAAAGGAGAGTTACAGACTTTCTAAATAAAATACTAAAGAAATATGCAAACATTAAAATTACTCAGTAGTTTTTACACAATAAAAGAATTTTAACATTAAGAAACGTATTATACTTATATAACTATATATACATATAGATACTGTAAATTAATAACACTATCACCTTTCTGATTTAAAGAAGTATTTAGTAACCTGGAAATACTCTTACTGTTTCTATGCCTATGTCAAAAGATATATATGTTATGTTAAAATACCTCCACAAAATATACAAAGTAAACCACACATATTTAATAGTGAAACACTAAAGGCATTCCACCTAAAGTCAGAAAAAGGACAAATATGCCTATTAACACCATTACTATTGAACATTGTTTTATGGGTTCTAGTTAATGCAATAGAACAAGAAAATAAGTGGTGAAAGAAAAGAGAGAGGTTATAATATTTATAGATATGATTGTCTTCCTGGACAATCTAAGAGAAAATTATTAGACCTTTAAGTTGATTCAGCAGAATAGCCAGATTCAAAACCCAATAACACTCCTACACATTGATAATATCTAATTAGAAAATGTAATTTTTTAAAGATCCCACAGTCACAACAGATAAGCTTTTAGAAATGTATAAAACCTAAGTGAAGAAAAACCATCAAAATTTTATAGTTTAAATGTGGAGTATGGGGGAGAAGACCTGAAAGGAGAGTATATATTTCTAGATAGGAATATTCAAGTAAATCTATATATTTCACGAAGTTACAGTCAAAATTCTATTTTTTTAGACAAATTGAATCTAAAGTTCACCAGGAGAAATAATATAACTTAAAGCAAAAAAAAAGTTTTGAAAAAAAAGACTGATAAAGAAATTACCCTACCAGTCACTTAAATGTACCATAGAGTTATTGTAACTTTAAAGTTTGGTATCATTTTCAAGAGTAGATAGATTGGTACAATAGGATAGAAAGCAAGTCAGATATACACAAGTATTGACATTATGTCAAAGTTAACATTTCAGATCACTTAGGAAATAATATATTAATAAATGATACTAGGACAATTAATTAGTTAACTATGTGGCAAAAAATGAAGTTAGGTAACTGTATTACCGTATCTTGCCATATATAATGTGCATCCATGTTTTTGGCCCAAACTTCCAGGAAAATAATCTTTCATTTTAATTTTTTAATTCAAATTTATTTATATTTAGATATCTGTCTTTTGTATTATAAAGGAATGTTAGCATTTATCTTTGAATATATTATGGTACAACAAGTTTTATGTAACAAATATTACAAAACACAAGAACAGATGCAAGGTATTCCAGGTACTACCCATGTATAACACACATCCTTATTTTTCCCTCAAAAATTTGGGCCAAAAAATGCTCATTATACATGGCAAAATATGGTAGTTCCCAATGACTGCTGTAACAAATTTCCATAAATTCAGTGGCTTAACACAGCAAAAATCTATTCTCGTAAAATTCTAGAGTCCAGATGTTTGAAATTAAGGTGAGCAATATAAGGTATGATCAGGGCTGCTTTTTCCAGAACCTCTAGGGGAGAGGCAGTTCCTTGCCGTTTCTCGCTTCTAGAGCTGTATATCTGTATTCTTTGCAATCCTTGGCTCTTGGCCCCTTTCTTCTATCCTATAAGACCAACAGTATAACACCTTTAAATCTCTGCTCTGTCTTCATATTGCTTAGCCCCAGTCTGTGTCAAACCTCCTCTGCCCTCTTCTTATCAGGACACATGTGAATACATTTAGGGCCCACCCCAAATAATTTAGGGTAATCTTCCCATCTCAAAATCCTTAATTTAATTGCATCTGCAAAGTCACTTTTGCCATATGTATTCATCCTTTCCAGGAATTAGGATTTGGATATAAATTGGAGGAGAGGGGGAGGCCATCATTCAGCCTCCCACAACCTCTAACTCATACAATACCTATAGGAAAATTCCAGGTCAATTAAAAGCAAACCACAAATATTGAATGAATTTCAGGAAAATATTTTTGGGTTTGAGGGGTCTGAATGTTGAAGATTGGGACAAAAAAGAAAAACAACAACCTCTCAGCATAAATCTAGGCTAGAAACAATAAACAAATACTGGTAAAACAAGTTCTATATAAATAGTTTTAGCAGTCTTTATGATCAGAAAATGACTCTTCTTATGTTTTTTTATAGAATTTAAATTTTACAGGTCAGTGAAGAGAGAAACTTCAAATTTCAGTGTTTTCTGTATTCATTTGAATTTATTACTTTAAGGAATAAAGCTACTCTTATTTTAAAAGTATTTAAATTTGAATTACAAATAAAACAATAATATGATTTCTAATAAATATGAGTTTCCATTTGTTAAGTGATGTGGACACCAGCCTGCAGTGTCCACGGTGTTATGGATGAGATAAGATACATTCACACGGACTACCGAGTCCTGTGGAGGAAAAGGGACAGCATGGCCACTCTCTCAAGGGGAGAGCGCCCTGACCCTTGCCTTAACAGGTTTTTATTGGCTTTCAATTTGCACAGGAATACAGGTAAAGTTCATTAATCATTGTCAAACAGTAAGGATCAAACAATAGATAGCATACAAAGAACTATGAGGGCTTATTCTGAGTCAGGGTCTGTTAGCTAAAGGGCTGCAAAACTTTGGGAAACAAACTCAATTCCTGCTCAGACCCTTATCATTTAATTGAGAGCATTCTTAGCAAAGCAGGTTTCACAGGAGTTTATGCATTCTTTCTTAGGCCAGATCACCCGGGGAACCCACCCTTTCCAGCACAGGGCTACACCGCCCTGTCATCGTTTCAGGTTTAAGTCAGGCAGTGGAAGTAAGGCAGCCAAGAGATTAGGAGACTTCTTGCAGACAGAAGGAGGATTCAGGCTATGTCAAAGCCAAGGGGCGAGGGTCCATCACCCCCTTTTGCTATAGCCCCCGAAGTCCTTCCCCGGGGCCTCCCTGTGACTGTGCCTATCTTAGGTCATTTCCCCTTGGGGAATCTTACCCGTCATTGGCTAACCAATCAAGCAATGGGGGCCAGTTATGGATGACCTAAAAGGAGCAGAAGTGGCACTCCTGCCAGGGACATAAGCTTTGTCTCCTTAGTGGCTTATGGTCTGAAGGTTGCTCACTCAGCCTTAGCCATGGTGGGGTTCCAGCTTCTAAAACCAGGCAGGGTGGTTCTCAACAGTTAAGCTCTTTAAAAATTTGATGCTTCAAGTGAAGTAATTTATATGCACTTACCATGGTCCTAATTAATCGAGCCCTCCTTTACATCTTTTGACTTCATCGTGACCCATTCCCCCAAGTTTACTACACTTTAGGGAGTCTGGCCTTTCTGTTTCTTGATCCATCAAGCTTGTTATGGCTTGAGAGACTTTACTTAGTGAGCTCTCTGACAGCACCATTCTTCCAAAGTGTCTTCAAAGGCCTGGCTCCTTCAGCTTTATTGAGGCTTTATTCTATTCATCTGTTAACTCAAAATATCACCTATTCAGAGAGGTCTTGCCTGACACCCTATCTACTATAACACCTCTTCCTGATCCCCACCCCCAATGATTACAGAATTGATTGGCTCAGCTGATCTGTTTAGGTAGCTATGGGTCACTCTCTGATACATATTCCTCTGGAAGCTTTGCAATGCATAAAAAAGGACAGTTTATCCAGATAAAGTACAAAGCTTCTTTTGCCAAAAAACATGAGCGCCTGTGCCCTCCTGTTTAAAGAAACCCCATAATTAATTATTTTGGCACATGAAGAACTCTTCTGTAACTGAATTTATGCAATCCTCCAATTTACCACACATTTGTGGATTTTCATACTTTGGGTTTTCTAATGGTACGCATCTGCAAATGTATGCCTTAAAAATGCCATGACCTCATTATTATACTTTATAAGGAAACTGATCTACAAAAATGCAATGTGGTTAACCATTCATTAGATGTTTATTTGAACTGATGATTTAGGAATAAAGAGAAACTATATTACTAAATATGACAAAGGAAATATTTTAAGCCACTTTTATATAACTATCTTATTTTATTAAGAATTTGAATGGCTTTGCCCTGGCCACTAGCTAAGTTGGTTGGAGCATCATCCTGTACACCAAAAGGCTACAGTTTGCTTCCCAGTCAGGGCACACACCTGGGCTGTGGGTTTGATCTCCAGTTGGGGCATATTTGGGAGGCAGCAGATTGATGATATTTCTCTCTCACATCAGTGTTTCCCTTTCTCTCTCTCTCTCTCTCTCCCCCCCACTTCCTCTCTTTCTATAATCAATAGACATATCCTTGGGTGAGAATTTTTTTAAAAATAAGATTTTAGATAACCTTTATCTCAGAAGCAAAGGCTTGAGTTATACAAAATGATAGTGTTGTTACACTTTTTCCTCATATTCCCAATATAAAACCCTGAATATTCATTCAGTCCTGAGTTTTGAAAGAAGTTTAAATAGCTAGGGAATGTGCTCAGCAAAGCCAAGCACTACTGGAAATGTCTTCTTTCATGTCCTCTCTAGCATTCTCATTTCACAGATAAAAAAAAGACTGAGGAACTGGGCCTCAGAAACTTGTCCAAATTCACACAGCTAAGAAAGAGCACAGCTGGTCTTTGAACTGAGGCCAAACTCTGGGGTCCACACTTGTAATTACTCTGCTGTACCACCTCTTCACATACTCAATACTATATCTTACAGGTTGTCCTATATCAGTATATACAAAACTTATTTGTTCTTTTTTATAGTTGCATAGTATTCCACTTTATAACTGTATCATAACTCATTAAACTAGCCTCTAATGATGGACTTTTGACTTTTTTTAATTTTTAGCTATCACAAGTTATGCTTTCATAAATAATTTGATGGTAATGTTTTGTACAGTAGTATTTGTTACTTATGATTCTCTGCGAGGCAAGTCTAAGACTATTAGAGGAGCCTAAAGCGGCACCACCCTTACTGCATCACTCCCCATAGATACAAAGGAGATTTACTAAGTGCAATGAGAGGAGAAAACAATCATGAGCAAAGTGATAAAAGAAATCCCAGAGAAAACAATAACATCTGAACTAGATCTTAAAGTATGGAAAAGTTAATTTATGCAGGTAAATGAGACACATATAGTCTTCACAGTAATGAAAGAATTGGAGGCATTTTCACAGACATTAGGATAATACAGTAATTCTAGAGTTTTAGTGAATGTAAAAGTCTTAAAGGCTTAAAATTGAACAATATAGCTTTTGAGGTTAATAGTTAAAAGATATCAAAAGGCAGGTCCTAAAATGGTCAGAAATAAATCTTCACAATACCATAAAAAACTTCCTGAACCACTGACATAGCACACTAATGCATTCAAATGTGCCTGTGCAGCTGGAGCAGATAGTGCCACAACAGTTGGTACAATCACAGATGGAATGATTATAATGGAAGTAAAAAAGCAAAAGGGGATAAAGCAAAACCAAATGGCCTTAAAATAGGTGGTAAATCACTCAATTTTAAATATTGTAGCTCAGAATTCAAACCAAGGACCCATATTTGAGGAAACTAATGGAAAATTTGCCAGAAGTCATTCAGAAGGCACTGAAAAAGAACACTGCATTTATAATGAAAAATATTTCAAGTCACTTTAAAATTCAATGTTAGCAGAATAGTTAAGGAAATCACAGCACTACAATTTGAGGAAATGTGAGCCATTAAGTATTATTAACATGAATACTATTTTTTTAATCAGGACTCTTTGTTATAAGCAAAAGAATCCCTGTTAAACCATCTTAGCAAAAGATAAATGGGAAAAAAATGGTGTGGGGATGAGATTTATTGACAAGGTTGCACTGCCCTTAGAGATGGGTAGATCTGGGGGCTCAAATGGTGCCTCCAGGATTTTCTCTCCCACCTCTCAGCTCTGCTTTCTGTCTGTGTTGGCTATATTCTCTCAAACTGCAAACATGCTGAGGACATGGCTTCAGAGAGCTTCAGCTTCACAAAATCAGTTTAGCAACCCACATGAAGAGTGTTCTTTTCCAGCAAATTCCCAGGAAAGAGCTTTGACTGACCCAACTTGGGTCATGTGCCTGTCACTGAGACTAATCATTATGGCAGTGGAGATGCATTATTATGATTGGTCAAGCCCAGCTCATTTGTCCACATCTTTGACTGAGGGAAGTACCCTAGAATCAAATGATTGGTGTGAGGAAGGCACAGTTCCACAATGGACAAAGGGGTGCTATTACAGGATAGCGAAGCAGGGATGCTAGGCAGACAGAGACAACAAATTTCCATGTCATATAGTAACACTGAAAACACCTGTTACAAAATGTTAAGTAAAAATAATAGAATAAAAATCATAGCTACATCCTGGCTGGGTAGCTCAGTTGGTTTGAGCGTCATTCTGGTATGCCAAGGTTGTGAGTTTGACCTTTGGTTAGGGCACGCACAAGAATCAACCAACAAGCGCATAAATAAGCCAAACAACAAAGTGACGTCTCTCTCTCTCTCTATCAAAACAATAAAATTTTAAAAATGTGGCTATGCTATGATTACAACTACATAAAATTTTGAATTCATAGTGACCAGAAGTAAAAGGAAAGTTAAGAAGTAAAATGAGAACCACTGCCAAAATAAGAAGCAATAGTTTTCAAGCAGGTACAATTTTACCACCCCCCCCACCAGGGGACATTTGGCAATGTCCAGAGACATTTTTGGTTGTCACAAATGGAGGAGTGCTACTGGTATCAGATGAGTAGAATCCAAGGATGCTGCTATATATCCTATAATGCACAGGACAACAACCCTCCTCCCAAAAACGAAGAATTACCTAACCCAGAATGTCAATAATGCTACCATTGAGAAACTCTGGCAGAAGTGAAACAGAAAAAAAAACAGAATTTTTTCTTTAAAAAGATCCATTGTGTGCTTAATAAAAGGAAGAAATAGGAAGAGAAGAAAGAAATGGAAAAGCCCCTGCTGGTGTGGCTCAGTCGGTCGGGTGTGTCCCACAAAACAAACGTTCATCAGTTCGGATCCTGGGGGCGCATATGGCTGGTTGCAGCTTCTGTCTCCAACTGATATTTCTCTCACTCCCCCTCTCTCTAAAAAAAATAAATAAATAAAAGAAAGAAAGAAATGAAAAAGAAAGCAAATACATGTGATGGATGGTGATCTCAGAGAAGATGATGAAAGAATTAGGGGAACAAGTATGTTGGAAATTCCATCTCCACATTTAACTGGCAAATCACAGACTCTTTGAGACTCAGCTTCCTCACTGAGTAATATAAGGAATATAAGAAATATAAAGAATTGATCTAGTTAACTTGCCTCTGAGGTTCTTCCAGCTCAAAGATTCTACAACATTATCTTGGATAGTTAAGCAGACTCAAGAAAAAGATAATTGAGTTTGAATGATCCACATGTTCCTCACTATTTTTAAATCTTCGATTTCCTTGCTATTATGGGCACATTATAGGATTTCTCCTTTTGTTAACATTTTTGGTATAAAATGAATTATGTTGCTAGTCTAAAGAATTTTTAGACCAAATAGGCTTTTTCTCAGACATTGGCAACAGAAAAAAGTAACACACAGTCCATTTATCAGTGCTCTTCTTTTCAAATTTTTAATTTTTTTTAGTAAGAAAGAACACAAGACTGGACTCTGAAAAATTCTGTGTTATATGTCTAAAAAGGCAGGAGAATTATGTTAGAATAAAAAAGACAAAAACCAAATGTAATATGTGAAACTTGACTGGATCCTGGATTTAAAAAAACAATATAAAAGATATATTTTGAACACTTAGGGAAATATGAATATGAACTGTATATTCGATGACATTATTAAATTAATGTCAGTTTTTAAGGCATTGTAATAATATTGTGGTTATGTAAGGTAAGATAAAGTCCTTATTTTTAGGAGATGCATGCTGAAATATTTATGGGTAAAGTTTTGTCCTGGCTGGGTAGCTCAGGTTGTGGGTTCAATCCCCAGTCAGGACACATCAAGAATTAACCAATGAATGAATAAATAAGTGGAACAACAAATCAATGTTTTTCTCTTTCTCTCTCCCTGCCTCTCTTTCTCTCTACAATCAATAAAAAGAAAGTGTCACAATACTGCAACTTACTTTCAAGTGGATCAGGAAGAAAAAGTCTCCTTAAAACATAAATAAAAAATACATAAATATGCCTTTTTTTATACATGATATCTATGTCACAGAAATGTTAAATAAGTTTTCACACATAAAACTGATCTAGAAACACATTAGAGGCATAGAGTCCATTATGATTGCAGCATGATATG
Organism: Trachops cirrhosus; assembly: GCA_028533065.1. Taxonomy (NCBI): domain Eukaryota; kingdom Metazoa; phylum Chordata; class Mammalia; order Chiroptera; family Phyllostomidae; genus Trachops; species Trachops cirrhosus. The sequence goes on along the minus strand of CM052540.1, from coordinate 148,575,521 downwards.
TTGGCCAGGTTGGTTTTGAGGGAGAGAAGGTGAGACTCTGCTGATGTGCCATCTTATTCAATGATACAGGATTTCTCTTAAGTCAAGGACATTGAAAACCTGGCCATTAGCATAGCAGCTAGAGCAGTGATGTGTTACAAGTGATAGTCACTACCATTTAGTTGCAGAGATGGGACTTGAACTCCTTTCCCAAGCCAACCAAATAAAAATGCTCATAGAATTAGTGTTTTATCTTCTAGGGATCAACAGGTTTTATTTTCTCTGCAGAAAGATAACTAATGATCTCTACATTATCTTTCAAAACACATCAATACTCATATCTTAGCAAAGGTAGGAGGTAGAACTTTGAGATATGAGTCCAATATTACTCCCATAAGTGTCCCCATCGAATGATTCTAATAAATCACAGGAGTAAATAAATCATTTTGGACTGATGTTAACCAATCTATGTATCTCCATTTAGAGTATAAATTTCTCAAGAATAGTGACTGTTATCTTACTCTTCTCAATGTCTCTCTACCTACCAGAGTGCCCTACAGATTCAGCAAATGCTATTGGTGTTTGTTTTTTTTTTTAAGATTTTTATTTTTGGACAGAGGGGGAGGGAAGGAGAAAAAGAGGGAGAGAAACATCAATGTGTGGTTGCCTCTTGGGGACCTGGCCTGCAAACCAGGCACATGCCCTGACTAGGTATCGAACCAGCAACCCTTTGATTTTCAGGCCAGTGCTCAATCCACTGAGCCATACAGCCAGGGCCTGTTGGTGTTTCTTGCAATGAAAGTAAAAAAAAAAAAAACTGCTAAGTCTATCAACCCAGTGGAATTTTTTAAAGATAATAAAGTTCTTTATAATTGTTTGATATTGCCTGGGTAAGATTCTATTGTTTGAAGAGCTTAGCAAAGGTTATAAAATTTAATTAACTCAGAGAGAGTGAAGAATACTTGAGAAGATTTTATTTTCTCTTCATAATTGCAATCGATATGATAAAATTGTCCTCAAGCAGTCATTCCTGTCACATTAGCATATCCAGTTAGTTTGAATTCCCAAATGATATATTCTCTCGTAGTTTCATGTTTCTTGACTGCTAAGGTTAATAGAAAGGGCCCACATTTATTAGAATAAAATTGTACTAAAAATATAATCTGACCCAATTAGTAAAAGAAGCTCTTGTCTGAGGTAAGTGGTAATTCCAGTTGTAGGCAGCAGAGGTAGTTGTTTTCATAGAAAACATGAGATACTAATTGCTCATATTTGAGTTTCTCTCCTAATTATAATTTTAAATGTGAAAATCTTATAAATTATTGATCTCAAGTATTATAATTCTTCTTCTTTTTCCTCCAGCCCCTCTTTTTTTAGCAAGTATGTTTTGCTATACATGTCAATACTACCAATAATTTTTTGTTTACTCAGTTCTTAACTCTCTAATTGGGTCCTCAATTACTATGACAAGCATAAATATCCTGGGTTGGACACTAACATAATTATACTACTATTAAAAAATGACTAGTTTTTGTTGCTCCTGTAGGCGGACTTTAAATTAAATTTAACAAATATTTATTAACTAATCATAATGTAAAAATACTGTGGAGAGTAGCACGGGATAAATAAAGATGCACAAGTGTCTACTTTAGCACAAGAGGTTTAAAGCAAGGGTCTGGGGATAATGAATATAAGACACTTACCTCTGAAAACTATTTCATTCCAAATCGTCTCATATGACTATCTTAGGACTGTAGTGACCTCAGATGAGACTAGTGTCAACATTCAAAAGGACAAGCAAATCCATGTTGACCTACTTGGTCCTATCTTTCTTCCCATTACTGTTGCTCCTAGAGCCATTAGCTCTGTTTACTACATAATGTGTGGGACTCTGGGTTTCTTTTTTTTTAAATATATATTTTATTGATTATGCTATTACAGTTGTCCTATTATCCCCCCTTCCTTCCCCTCCACCCTGCACACCCTCTCCCACCCACATTCCCCCCCTTTAGTTCATGTCCATGTG
>CM052540.1:148524083-148573016 GCA_028533065.1 Trachops cirrhosus | reverse complement strand
ATCAGCTGACAGTCTGATGGGAACTCCTTTGTAGGTTACTGTCCCCTTATCTCTTGCTGCTTCTAGGATTCTCTCCTTCATTTTTACCTTGGCTAATGTAATTATGATGTGCCTTGGTGTGTGCTTCCTTGGATCCAACTTCTTTGGGGCTCTCTGAGCTTCCTGGACTTCCTGGAAGTCTATTTCCTTTGCCAGATTGGGGAAGTTCTCCTTTATTATTTGTGCAAATAAGTTTTCCACTTGTTGTTTTTCCTCTTCTCCTTCTGGTACCCCTATAATTCAGATGCTGGAACGTTTAAAGATGTCCTGGAGGTTCCTAAGCCTCTCCTCATTTTTTGAATCTTATTTCTTCATTCTTTTCTGGCTGTATATATTTTTCTTCCTTTTGGTTCACTCCATTGATGTGAGATCCATCTTTCATTCCATCACTATTGGTTCCCTGTGCATTTTTCTTCATTTCACTTATTGTAGCCTTCATTTTTTCATCTAGTTTGCAACGAGAATCAACCAATTCTGTGAGCTTCCTGATCACCAGTGCTTTGAACTGTGCATCAGATAGGTTGGCTATCTCTTGGTCGCTTAAAAGGATGGGTTCTGGGGCTTTCAATTCTTCTTCTGTTTGAACCATCTTTTGGCTGTTTTTTTTGTTTTTTTCTTTTTGTTTTTCTTTTTGGTCTTGTCCAGCTCCTGTGGTGAGGGGTGGAGCCTTAGGTGGTCACCAGGGTGGGGCAACCCAGTTGCTGGGTTGTGACCCTGTATGTGGGGGCGGGGTCCAAGAAGGAACAATGGTGCTTGCTCTGCTCTCTGTAGGACCTCAGACCCTTCCGCCGCTTTCCGTAAGCTAACTGGGCCCCTCTGGCACCAATTCCCGTGTGGGTGGGCCTGTGCACCCAGAGGGACCTTCCTTTTCAGTCAGTGACCCAAAGCTCTATTTCCCAGTGCTGGGACCCTGAGTTGTGCACAGTGCCTTGCTTCACAATGGCCGCCTCGCTGGGTCTGCTGGTCACCACCCCCTGGCCGGGGCCCACCAGCCACCGCCGCGTGTGCACCCAGGGTCTGCCTGCTGCGGACTTACGCGCCACCCCAGTTGCTCTGCTCTCCACTCTGCATCCATTGCCTGGCCCGACTCCGCCCCTCCTACCAGTCTGGTTGAACGTGTCTATTTTTAAGTCCTTGGGTGTCCGACTTCCATACACTTCAATTTTCTGTCAGTTCTGGTTTTTATTTTGTTTCTATATTGTTGTCCCTATCTTGGTTGTGCGAGGAGGCACAGTGCATCTACCTATGCCTCCATCTTGGCCGGAAGTCGGACTCTGGGTTTCTTAACTGCTCTCAACTTCAGTATCACCAACAGTAAAATGAAGATAATTATGAATTTTAGAGGATTATAGTGGTGGCCAAATGAGATATGGAATGTGAAAGTATCTCTGCAGCATCTGCCACCTGCAGGTCCTCAATAAATATTAGTTCTTTCTCTCTTTCTCAGTGTCTCCCTGTGACACCTGAACCCAGTTGGAATATCGAGACATTTAGAACCACGAGGGAGTATGGCAAAGATAAATGAGAATACTAGGCTGTGGCCAATGATAATGCTGTTGAGATGCTGGTTTCAAAATTTCTATGCAGGATAATTTTCTTCTATTCATTTTGTGTTCATTCCCCTTGCTCTCCTTACTCCTCAACCCCTACTGCCCCTCTGAGAGCCTCAACAAACATCCCTAGGCTCATCTCCAACTAGGTACCCTACTTTCGGTAAATTTCTGCTGTTAAGAAAAATAAGTTGGAGATAAAACACAGCAAAGCACATAAATGTTGATAAAAAGATAATTTAGATGGCACCATGAAAATTAAGACAGGAATAATAGAAATTCAATGTATTTCATTTTTCTGATATGTGGATAATTGGGCAAGATTCCCAAGAGAGAATGAGAAACTCTGATCAGTTTAAGTATGGTCAAACTGATTTTTACCATTGTCAATGAGTCCATGAAATAATGCCTTATACAACTAGAATGATGTGTTTTTACTACCCTGAAGCAGATATGAGCATGTGCTGTCATATATTTGAAGCCCTAGGCAAGTCAGTAAAAATAGCACATTGTTTTTAGCCTCTTTAAACAGCGCACAAATAAATAATTCAACCAAAATCCAGTGTCTGCTGCACTGATCATGCATTTAATTTAAAATAAATATAGAAAAATCCCTGGAATAGTATACAATATGTATGTTATATTGAGACTATATTGGAGAAAACCTTTGTTTGTATTGATTAAAGAAATTCTACAAAAATTGAAGTAGCAAGTGCTAACATAACAATAACATTTTGGAATATATTCACCAAAAACATACTTTCCTGGAGTATTTTTGTTCAGTCAACTTTTTTTGTCTAACCAGATAATACATCACAGTAAAAAAATATGACCTGATTTTTTTTCCTGAACTCAAGAGACACCAATGAAACCAGCAATTACTAGAATTCAACAATACTAAAATAGTTAAACAACTGGAGCAGTATTGATTAAGTATTCATGAAAATGTAATTTTGATGATAGTTTCACATTATATAGTATAGAGTTTAGTTTCCTGTCTAAAAGTTATTATTTCCAATTAGAAAGTCTCACTCCAAATATTTTTGGATTTTTGTTATATAGTAGCAAAAATTACCTGAAATGACTGGAGGCAAAAACAGAATAACTCTCTGACCCCAGAAAGTCATAACATTTCAATATAATCTAATGAGTACAGTGAATCAGTAATGCAGAAGCACTGTCGACTATTTTTGCTCTTCTCCCTGGCACTAGAGTGAAGAGCAGAGCATTTGTGGAATACTGAGTATTTCCAACAAGAGCCAAGGTAATTTAAATTTTTATTGCTACATTTAGTTCTTGGCTTTATACAAACCGAAAAGAAGAAACCTCACAAAAAGTAATTTACTAAATCATGGTATAAACCAAACCATGAACAATCCAACTGTAATATTTGGCTTTCCTTGGGTTCCGTTTGTGTTGCTAAGACATTGGACAAATCTAACTGACAAGCAATATTTTGCCGAATGCAGTTCCAAATGCTCACTTGGCAAGGCTGAAATAGGAAGATAGAGCCTGAAGCCATCTCCTTATTTTGTAACTAAGATGCTTTGCTGCACTTACTTCCCTGTTGCTATTAATTGCCCTTGGGATGATTAACATTGGTTCCAAATTCCCAGTTCACAGGCTAATCAGTCTGGTAAGGCTCCAATAAATCTGTTAGGCAGTTTAGGTCATTGACCATAAAAAATTCTATGGATCCTTAAAGGAGCAATCAGTGACCCAACAAGTTGGTCATCAGGGTAAAAAAAACACACACACAGACACACACCCCCAACAGTGGTTTTAAATATAACATAACCTTTTCTTTGTGTAGTTAAAATTGTACATTTGAATTCTCTTCAATGAGCATGTAAAATACCATAGAACATACTAAATCTATTATTTTAAAAATCACTTAAAATGTATTGATTTTTTTTGCTATATATAACAGCTACTCTGCTGGACAGAGTAAATATAAACTAAAAGCATCAGAAAAATATTTACTGAGTGATTACCCTATGCCAACCACTATTTTAAGTTCTTCTAAAATCAGTCCAAGTAATATTTACCACAACCCTACAAGCATGTAAGGTATGGTTCCTTCTCTTAGAGTTGGGCAAAAAAGGTCCCACTCTGTTCTTCATATGGTTGTGCCACTCTCTGCAGGACAAGGCAATGTGCTCACCTAGAACTTGCCACCTCCTTTCTTAACCACTTTGGATATGCGAGGCCTTGGCATTGCCAGACTAAATGGCCTAAGATCACTTCAGGGACTGTGTGACCCTTTCATCTTTGTTTATTTTGCTTAGAGCAGACCATGCTACCTTCATAGTACCTGTAAGTCCTTTGATAAACTTTCAGTTTGTCACTCTCTTCTCTTTGATACACTTTATTCACATGACTTTTGGCCCACCATTCCCTCTTGGTTTTTCACTGAATGAACCTGCTTTGCCACATTTGCTATTTCCTCCTCATACCATCAACATCTGAAATTTCAGGTACCTCACGGCTCAGTCATCAGTCTTCTTCTGTCTTTGCATTCCGTTACTAACAGACCCTGTAAATGTGGGCAGAGGGCTCTAATAAGTCTGTGTGTAGACAAACCAGAGTCCCGTTAGAAAAGCCACCAAAGTGAAGAGCTCAAAAACATAGCTTAGGAGAACAGTTAAAGAAACTAGGTATATTTAGTCTGGAGGAGAAGTGGCATTGGGTGATGTAATGATTGTATGCCTTTAAATGCTACTTTTAAAGGCTTTGAGGTAGAAAGGGGATTAAGCTTTTTCTGCATGTCTACAGTAGGGAGAATCAGGACAAGTGAGTGGGAGTTGGAGAGTGGAAGAGATCAGGTAGATACAGAGTGTTCTAGTCATCATAGCAGGAATGGCTTGTCTTGACAAAGGAAAAATGCCCTGGCACTCAGAGTAGGTGGTCATGGATCAGAGATGTGGAGCTGGGGAGAGGAGAGGGAGGAATCATTAAAAATCAGTTTCGAGCATTGGAAGAATGGTTAGACTATATAATGTTTGAGTCTGCTCTGGTTTGAGGAATCAAAGATTAATTCTTACCTTAATAAAAATAACCCTGACAGTCATCACAATTCCAGAAGAGAAAATTAAACCTGGCTTATGATAAGTTACAACCAATGAAAATACAAAAGTTTTGTCATTGCTTTAACATTCACATTTTATTCTGTCCTCTTTCATTTTCAGAAATGAATTCATATGACGCAAATCTATAAAGGAGAGCAGTATAGGTGAAAATATCACAGAAAAGGCAAGTAGCTTGACTAGTAAACTCATCGAGTTGAGACAAGTCTGAAAACTCATTACAATCTGAATTTCTCTCACACCTTAGTTTCTCCTCCCCTTTAAACTTTCTAATAGAAAAAGTTGAATTCACATTATTGGCAACTCCACTATTTGTCCTCACTTCAATAAAAATAAATAAATTAGAAATACCTCCTTTTCCACATTTATTTTAATCTTGAATGTTGTGATCCCTCACAATTTACTTTGTGGTTTCTCAAAAGACCAAACCTTGAAAATCTCACTCTTAAAGCCATAGGGAATATGTCTATTTCTACATTATTTGGGCAGGTAAATTGAAAAGGAATGGATTTTGATTTAACACCTGTTAAATTCTGTAGACTATATATCAAAGGTGTTGCAGAAAAAGTAAATACAGCAATAAATTTCTATTTTATTTCATATTTGAAGATAATTTTGCTGACCATTGTATTTTTGTTTATTAATACAATTGGAAAAGAAAAAATTTAGAAACTCATCTGCTTTTATCAGTGGTGCGTTTTTCTTTCCCTAATGCAACAGTCTTGCTAACTTATTAAAGACAGAAAAAAATTTTTTTAAGTCATCAAATCTCAAATAAATCACAGGTAAAATAACAGTGATTCGTTGAGCACCCCTTGTGTGCCTGGTGCTTTATATACATTATTTTCTGTTATTAGAAAACTGCTTTTATTTACAGATGATGCTTAAAGAGTTTTAATTACTACTTTTCCAAGGTCACGTAACTAATAAGTTGCAGGACCCAGATTCAAAGTCTGGTTTCTGTTACCCCATCCAGCACTCTTACCTACTATGTTGCACTGCCTATAAGGCATGATGTGGCAGAGGCTATTTTTGCCTACCAAACATCCATTTTGTCCCTCTTTCTTATTGTAACAGAACGCTGAATTTTAACTGAGCACATTGCTCAGCCAAGGCTGCTTTTCAGCCTCTCTTGCAGCTAAGAATGAGCATGTGATTAGAAAATATATAAAATATGTAATCTGTAAATGGAATGTTTTCTGGAACTTCTGTCTCCCTACCTCACCTTTGTTTTGAGAAATGTGGATGAGATGGCTAGAGATTTAGCAGCCATTTCAACCCATCTGATGACTTTGAGGGTGGGTGCCAAAGCTGGAGGTGGAAGAGAATATGCTGATGCTCCCTCGGTACATCGTGCAGATGTCATGCCAGCTCTGGTTTGCCCACTCTCAACTGCTTTTACATGGTCAAAAACAAACTTCCATTTTCTTGTAGCCAGATAATTTTGCCTCTATTATGCAACTTATATCATGCTTGGCATCATTTCATGAAATTAAATTTGAGTCCTGCTGCCTCCTTCACACTCTTGTGCCTCATCTCTAATCTCCTTCCTTTAAAATTTCACTTATAATCCAACTTGTCAATAAGGTCTTTGCAAACCACATTTCCTCTATGAAGAATCTCAAATAAGTTGACAGATATTATAATTGTTTTTAACTTTTTATTATGAAAAATTTCTAACATGTACAAACAATATAATTAAGAACTTTTTAAATAAAGAGTGTTTCCTTATTAATTATTAGGGTTGATTTGGATTCACAGACTGAGCTCCCCACATCTTTCCACATGCATCTTTCTGCAGCTCTGGGCTCATATTAAGAGGAGGCCTCTTCTAGATATTTAGAAATAGACATTTTTAATATATTTTAGAAATATACTATTGTTTTATGCATATATATCATATATGTGTGCATGTGTGTATATATATATAAAACCAAATAGTTTCTACTATCCAATTTAATGGTACCAAAAATGTTAGATGAGGTAAGATATTATGAAAATTGACCCTCATAAACCCAACTGGGTGTGGATCAATCATGTCTGAATATAAGAGTACTATTTTGGAAAATGCTCATGTTGGTGAATAAGTCGAGGTAGCGTGATATTGTCAAGATACCCCATGAATAAGAGTCAAAGAAATGCTTCCAAACCCTAATGTGACCACTTCACTTTCCTGGGTCTTCATCCTCTCACCAATAAGACCAGAGAGCTGGACTTGGCCATACTACATTGTATGATTCTCATTTGAATTTCTGCAAGCAGAGAAAAACATCTGTGATTCCAACTCCACTGATTCCACATTTACAAACTGGTATGGGTCACAAGATCTTGCTTGTAAAGTGGAAGCTTCAGTTTAGCAAATTTCTAATGCTGTTTTCAGGTTTTGCATTATGTGGTTGTACCTACTTTTGTATATGTTAATGTTATTTTATAATTTAAGTCAAGAGGAGGTCATTGGTCTTGTAGAAGGACAATTTTGGGATCTTACAGAAGAGACACTTAACACTGCTGTAGATAATGTTTGTGAGGCGTTTCCTTCCCCTTCTTGCTCTAAGAGCCTTTTCAAACATCACCTACTGCCCTTGCCTTAGTCTAAAATGTAATTAGCCATCAGGACTGAGATGACATGGGGAGATCACTGAGTCTGATGCTGGGGAAACAATGATAATTCCGGGTGACCAGACCATGTCTTCATGGAGCTAGGAGTCCTGAAGTTGTTCCCATGTAATTTCCTTTAATGTGAGACTAAACCCACATGTTTTTTAAAGGGTAACAGGCCTGTGGAATTCCTTCACGGATAAAACTTAGAAGATAATGTAACTAATATGAAGCATAGTATTAACTATTAGTTTTTAAAAATATTTCTGTGAACTGTACTAGGCCAAAACTGTTTACATTTTTGCGAGTGGAAGAATAACATAAAGATTTCTTTAAAATGCAGGATTCTGGGCTTAAGACTTACAGAGTCTGACTAAGTTGTTCTCAGGAGTCTTTGCTTTCGGTAGTCATGGCACTACCAGACATTCTACTGTTGACACTTTGTATTCTAAAACTTTGGTAGAAACTGCTATCAACCTTTTTGTGCCACATATTTTTGTTATGGATTTATCTTTTGTTAAACAAAGTTGAATTTGATTACATATAAACTATGTTCATTACAGTAAATATTATTTAGTTACTTCTTTAAAATATACCCTCTTAATGTGGGGATATACGGGGTACTCCCAGCTGAGCCAACAAAACAAATGGTAACTCTCGTTACCACATGTTCTACAAAAAGGTTTTAAACTTTATTTTGAATAGATAATACATTTTCCTGATTCAAAAATCAAAACAATATTAAAAGATGTGCATTAGAAGTAATGTACTCACTCCTTGCCCGAGTACCCCTCATTCTCTCACTTCTTTGTGTATCCATGCATGACTCCCTTATGCTTCTCTTCTGCAAAAGCCGAGTAGGGAATAGCTTCCTCTGTGCCTTGCTTTTTTAAGCTAACATGTCTTAAAAATCTTTTCTTACCAGTGCATAGAATTTTTCTCTTGTGTTTAAAGCTGTGCAATATTGTGTGGATGTGGCATAATTTAACCAGTCCTCTATTGATGAATGCATTGGTTGTTCCAATGAATTTTTACTGTTTTTATTATTACAAATAATGTTTCAAAAAATAACCTTTTAGTTATACATAAAGTTGCCGTATGCCTTTTTCTAGGCATTCTAGGCATATCACCAAGAGAACTGAAAACATATGTTCATACCAAAACGTGTATGCAAATCTTCACAGTAGCGTGAGTCACAGTAGTCCAAAAGTGGAAACAACCCAAGTGTCCACAGCTGATGAATGGATGATAAACAAAATGTGGTATATCTTTACTATGAAATATTATTCGGACTTAAAAATAATGAAGCACTGATACATACTACAACATGGATGAATCTGTAGAACATTATGCTAAATGAAAGAAGCCAGACACAAAATGTTCCCTACGGTATGATTCCCCATATGTGAAATGCCCAGAATAGGCAGATTCATAGAGACAGAAAGTAGATTAGTGGTTGTGAGTGGCTGGATGTGGGAGGAGTGAGAAGGGACCACTAATGGGTACAGGAGTGATAATGATGTTCTAGAACTAGATAGTGCTTGATAGTGGCATAAACTAGGTGGGTGAACATACTAGAAATCACTAAATTATACACTTTAAAATGGTGAATTTCATGGCATACATGAAATTGTATTTATATGTATTCACATACGTGAATACATATAAATTGTATTTCAATTTAAAAAATAACTTTGTACATATCATTTCATATGAGTATAGGTATTTTTATAGAATAAAATCCCAGAAGTGGAATTTGTGGGTCAAAGTTCATGCACACTTTTAATTTGTAATTTTCATAGGTTTTGCTGCTTTTTTTCTCTGTTTGTGAGCCAGTTTATACTCCCATCAACATGTATGAGGGGACTTACTTCTCCATAACTTTGCCAAAAGAGTGTGTTGTCAAACTTTTAGAGTTTTATCAGGCTGATAGGTTTTTTCCAATGATCTTTTGGTATACTTTTAATTTGCTGCTCTGCTATTACAAGTGAAGTTGAGTTGTTGTTGAGGGGTTTTTTTGCATATTTCCTACCAAACAAATGTAATTCATTGGAAATGCTTGCTTGTGCTGCCATGCTGTGCTACATCAGAATCTGTAATTCTCATGGCACAAAGGAGCTTGCTGTTTCCAACACTCTCAATCAACCCCAATTTTAGTTCTACCCTACAGTTCAGTATATAATTATTCAAATTGCAATGATTCTTTCTAGCCACAAATTGAACCCTTACAGAAGATGAACTAACTGACATTAAGAGAAAATAATAGCTGAATTTTTAGCCTTTGAATCTGAGCTTTGAAAACCAAACAAAAGGCTGCAGCCTTTCCAAATTACTGATTACACAATAATCTCTGAATCCTGACATCTGATTTTTCCCAGGGTTAAATCAATGACTCCTAGCTTATTTCTTCTAGCTAGGAACATAAACCATATAAACATGGTCCGTTCCTTAAATACATTTATTTGTATAGTTTCTTTCATCACTGAAGATTAATCATCCTTCTCTGTAATAACTTAGATCACAAAATGTGCCCATTTTCTGGGTGGAAAAGCAGGCTGATGAGAATTCTAATGTTGAGATCAATGGCAAGTCTGTCTACCAATAAGGTCTAGTTATTTCAATTTTCAGTGGTAATACCTTAGACTCTACAACTTCAAAACAAATGTTTTCTAACGTAATTTCTAAAATACTCTCAATTAAATTAATTTCCAAGCAGATACCTAAGAGTTCAGTCATACTTTACAACAATTTTCTCTTACCAGCATTTTCCCTACCTAGATCTGACGTCTTAACATCTCTGAATCTTAGAAAAGTTGTTAAGATTGTAGAAACAAAAGCCAGAGCTGGAATAATAATGAGAGCTAACATTTATGGAACATTTAGTACTACATGCCAAGGTGTGCCAGGCTGTGTTCTAAAAACTTGAAGTATGTTAACTCATTTAATTTTCACAGCAGCCTCTGAGGTCTAGATTATCCCGCTTCTCACAGATAAAGAAACCAAAGCATCTGGAAAATTAAGCTCTTTACTCAAGATGACTCAGGTGATAACAGGATTCCAACCTGGAAAGTCTGATACCATTGCCCATGCTCCTAATCAATACCCTGTATTATATCTCTGGGACAACCTGATCCAACATCTATTTTATTTTATTTTTTTATTTTTTATTTTTTGGCACTGAGATCTTTTTTTTATTTTTGTTTATTCAGTACAGTTTCTATCCTTTATTCCCTCCAACATCTATTTTAGAAGCTCATATTCTGAGGCCCAAGAAGCAAAGTGCCTTGCATTAAAACTGCAATACTACTTTAGGGAGAATGGATCAAAAATTTCCCTATCACATCTTACGTGGATTATGAATTAGCCCAATCTGGTTGAGTTCAGAGAAATGATATTATAATTCACTTAGGAAACTGTATGTCTAGGCTTTAGTAAATTAAATTTACTAATTTAGTAAATTAAATACAGACGAGATTAAAATAGAATTTCAGATAATTGATGAATAACTTTTTAGTATATGTATGTCCCATGCAGTATGTGCGATTTGGTACTTGTACTAAAAAATTTTCACTGTTTATTTTAAATTCAAATATAATGAGACATCCTGTATTTTATCTGGCAACTATATCTATATCTCTATATCTATACTCTAGACATATCTATATCTATATAGAGAGTATAGATATAGATATAAATATAAAATGTTACATTTTAGAGATACAGAGATATCTATCTCTGATATCTCTATATATAGATATCCCTATCTTTGTTCTATATATAGATATCTCTATATCTATACATATAGAGATATAGATATATCTAGAGATAGAGATATAGATATAAATGTAAAATGTTAATTGTGAGGGGGCCATGTGGTAATTCTCTCTGGGCACTTCTTATTTTACCCAATTCTATTATCACTTGAATTATTTACAATTACTGAGATTCTCAGAACCTTTCCCCAAACTCCCAGCAGACAGCTTATACCCATAGCTGAACCAGTCTTTGACTAGGGTAATAGGAATACTACGATTTGCTAGATTTAGCCCAGGTGGGTGAATACTGGTAAAAAAAACAAAGAATGGGTTATGTTAATAATAGTAAATATTATTAAAGTTAACAATCATTAAATGCCAGATACTGTTGTAAGAGCTTTAGATAAGTCAATTCATTTAATTTTCAAAATAACCCTGGGAGGCAGGTACTATAATTGCATCCATTTTATAGAGGACAAAACCTAAATAAGAGTGAGATTAAGTAATTTTTTAAGATTTTATTTAATTTTTTTTAGAGAGAAGGATAGGGAGAGAGGAAAAGAGGGAGAGAAACATCAATGTGAGAAAGAAACATCCATTGGTTGCCTCGCATACACCCTCCAATTGGGTATTGAACCCACAACCTAGGTATGTGTCCTGACCTGGCAATCTGTAACCTTTTGGTGTATGGGATGATGCTGCAGTCAGCTGAGTCACCGGACCAGACCTCTTTATAAATCTTAGACAAGTGCCTCACACTGTCACTGGGACTGGCAAGTTATATACAGAGTTCTAATGGCAGAAATTGTGTTGGAATACGCTGCTGTGCATCAAAGAAGTAAGGAAGACAGGTATAGTTGGACTAGACCTTATTGGAGAGGGAAGATTTGAACTGCTCGGTGTTGCCATGAGCTTGTTTCTCCAGCCTCCCCTCTCGAGAAAGGACCAATCAAATAAAAATCTTCACACAGGATTTGTATTAATGAGCAGTATTGTTGGGTCCTGCCCATTTGGGGCTGCCTCTTGGGCTGACAATTGGTCCTACCCACTCTTCCCCACATCTGTCCTGGAACTAACCCTAGAGGAAAATTTCCCAAAACTTGCTTAAACAATCTGAATTCAAAATCCATGAACAAATTTTTATGTAGGAATAATTCTCATGGGAACATAAATATCATTTGAATACAGTCTTCCTGGTGCCTGAATACTTCCAGATAAAGTGCCAAGGTGAGAGGCAAGCCCATAGCTAGATTCATAGCTGCCCCATAAATAGCAACACACAAAACTTGCTGACTTATCTAGACTACAATACCAAACCTTAAATTTTCATCTTCCCGTGCCACAGTTTTCACAGTTATGAGAGGTGGACATGTTCTATATTTTCCTATCTTAATATGCAAATCCTATGCCTGTTTTTCACTTAATAGCATACTCAATAAATTTACCCATTAGGACGACAATAGTTTTTAAGAGAAGTATGGAGTAACAGAGAGCACAGCAGCCAGTAAAGATATTTCTGAGGTGGTTTCTTTGAAGTTTAGGGGTGAGGGAGCTGTCATTTGTCAAAGAGAACATAAGTATTTCCAGATGTAAATCACTGATAAATTTATCTAAAGGCTGTTAGGAAATGAATAGTGGAATCAGCACAAGGCATGTGCCAGGGAGGAAAACTTCTAGACAATAATTACCAAGATATATGAAAACCAAGTGGTAATTAGCCCCATTGGTTAAACTAATTAAGTTAGCAAAAAATACTTTCAGAAAATTAAATTTCAAATGTTTAATAGCATAGCATTTTTCCTAGCACTTTTCATAGCATAGAATAGTTTTGAGAACATGTAACTGCAATTTAGAGGATAGTTCTCTATATAATGGAGTGGTGGAAGTACCAGCAAATGGTGTAAAAAGCACATTAAGCTGTTTGTAATTCACAAGTCCATACTTTGTATAAGTATGCCAGAGGGTGCTCATACTTTATATTATATTTGAGACTTAATTAAATTTTGCTTCTTTTGAGGTGCTGCAACTAAATAGTATAGAGTTAGCCTAGAATATTTTTGCTACTCAAATCATTGAAATCTGTGCTAACAATATCACTCAACACAAAGAAAAATGAAATGCGTTATATTGGAATTATTTTGTACTTTCACAACCAAACTTAACTGGATGAAGACCCAGTATTCATCCATCTATCCATTTATTCATTTGCTCATTTGCTCATTCATCAAACACCAGGATGCCCCATTATGCTTTCCAGGCACTGACTTAGGATGTAGGGTTACAAAAACAAATAAGATAAGGTCCCTGTCTTCAGTAGTTTGCAGTGTGGTTGGAAGAGAAATATTTATAAACTAATGAGTGCCATTAGTTGCTCTGGATTCTGTATTAGAAGTACCTAAGCAAAATATAACCAGAGACATTGAAATTAAGAACAAACTGACAGTAACCAGAGGGGAGGTGGGAGGGGATAAAGGGGGGAAAAGGAGGAAGGGTTTTCAGGAACAACCATAAAGGACACATGGACAAAACCAAAGGGGGGTAGGATCAAAGGTGGGAAGTGAGGATGGTTGGGGTGGGGGGATGTGGGGCGAAATGGAGACAGCTGTACTTGAACAACAATGAAAATATGTGAAAAAAGTTAATAAAAAGTAAAGCTCTGGAGTTAAAAAAAAAAAAAAGAAGTACCTATAGGCTTTGGTGTGACAGGAGGGAGGAGTAGAGAATGGGGAATGGCTGAGCAAGGGGGACTGGGAAGTCTAGAGAGGAGGAAATGTTGGAGCTTTGGCCTTTGTCCCTTTTTTTTCATTCTGTTCCCTCTGTCTAGGATACCCATCCTTCACTTCTTCATTGGGCTAAAACTTGCTCAAAACTTAAAAAAATGGGGTATACATTTTCCTAACCAGTTATATATGAATGTATTTCAATTTTTTTTTAAGATTTTATTTATTTATTTTTAGAGAGGGGAAGGGAGGGAGAAGGAGAGAGAGAAACATCAATGTGTGGTTGCCTCTCATGGGGTCCCCACTGGGGACCTAGCCCACAACCCAGGCATGTGCCCTGACTGGGAATCGAACCTGCGATGCTTTGGTTCGCAGTCCTCACTCAATGTATTTCAATTTTTAAAAATGTAGAAATATGAAAGTCTTCACTCTGTTCCTCATTACTCTTCTACTTAGAAGTAACTCTTTTAATACATTGTATGTATATTTTCAGACTTTCTCTGTACATTTACATGAATTCATATATATTTGCAGAGACATATATACATATACGCATGTGTAAGTACATAAAAATGATAAAATTAATATTGTTGTTCCATTTTTTACTTAATTTATTGCCAGGGTCCAGCCTTGGCGGGGTCTCAGGGTTCCCAAAGGATGCGCGGCTCAGGCAAAGAGACAGACACCAAGTAAGGTGCCGGAGGACAGCCAGGCTTTTTGGACCTGACTGACTCACTGAGAAGAATCAATCTTTATTTTTATAGGGGAGGTTATACAACATTCAATGTATAGTGTGATTATTAAAACAGAAATGATTACCATGGTTATACAACATTCAATGTGCAGTGCCATTGTGATTATTAAAACAGAAATGATTACCATAGAAATAATTTAAAAAGTACAGAAGGTTTTACAGATCAATCATGTTAAACAAAGAAATAACTGAAAAGTACAGGAGGTCCCACAGATCAACCATGTTTAACAAAGGTTATTTTGACCAAGAGGGTCATTAATTAGATAGCCAATGAAGCTACACGAGCCAAACTTTCAGGTGCCAATTAGTAACTAGGTGTCTATTAAAATTCTAGGAATTGGTCTAAATTAGAGGGGTGCAAGGGGAGATTTATAGATTATGTAGAATTTAGCTGTTGTCCATTGAGGTTAGATTTGTCTCGGTTAGGTAACTTTTTTTGCCTAAGTTTTTTGATTTGTACATCTTGAAGGGGGGCCATGTTTTGTATTCGTTTCCATGTGTTTGAGATTATTATTTCCAACTAGAACTCCTTGCTTCTTTACATTCCTGTCCAGGGTATAAGAGGGGTAGTGGCTCTAATAAATCTTAAACTTTTGAGTGGTGACTCCTTAAGAAACATTCCCAGCGACAGCTTCCTTCAGCGTTCTGGCAGTTGGTCTGTCCATTGTTTAATTTTGTCCTTAACTTCCCAGGTGGGAGAAACAGGCAGCATTAGGGTTGGTAGGGGTCTCTATTCTGTGGTCAACAAGTCATTTCGCACAGAATCAGAGGCATCGTGCAGAATTTTTCTTATAACACACAGGTATCCAAAACTCCCACCACCTATTGCTAGGAGGGACAGGCATACAGAAAGAGATAGACAGGAGATCCGGCCATAGTCGCCTCTGCTGTGCGGATGCGTCTCATCCGTCCGGACTGTGGGGATGGCTGTTGGTTGGCTCCTGACCATTTATCATGGATATTATTTCATTACAGTACTCCTACATTAAAACACAAAAATCAGGATTCCCATATTTATTTAGCCAATCCCCTATGGATAAAAATTTTTATAATTTCCTCCCAAATTTTCACTATTATGAATACTGAAATGACCACCCACAAACATTTTTATATACATGTGTGAGTATTGCTTCAGGTCATATACTTAAGAGTGGAATAATTAATTTTAAATCATGATAACCATTGTCATTGTCTTCTAAAACACATTTAGTAATATGTGTGCCCATTAACTTGGTAAAAGACTTCTTGTTTCCCCACACCTTTACCAGTTGAGAATATTGTAAACCTTTTTTTAGACTTAATTTTTTAAACTATTTTTAGATTCACAGCAAAACTGAGAGGAAGGGACAGAGATTTCCCATATACTCCCTACTGCCATACATATGTAGCCTTCCTGATTATCAACATCCCCCACCAGAGTGGTACATTTGTTATAAATAATGAGCTCACACTTATAATTACCCAAAGTCTGTAGTTTACATTTGGGTTGGGACAAGTGCATAATAATATATATCCATCATTATAGCATCATACAGAGTATTTTCACTGTCCTGAAAATTCTCTGTTCTCTTCTGAGGCATTCCCCAGCCCTCCTCCAAACCACTAGTAACCACTGATATTCTACTGTCTCCATAATCCTGCCTTTTTAAAAATGTCACAAATTGACATAGTTGTAAGTACAGAGTATGTAGCCTCTTCAGATTGGCTTTTTTCACTTAGTAATATGCATTTAAGGTTCTTCCATGTCTTTTCATGGCTTGACAGCTCTTTTCTTTTTAGTGTTGAATAATATTCCATTGTCTACATGTATCAAAATCTATTTATTCACCTACTGAAGAGCAGCTTTACTACCTCCAAGTTTTGGCAATTATAAATAAAACTATTATCAACATCTGTGTGCAGGTTTTTGGGTTGACATAAGTTTTTAGTTCCTTCATTTAAATACCAAGAAAAGCAATTGCTGGATCGTATGGTAAGAATATATTTAGTTTTGTAAGAAACTGCCTATCTTCCAAACTGGCAATACCATTTTTCATTCCCACCAGCAATGAATGAGAGTTCTTTTTGCTACACAACTTCACCAGTATTTGGTGTTGTCAGTCTCCTGGATTTTAGCCATTCTATATAATTGGTATGTAGTATTATCTCATTGTTGTTTTAATTTGCAGTTCCCTAATTACATATTATGTGGATCATCTTTTCATATGCTTATTTTCCATCTGTATATCTCCTTTAATTAAACATTTATTAAGATCTTTGCTCATTTTAAAATATGCTTGTTTTCTTTTTTAAAATATATTTTACTGATTATGCTATTTGCAGTTGTCCCAATTTTTCCCTCTTTGCTCTCCTTCTCCCAGCACCCCCCACACACTCAGGCAATCCCCACACCATAGTTCATGTCCATGGATCATGCGTATAGGTTCCTTGGCTACTCCATTTCCTGTACTGTACTTTACATACCCATGGCTCTTCTGTAACTTCCTATTTGTACTTAATCCCTCACCTCTTTACCTATTCCCTCACACCACCACCCCATCTGGCAGCCATCAAAATGCTCTCCGTATCCATGATTCTGTCTCTGTTCTTCTTGTTTGTTTAGTTTGTTTTTTAGATTCAATTATTGATAGATATGTATTTATTGCCATTTTGTTATTCATAGCTTTGAGTTTCTTTTTCTTAAATAAGTCTTTTTAATGTTTCATATAATAATACTTTGGTGATGATGAACTCTTTCAGTTTTCTTCTTGTCTCTTTATCAGCCCTTCGATTCTAGATGATATCTTTGCTGGGTAGAACAATCTTGGCTGTAGGTCACTGCTTTTCATGACTTTGAATATTTCTTTTCAATCCCTTCTAGCCTGAAAAGTTTCTTTTGAGAAATCAGCTGACAGCCTTATGGGAACTTCCTTGTAGGTAACTAACTGCTTTCCACTTGCTGCTTTTAAGATTCTCTCTTTATCTTTAACCTTTGTCATTTTAATTATGATCTGTCTTGGAGCGGGCCTCTTTGCATCCATCTTGTTTGGGACTCTCCATGCTTTCTGAACTTGCATGTCTATTTCCTTCATCAAATTAGGGATGTTTCCTTTCATTATTTCTTCAAATACATTTTGAATTTCTTGCTCTTTCTCTTCTCCTTCTGGCACCCCTATGATGCAAATGTTGGTCCTCTTGAAGTTTTCCCAGAGGCTGCTTACACTAACTTCGTTTTTTTAAACCTTTTTCTTCTTGTTGTTCTGCATGGTTGCTTTTTGCTTCCTTATGTTTCCAAGTATTGATTTGATTATTGACTTCATCCATTCTACAGTATTTTTCCCTGTAAATTGTTCTTTATTTCAACTAGTGTATGTTTTGTTTCTGACTGGGTCTTTTTTATGTTCTTGGGGTCCTCACTAAGATCCTTGAGCATCCTTATAAATAGAATTTTGAACTCTGCATCTGATAGATTACTTATCTCCCTTTTGTTCTTTTTCTGGATTTTTGATCTATTCTTTCATTTGGGACATGCTTCTTTGTCTCCTTGTTTTAGCATCCTCCCTGTGTTTGTTAGGTTTCTATGTGTTAGGTAGAGCTTCTATGAGTCCCTGTCTTGGTAGCATGACTTAATGTGGTAGGCGTCCTGTAGGGTCCAGTGGCACAGCCTCCCCTATCACCCAAGCTGAGTAATCAAGTTGGGCTGAGTACATCCACCTCTTGTATTTGAATCTTGATTGCTGTTGACAGGTCAATGGGAGGGATTTACCCAGGCTAGTCAGCTGCAAAGATTGGCTGTGTCTGCTGATCACCAACATCAGCCCTCCATGGAGGATCCTGTGCAGGGACAGGGTTGTGGTGCTCTGACATGGTCTGTAGCTGTCCAGTGGGTGCTCAGACTCTGGGGTTTCCTGGATGGTGCAGGCCAAGTTCAGCTTCCACCTTTGTTCTGTCCGGGGCAGCCCTGCATGAACTATATAAAGCAATCTGAGATGTCTGTTACTTGTGCAGGGCTTGGAGATTCCCAGGAGAAGCCAAGTGAATCTAGGCTCACTGCTGCTAGTGCCAGGTCTGGGGCCACTTAGCAGGAGGTATGGGGCTGGGGCTCACTAAAGCTGTTGCTTGTTTGAGAGGATTTAGGAAGTTTTGAACATGAGCGAAGACCATATGGAAAAGTCACTGACAATAGCTTGGGTGGGCCCACAAGTTGAGTGAGGTGGAATCTCAGGGGGTCTCCAGGGTGGGGCTAACAGTGTTAGTCCTATTGATGGAGTCTCAGATATAGCCCCAGCCTGCCTGCTCTGTGACCCAGTCGGGGGAGTGTTCAGAAAAGGGACAATGGCCTATGTCTACCTTTCTGTCTGGGAGAAAATTGTCCCCCAGCCCTCACCTTGATGCCAGACTCTTTAGTTCCTCCTCATATGCCCCTGGTGCCTTTCAAGCTGCTACCCCAGTCTGGAGCTCAGAGGGAGTGAGTCCAAATAAGTCTGTGTGTGGGTTCTTTAAGAGGAACTGCTTAGGACTCTAGCAGTTTCTTCCACCGACTCAGACCCTACTGGTTTCTACAGCCAGAAGTTATCCCCATAACTTATCTTCCTGTCACTGAAACCCTGGGCTGGGGGGCCCAGTTTAGGGCTGGGATGCTTACTCCTGAGATATCCCTCTCAAATTTTTACCTGCCACAGGTGGATATGGGACCAGCCTCTCCACATCTCCGCCCCTCCTACCAGTCTGGATGGATGTGTTTTCTTTAATTCTGTAGTTGTCAGACTTCCATTCAACTCAACTTCTGATGGTTCTGAGTGATGGTTGTTCTATAGTTTTGTTGTAATTTTTATGTGGTTGTGAGAGGAGGAGAGCTGTTTATCTATGCCTCCATCTTGACAGGAAGCCAAACTTTGATTTTTTTTTATTGTTGAATTTTATGTGTTCTTTGTATAGTTTGGATGACAGTCCTTTATCAGATGTGTATTTTACAAATATTTTCTCCCAGTCTCTTGCTTGTCTTCCCATTCTCTTGATGTTGTATTTGGCAATGCAGAAATTTTAAATTGTAAGTTTAGATTATAAGTTATTTCTTTCATGGATCATGCCTTTTGTAGTGTACCTAAAATGTCATTGCCATACCCAAGGTTATTGAGGTTTTCTCCTAGGCTATCTTCTAGCAGTTTTATAGTTGTATATTTTACATTTAGTTCTATGATCCATTTTTAATTAATTTTTGTGAAGGATGTATAGTTAATGTCTAGATTCTTTGTTTTTTTTTTTTTTTTTTGCATCTGGATGTCTAGTTGTTCCAGCACCACTTGTTGAAACATAAGTGAATGCATTATTACTATTTTGATTTTCAACAAACTATTGTATTAAATTAATTAAGAATAAGAAAAATAAAAGCTTTTATTTTGCTATCAATTGTTTCTTCTTTGATGCTCCTCCTTTCTTTGTACGGATCTAAGTGTCTGATTTGTATTATTTCCCCTTTCTCCAAAGAACTTCTTTTACATTTCTTGCAAAGCAGGTCTACTGGCAACAAATTCCCTCAATTTTTGTTTGTCTGAGAAAGCCTTTCCTCTTTTACTTTTGAAGGATAACTTTGTAGTGTACAGAATTCTGAGTAGGTAGGTTTTATTTTCTCTTAACATTTGGAATAATTCACTGTATTCTCTTTTTGACCTGCTCCCATTTTGTTTGTATGTTTCACCTTTGCTTGTATGGTTTCTGAGCAGACATTGGATGTACTTCTTTTTTTTAAAGATTTTATGTATTTATTTTTAGAGAGAGGGGGAGGGAGAGATAAAGAAGAAAAGAAACACCCATTGGCTACCCATAGCATGCACCCCACCTGGGGACCAAACTGAACTGTAACCCAGGCATGTGCCCTGACAGCGGACTGAACCAGTAAGCTTTCACTTTGCAGAATGACGCCAAAGCAACTGAGCCACACCAGTGAGGGTGGCTGTAGTTCTTACCTTTGTTCCTCTATAGGCAAGGTGTTTTTTCCTCCAGCTTGTTTCAGGATTTTTCTTTATCTGTGATTTTCTGTGGTATGAATATGGCATGCCTAGGTCTAGTCTTTTTTCTGTTTGCTTTTTAATTTGGGAGGTTTCTATTCCTATATCCTCAGGCTCCGAGATTCTTTCTTTGGCCCTGTCCAATCTACTAATAAACTCAAAGGCAGTCTTCATTTCTGTTCCAGTGTTTTTGTTCTCCAGCATTTCTGTTTGATTTTTTCTCAGGATTTCCCCCCTTCTGCTTTCATTGTCCTTTCGTTCTCACATGCTGTCTACTTTATCCATCAGAGCCCTTAGCATGTTAATCATAGTTGTTCTAAATTTCTGGTCTGATAATTCTAACATCTCTGCCATGTCTGGTTCTGATATTTGCTCCAGCTCTTCAAATTGTGTTTTCACCTTTTGGTGTGTCTTGAATTTTTTCTTGATAGCTGGACATCATGTACTGTGAGAAAGGGACTGCTGTAAACAGGTCCTTCGTAATGTAGTGGTGAGGTGAGGTGTCGAGGGAGGGAAAGCGCTCCATAGTTCTAGGATTAGGTCTGTTGTTTTTTTTTTTTTATGACAATATGTCTCTGGCCTGTGAACAGCATGTATTTCTCAGTTTTTCTTTTCCCTCTTAGGTGGGACAGGATGGCTATAAGAAGCTGGAGTTGGCTATTTCTTGTCTCCCAGATCAGTTAGTGTCCAATAGTATCCCAGCAGTTTAGGTTCTGGTTAACTAGTTTCCCGCGAGGGCCTTCTTAAGAACACAGTGCTCTGGCATTTCAACCTGGCTCCTTTTCCTTTCCTTCTGCTGGAAGCATGAGGGGATTTCTCTCCAAAATTTAACATGAGAGTCTGATCAAGCTCTTTAAGGCAAAAGCCACAAAAGTGTGGGGTCTCCTATGACTGGTTCCATCTGAAGTTTTTAACTCTGAGACTTGTTCACACTGAATCCCCAGCAATTTGTCAGTTACAGTCCAGGTTTTCCTACCCTGGCACTGGTCCCCTGGTGGTTTCTGCTTGTGAATCTCTGCTCCAGTAAGACACGACTCCTTGTATTCTCTGGTTTGTCCTTTAACCTTGGGGGTTGTGGTTTTCCCTGTGTCCTCTTCTCTTCTGGTTCCTAGAAGAATTGTTGATTTTTCAGTCTGTTCATCTTTTCATTTGTGGTTATGAGGCAGGAGACAGTCAGGAAGGAGGAAACTCTGGGTGCCTCAGGGCTAAGATAAAGGACATTGACCTAGGACGGAGATCTTGTTCTAAGACCAGTTGTTCCTGCTTTCTGGAAAAGCACCGAATCATGAATGCACCTGCACAGAAGATGCTGCATGACCCCTGCTTCATTATAATAGCATTATAATAAATTAACATTGTGGGATCCCCTTCCCCCATGGCCAGTCAAGGAATATCATGGGAGACCACATGCACAGTAGATTTAAAGTAATATAAATACTTGTACATGTCCAATAAAACCCCACCAAAACTAGCCAGGAAATATCCACACTATAAGAATAGAATCCCTCCAGCTCATGGGGTCAATCCCTGCTCCGAGTTGGCCTGCTCCCATTATCTGTGGAGTGTGCTATCACTTAATAAATCTGCTCTCTCTCTTTCTGCTATAAACTCTGTGTGTGCGATTCAATTCTTTGTCTGTGATCACCAAGAACCTGGTTACCTGTGCCCACCTGTGATAGTTAGGATGGAGTGGTGACTTCTAAGCTCCTTACATGCAAAACCAGAAACCAGAAGTAGAATATTTTAATATTTTTATTGTCAGATAAGAGTAAAACTTATTTTAATTTCCACTTCCCTCACTTCTGGTGAGATTAAATATCTTTCATAGACTCCTTTTAATCTAAATGTAAAAGATGAATCAGTGTTCAGCAGAGAGAAAAGTGTGAACAAAAGCATAGATCTATTCACTGTCCACAGGTCCCAGGGTGTTTTAGGGGGACTGAAATTGCTTAGTATAGAGGAAGAGAGGGTGACTTTAAGAAAAATGAGGCTTAGAAAAGTAGAGAGGTGTCAGATGAGAAGGCCTGCCATTCCTGTTGTTTGAACTTTATCCTGTTCCACAGTGCAGAGCTACTGAAGGATTTTAAACAGGGCTGCAAGTGGTCAAAACAAAAAATTTTTACAGTGATTTCTCAGCTGTGAGAAGAGTGGAATGGGATGAAAGCAGAGAGGCTGAAAAGAAGAGATCAGATGGGAGGGAACTGCCCTGGGAGGGCAGTGGAACTGGCTGGAGGAGGGGTGGGGGGCAGGTAAGAGGGATGAGGAAGACAAGCCGTGACACCACCGGCAAAGTGTGTGTGAAGGTAGGAAAGTGTGAAGCCAGTTTGAGAGCCAGTTTTCTATCTGAGTGTTGGTGCTCTAGCAAAAAAATTACAGAGTGGTTCCATTTAAATTTCAGTGAGGTTTCTACAGAAATGAGTATTTCTTTTTTAAAATCAGAAAAAATGCACACTTACTTAAGAGAGAGACAATGTTTTCTGAAAAAAGATAGTAATAAATGAATCTGCAAGGAAAAATAATAGAAAGATAAGAAAAGAAAAATATTTTTAAATGGATGAAGGAAAGAAAAAGGCAAATGTAGATATGAAAGAAAAACTGGGGAGTTTTAATATTTACTTGTTTACATTTTCTTTTACATGCATTAGCATTATGCTTCGAAAATATATAACATTAATTTATGGAAGACAGTAGATTTTGAACCCCAAGTTTGGTGAAAGTCTCAAAGTGACCCCTGTACAAACCCTCATTGTTGAGTTCTCTTGGGAACTGAGTGTGTATCACCATACAGCACTCCCTTACCCTCCGGACACTATTTATTATACAGAGAAATCATTATCTCTATTTCATAAAATGGAGTCCTAAGGTATGGAAAACAGTTATCTACACATGTTACCAATTAGATATTTCATTCTGTTAGTTAGTTATTATTAGGCATTTATTCATTGCTGGGATAATTTTTATGGGAGTTCTGAAATCCCACAACATTCCAGTTCTCTTTCCCCTGGATTTTTGCCCCTCCTCAGAGTGTCTTAGACACAGCAATCATTGCTACTATTTCTTTAACTCTGTGCATGCCAACTTTTAGATGAATAATGATTTATTTTGAAATCGGTGATACTTTCTTCAATGTATGTCTGTGAAAATCACCTTTGGTTGAAGGATTCTGTGGAAAACATAATGCTTTGTTATTATCATCTTCATAAAACCACTGTGGAATAAAAATATTGACATAGAAGGAATATATAATAGCAAGGTTGGGTATTTCTATCATTTTAATTTTTTAATTTAATATTTGAATAGTTAGCAGATATAGAAAAGGACTGCTATTCTCTGCATGTGTTCCCCCCAAATTCATATGTTGAAATCCTGATGCCCAAGGGATGGTCTAAGAAGGTGGGGGCCTTTGGAAGGTGCTTAGGTCATAATGCTGGAGCTCTCATGAATGAGATTAGTGCTCTTATGGGAGAGATCCCCTGCTTCTCCCACCATGTAAGGACACAGCCAGAAGTCACCAGCTATGGCACCCAGCACAACCAGGAAGAGGGTCCTCATCAGAAGGTAGCCATGCAGGTGCCTTGATCTTGGACTTTCAGTCTCCAGACTGTGAGAAGTAAATTTTTGTTGTTTATAAGCTGCCCAGTCTGTAGTATTTTATAGTAGCGGCCCAAATGGACTGAGATAAGCTCAAGGAACAAATAATAATCATCCATATTCCTATCATCAATACTAATCAGTATCATCATATTGGCATTTTTTAAAGAAAATTTAGTCTATTCCTATACCTATTATAGAGATTTCAAATAACAGAACTGTACAAAGACAAACGTTCAAAAATCAGTACAAAACTACCACCCAGAAATAACCATTATTAGTTTTAGAATAAGAATATTATATATATCCTTCTAAGCATACACACAAATAGAAGAAATAGTTTCATAAATATGAGACCATGCTATCTCTCTCAAACATATTAAACTTAATCTTATTTGAATTTAATAAAAGAAAGAAAAATTGAGAGAAACTGAAGGAATTATTGAACTTGAAATAAACATTTCTTCACCACAAGATATATTATTTCCTGCAGGATTCTATATACTCTAAAATGTCAAAAGGGATTAACTGTGCTTTAAAAAAAACACACATTTCAATTGGATATATCATTGACTTTCTCCTTTAAAAGATAAGAACATTAGTATTTTCATACTTCTCATCTCTTCATCCTCCCCCTGTTCAAAACATTACCTTCTATTTTATAATAATAATTCTCATACATTTTAGCAGGCATGGCTAACATACTGAAAAATCTTCTGTCTATACCTTTGCCCGTCTCGATATTTTCTACATGGAAGAAGCTGCTTCTGAAAACTCACCCACTGTTAACTCCCAACCAAAGCCCTTCAACACAATCAACAGGTCTAGAATTTCCTTCTTTCCTCATCTCTCTAATAAAGTCCAGGAGAAAGGTAAGTGGAAAAAATGCCTAGAGAATGAGTAATTCCACAGTTTTCCTTAGCTTGTGGGCACAGGGAAAGAAGCTATGAACACTCATATATTAACAAGTTTGACTCTCTGAGTTTTTGTAATGCTACAATTCTCTGGAATGACAGACATGAACAGTAGAACTCAAATGATGCAACTGGCTTCTGAGAACTTAAAGAGAAAGTGGTGGCAGAAAGTCCAGAGAGAATAGGGTTAAAAGACAAGGAATGATGGGAGGGATATTTCCCATGTTTCCAGTATTACCGCCTGGCAGAGGGGCTGCACCTGTATCTCAGAGGAATGTAGCCAGTCTCCACTCATCTCCAGGCTTCCTACTCAATTAAACAGAAAGTTCAGTATCTAGAGCTGAACATCTGGCTTGACAGCAGGGAACAGTGTTAATGGTAGTTCAGAGGAATTGCTGTGTTTGCAGCTGTTTCTTCTTGATAAAATAATTGTTGTTTCAAATGGGAAATTTTTATGTAGAATTGGAATCAAATGAAAAGTGGTGTCTTACCACAGCTTAATTTAGTGTTATATAAATAGGTTTTGGGAAAAGAAGGTAAAACATTGAAAAGCAAGATCATTATAAATGATGGATAAGCACTGTTCTAAAGAGGAAGAGGGAACAATACCAGGGAAGTGTGACATGGGACAAGAGGCTTGGGTCACAATGTCAGATAGATGACTACACACATTTTCTAACCCAATTACATAGAAAACACACACACAGTTGTTTAATCTGCTTTGCCCAGACTACAAGCTCAGTTGTTTATTGGAAGGTTCAGAAAAGCTGGTTGGAACAGCTATGTGTATGATTTTTAAATATTTCAAAGTTTCCTGTGGCAAGCATTAAGCTGTAATTTGCCTGCAAAACTATTAATAAAAGAAAGAAATTAATAAATGAGTGATGCATCTTTTTTTTTTTTTTTGCCTGCATCTGCAAAGAGCAAGTGAGAGAGGTCCTAGGGTGAGAAGGTAGCCTGTGAAGCCTAAAAAGAAGTCATTGAATGAAAGAAACAGAGCCCGGGAAGGAGATTTCAGAACATGCTGAATGTCCTGATTTTCTCTTCGTATGATACTTAGCTATGGTAAAGACCCTACACTGGCTATACATTGAAGATGTGTAGCTCCTATGTTGCAAGAACAAAACAGACAAGATTAGATTAGATAAATTTGGAATTTATCTAATTTATCTACAAGAATTCTGAAATTCTTGCTACAGGTGCAAGCCCCTCCGCCCAGAGAGCCCAGGCATAGAGTCTAGATGTAATGCAAACTGTTTCCAGGCACCGTTGTGGCTCTGCTGGTAGGGAGAGGTAACCGCCCTAGAGTTCCTATATCG
Organism: Trachops cirrhosus; assembly: GCA_028533065.1. Lineage (NCBI taxonomy): Eukaryota > Metazoa > Chordata > Mammalia > Chiroptera > Phyllostomidae > Trachops > Trachops cirrhosus. The sequence goes on along the minus strand of CM052540.1, from coordinate 148,546,703 downwards.
GGGCCTCCCTCACTGGACCCAGAGAATTCCTGCACCTTGTGTCTCCACCTTGGTGCATCCCAAAGAGGATCAGAAAGAAGTAACCAGAGGTCTCACTCACTTGGATGTATCTTTGGTTTATACTGCTGGCATTTCATTTTGAGTTTTGATAAAATTTACATTAAAACAAGTCACAGTTTGTCAGTTTCCTTTGTTATCATTATCATTCTATTCCCAAATCCAGTCTTACAGTTGGCACTGAGACACCTAAAACCCCTTTCACATTTTTAGCTTGTGATCAGTGTAGATCCAAAATCATATGCACCCCTTACTTCATTTGTTAATAATCCCATTTTGCCCTGATCTTTCCATATTGTTTGGGCTTCCTGATATTGCCCTTTTCTCCTCAGTGACAATTAATGGAACCCTAGGGCTTGGTCTTTTAAAACTGGAGGCACCTGTAACTGCTTCCTCTTTCAGCAGCTGATGAAAAAAGCAGATGGTATTTTGCATTATAAAACTGTTCTTACAGAAGTTATTTTCATCAAAAAAAAAATCTTCTCTTTCTTAAAGGGCCTGATAGTAAACATCTGTGGCTTGCAAGCCTCATGGTCTTTGTGACAACTACTCATCTCTGATGTTATAGCATAAAAGTAGTCAAATAAAAGGATGTAGTTGAGTTACAGTAAAACTTTATTACAAAAACAGAAGACCGACTAGGCAGTAGTTTGCTGAACTCATTAGCTGCCAACTTCATTTAGAAATCTGGACTTGAGATTGTTGTTGTGGCCTATGAAAGCAATCCTTAATCTTTAAAAGGTTATAAACTGGTTGTCTTACTTAATGTGTTGCCCTAGTAACAAATGCTTAAAATGACATCCTTGTTTTCCGGAAGACATAAATGCTTGTGAATTTTTCTTGTCGAACAGAGGAGGTTTATTGGCCTTCTCATTTCTTTCTCACGCATGAAGTAAAAGAGAGTATGTCACAGGTTAGGATCTTGAGAAGCAAACAGTGCGGGCAGAGCTTTGAAAGCAAGTTGCTTTATTAGGAACAATACTTGTGAAAAGTAGAGAAGGATGCAGGTCTGGACAGAGAGAGAAGCGAAACTATTGTGCAGGTCCAAAAACTTCATCCGACCTGGCATGGAACTCTGGGAGAGTAGTTCCCCAAGAGGCCAAGAGTTTATACCCCTAACTTACTCAGCCACCAGAGGCAAAGCTACCCCAGGAAGAGGGAGGCTTCAGGCAAAGTAGGTCTCTGGATAAAGCTCATACCTAGAGGCTGCCTGCTGGCTGCACGCCTCCCGTGTCCCCCGCACCCCCCACTGCAAGGCATCAAGTACTTTCTTGAAGGGCATGGAGAGAGAATCTTCACATCTACCTCAGACGGCTAGATTTTTTATTTCAAAAAAAGTGTGAGAGTGTCTCCTATAATACCTGTAATGGAGTAATAGCCATAAAGTCATTGAACATGTTAACTTCCTCCTTTTTATTCTGTTTTTAACTTTTTATGTGTAGAAATACCCTCCATTTCATGGAGGAAAGAAAAGACTGTGGGACACAAACATCATGATGAAGAAATATCTGGGCATCTTTTTTTTTCTGCTCTATTTCTTCACTTGCCTTTCCTAACTAGTTTTCATTCATTTCCTATTCTGCCTTCTTCCATTCTATCCTCTTACCTTCTTGTTTCTCCATTCCCCCTTCACTGACTCCTTAAATTCTATGCAATGTTGTTGAATAGCTTTAAGTATAAAGCAGACAGAGCTTGAGATGGAGAAAAATTTCACAAACTACATTCAACATTTCCTTGTCTTTAATCACTATGTATAATGCTTCTATGAATATTCATGTATAATTTTTGTGTGAACATATGTTTGCAATAGTTGTGGTTATATATCTATGAATAGACTTGCGTGGTTATATATAACTCCATGTTTAGTCCTTTGAGGAACTGCCAAAGTGTTTGCTAAAGTGGCTGCACCATGTTACATTACCACCAGCCACTCGTGAGGGTTTCATTTCCTCCACCTTCGTCTACACTTGCTATTGTCCATCTTTTTATGCATAGTCATTCTAAGGGATGTGAAGTGATATCTCATTAAGGTTTTGATTTGTATTTCCTCAATGACTAATTATAAACATCAATTCATGCTCTGTTTCTCTTAGTATATCTTTTTAGAATAATTTTTTTCATGGTTGCCTACTACGATACTAATTGTAGTAAACTCTAAGTAGTATCTTAACTTACAATGATCAAGTTTGGATCAATAGCCCTGACCAGTATGGTTCAGTGGTAGGGTGTCATCCCACAAAGTGAAAGGTCACCAGTTCAACCAGGTCACCTGATTCCCAGTCAGGACACATGCCTACGTTGCGGGTTCAGTCCTTTGAGGAACTGCCAAAGCACCGTTGTCGGGGTGCTTAAGAGAGGAATAGATAGATGTTTCTGACATCAATATTTCTCTCCCTTTCTCCCTCCCTTCTCCTCCCTCTAAAAATAAATAAGTCAAACATTTTTTAAAGTTTAGATCAATAGTAACTTAATTTCAGTAGTAAAGAAAGACTTTGCCTCAATAAAGCTCCATTCCCACCCCTTCCTTTGTGATATTATTGTCATATAGACTACATGTTTATATATGGCATACCTATAGACACAATTTTATAATTATTGCTTTATGCAACTGTCTTTTAATTCAGATAAAAGAAAAGAGTTACAAGCAAAAATACATTTATGCGATTTCCTAAAATATTTGCCCAGTATCAGTAAAGTTAGCTTTACCTTACTTTACTGATATTCTCTATTTCTTCAGGTGATTCAAATTATTGTCCAGTGTCCTTTTATCTCAGCCTGGGCTCCTTTTAGTATTTCTTGTAAAGACAAGCCTCCTAATGAGAAATTTGTGGGTTTTTTTTTAAAAACTGGGAATGTCTGAATTCCTTCTTATTTTTGAAGTCCAGTTTTGTCAAATTCTTGGTTAATGGTGTTCTTCTTTTAGCACTTTGAATGTGTTATCTCATTGCCTTCTGGCCTTCATTAGTCCTAGTACTTGCGAGTCATTTTTCTCTTGCTGCATTTAGGATTCTCTCTTTGTCATTGGCTTTGACAGTTTGCCTATGATGTATCTAGGTTTGGATCTCTTTGAGTTTATCTTTTGTTGCACATCTTAGATGTGCAGATTGATGTCTTCCATCAAATTTAGTTAGTTTGGGGGCATTACCTCTTTCTCTCTGCCTCTTTCATTTTTTCTTCTGTTTCTTAAACTTTCATTATATATATGGTGGTATGTTTTATGATGCCCTGAAGGTCCCTTTGAATCTGTTCATTTTTCTTCACTCTTTTTTCTTTTTGTTCCTTATGCTGGATAATCACAATTGACTGATTCATTATTCTTTATTCACTGATTCATTCTTCTGCCAGCTCAAATCTGCTATTGAGCCCCTTGAGCATGGTTAATAAACATTATTTTATTAAAATATTAATATATACAAGCTTTGTCTGGAAAAAGTCCCACCATTGTTACTATAATGGGAACGGTTTACATGACATCCATGTAACCTGGCAGCCAAGAAGAGTGGACTGGAATGCACATGCGTGAGCAATGACGGCTTGACTTTACTAGTTAGTGGGGAATGATAGACATTGAGTGAGCATGTATACTGACAGTTCAAAATGACTGAGTGAGTACAGCAAAAAATCTGCATCAAACCTTGCATTAAACTTGAGTATTCCCCCGTGGAAACTATTCAAATGCTTCAGAAGGCTTTTGGGGATGATGCAATGAGTGCGGTACAAATAAAAGTGTGGCACAAATGCTTCAAGAATGGTCGAGAATCTGTTGAAAGTGATCCATGTTCTGGAAGGCCTGCAACAAGCAGAACACCTGAGAATGTTGAACGTGTACGGGCAGCAATCAGTTAAGACAGGTGACTGGTTATGTGAGAACTAGAAGCTGAACTGGGGATTCCAAAAACTACTGTGTCCGAGATTTTGACACAGGACCTTGGCATGAAACATGTTGTAGCAAAATTTGTTCCCCAGCTTCTGCTACCTGAGCAGAAGGAACATCATACTGCAGTTAGGAGACCTGTGTGAGGTCCCAAGGTGCCTACTTTGAAGGGGACTGAGGCATTATTGTCCTGTGTACAATGTTTCTTGTATCTTCTTCAAAAAAATGAATTTTTTTCATATTTTTTCATATTACATGACTGGATACTTTCTGGACAGACCTCATATGTAGCCCTGGCTTGGTGGTTCAGTTGGTTGGAGTGTTGTCCCATACACCAAAAGGTTGTGAGTTTGGTTCCTGGTCAGTGCACATACTTAGGTTGAAGGTTCAATCCCTAGTTGGGGTATGTATGGGAAGCAACTGATTGATGTTTCTCTCTATATAAAACAAATAAACATATCCTTAGGTAAGGATAGAAATAGTTAATAATGTATGTACCATATAAGCAGTGAATATTCACTTTTTTCACACTGCCATGAAATATTTACACAAAAAATTAATCATATTTTAGGCCTAAAGCAAATAGTACAAAGGGTATTATTTGTATTGGCTACGACATCAGATCACAAATGCAGTTAAAACCAAACACTTTGAAACTAAAAAAAAACTCTCCCAAATAACTATTGGGTCAAAAAAAAAAAAGAATTTGACATGGAAATAACATTGTTTGGTCATTAATAATAGTGACAATGCCACACTTAAAACACATAGGAGTGGTTCTTATATTTAGAGGACAAAACGTAGATGTAAATGATTTTGTCCTGACTGGTGTAGGTCAGTTGGTTGGGCATTTTCACACAAAGTGAAAGGTGCATGGTTTGATTCCCGGTCAGGGAACGTGCCTGGATTGCGGGTCCAGTTCCCGGTTGTAGAGCATTCGGGAGGCAACTGATCGATGTTTCTCTCTCACATTGGTGTTTCTTTCCCTCTTTTTCTTCCTCCCTTCCCCTCTCACTAAAAATAAATAAAATCTTTTAAACAATAATAATTTTATTATTGCAAAAAATTTCAAGTAAATAACCAAGTACCTACATCAAAAATCTAGGAACACAATTGCAAATTAAACTTAAAGAAATATAATTAATAAAAAATTGGACACATTAGTGAGAAAATAAAACAATCTACCAATCAAAAAATATAGTTTTTAAAAAGTTATTATTTTATTTTTGGTCTTCAAAATGGTTGTTTATGAAGATTATAAAATAGGCATATTTTAGTCAAAGAAGCTCTTTCATAGGCAAACCAGGCCACATCTACAGCCTTACATAGGTTATATACTACTATAATTTCTCTCTTAACATTCAACAGTTTCAACTTGATATTTCTTCTTTTATGCACACATGTGTTGTTTGAATAATCCACACAATGTCAATGTGCCTGTGTTTTCAGACATCTCTAGGGTAGAGGGAAGTTCATAAGCATTTCTACAGCAGAATAAATTAAACATTGTCAGGAAAGAAGTGCTGTTTGAAATAGAAAAACACAAACATGTTTCTCACTCTAACCAGGGTTTCTGTACTTTGGACTCTGTAAGAACTCACTGAACTTCTGGGCAAGTAAATCACTGGAGAATTCAACAAGCTTGACTATAATCACACACCAGTAAGACTGGTGCCTCAAGGAAATTGTTGAAACTGGAAAACCATTTAGGACAGTGGTGAGTTGTCTCTGCATTCTTGGACACAGGAATTTATACTTAAACCTGGATCCTCCCTTCTCTTTGCTCTTGGTGTGTCTACTTTGGTGAACTTATAAAATCATTTTGTTGCAAACAAGTACCTAGCCTTGTTCTTATGGACACTGAACTAAGTATAAATGTTTCTTATTAAGGTATTACTTTTCTTTAGAAATCTAAATTGTATGTCTCTCTAGAATGAGGCCGCTACAGAGTTAGGAGGGTAAAATCTTTCTACAAATTCTAAAAGAATTGTTTTTGAGAGATGAGAGTGCCTTTTTATTCAGTTATTACCTCACAGGAAATCATGAGACTGGGATCATGCTGGGAAGACGGGGCGCATAGGTCTAATTTCTTCCTTTCTGATGCTGAAAGAAAGACTGTGAAATGAAACTGCACTGGATTGTCACAGCCCACCGTGTACTGAAGTTAATGACTCACTTGTGATGCCACTTGTAACTGAGTGAGCCAGAGGTTGGGAAATATACTGTTGGGTTGGGCAAAAAATCCCTTACATTTTTTCCATATGATGGCTCTAGTATCGCTTAGTTGTCTTTAACTTCATTAGAAACAATTCTGTTAGATTGTATTGTCACAACTGTCATATCAGTGTACACTTTAAAAAATACTTATCAAAATTGGTGAATTTTTGCGAAGCCATTTTATTAATGAAAATGGAAGACAATAAACAACATTTTCAGCTTATTATGCCTTATTATTTCAAGAAAGGTAAAAATGCAACTGAAATACAAAAAAAGATTTGTGCAGTACATAGAGAGGGTGCTATGACTGATCAGACATGTCAAGAGTGGTTTGCAAAGTTTCTTGTACTATTGACATTTTGGCCAAATAATTCTTTGCTGTGGGCCTGTCTTACGCACTGGAAGATGCATTGGGAGCACCCATGGCCTGTACCCTGTAGAAGCCCATAGCAGGAGATAGCCACCATACTCAAAATATCCAAATCAATAAAGTTCTTGGTGAAAATGAAAAATGTCTTTCATTTTATGGAAAAAACATAACGGACTTTTTGGCCAACCCAATACTTGTCATTTTTCATGGGTGAAAGAGACCAAAGGATCTCTGAGGGTGAGGATGGGGAATTCTCTGCTGAAGAAAATGGTAGCTCCACCATCAGTTTCTTGGAGAAAGAATAAAGGTGGCCTTAGATTAGAGGAAGGGACGACTTCATCCTCTCTCTCAATTGGTGGCAGTGGCACCAGACTCTGGTTAAGGAGGACATGATAAAGATACATAGCCATGGACAATAGGACGACATTGGCTACTTGAGACATACTAAGGGCTAAAGAGGACGATGCATGCAGAGGATCCATAGTGCAAGGCAATGGTGGCTTGACTCTCAGCCCGATATCTAAATTTCCATTTTTATATATTTTTTGTATGTCCCATATTTCTTTTAATATTTTTAAGCCTTCAGTAAAACTCTGAGTGCTACAGTCCAATGTCCTTCATGTTGTGGGGAATTAGGAATGGTCCTGTGCCTACAGCTGAAACAGAGTAGTGTAGGGATGTGAATTTTGCCCCGTGCTGCCCTCTCCCCTGAAGTCATCTTGGTGGTAGTTGTCAGAAAACTGAATGGGTGTCCTGGCTGAGTAGTGTGTTTGTCAAATGCCAGGCAATAAGCTGAATGCAAGGGAACACTTGCCAGTGGGAGACAGCTTCCTGACCAATGCAAGGGGAGGAAACTGTTTAGGGGATAGGACATATTCTGATACTATATAGATGGGACTGACTATCTAGCCGGTAGATATTTTAGTTATAGTATGTCAGTCATCTAGAAAGAGTCATTCATACCAGCTAGGCCATCTTGGCAAGTAAATTGTAGCAGCTTGTGGTACATTATAAATACCACAGAAAATTCAATTGAAAAAATAAATTGTCCATCATTAATAGTTAAGTATGAAATAGTGAGATTATTACCATCCACAAAATGTCTAATATTGAGCAGAATATGATAAAAACATAAAATTGAGTTTCTACCAAATGAAAACCAGATTTTAAGTGAATGCAGCCTGCTTCCCATATGATTTTCCCCTACAATCTCATTGACAAGATTAAAGGGACATGTTGACCATCAAGACATGAAAAAAATATTTTATGTTAGAAACAGTGTGGTTTGGCATCTTTTTGTTTATGGGGCAGAGGTACAAATTCTTCCTGTTTCTTGGGAAAATTCTAGAGCTTTCAAGATTGTTAATAACCCCATGTTTTCTGTGATTTTGTTTGGTCATGTCATGATTCTTATTATGCTCAGTAGTCTTAAACACATGTTGAGGGGGTTATTTGCTTACCACAATAGCACAATGGGACACAGGTTGATTTGCAAAGTACGGTAGTTCTTCACCGGCACAGGTATTTTTTAAAACTCTAATTGAAGATGGTCAGCGAGGAGGGAAGTGCATATACAAAAAATATTTTTTTGTTTTCATCATCAATTTTGTCACAAATATGTTGCAGTTCAGTTATTCTGTATATATATGTATATATATCTGCAAATATTGACAATTGAAGATTCTATTTTTATTTGTAAAAAAATTATAGCTTGTTTGGACACAGTTGTAAATTTTACATTTATTACAACAAATGATATGTACATTTACACTTCGGTTAATGAACCAGAAGAGGGATCAGCAAAATATGGCCTGCAGGCCATGTTTACCCCCCATTTCTTACATGTTATTTACAGGCCTGGTGCTAGTCAAACTACCAAGTCTGAGGGCACACTCCCCAAGACTGCTGTCACTCTGACACCGCAAGCAAGTGTGGGAGATTACCAAGACAACCCTCAGGTTTAGTAATTCACTAGAAGGATTCATAGAACTTGCTGAACGTTACTGTACTTACAGTTATGATTTATTGCAGGGAAATGATACACACTAAAATCAGCCAGAGGAAGAGAAACATTGGACACAGCTTTGGAGGGTTGCTAAGGCAAAGCTTTTGTTGCTCTCTCCCAATGAGTAATGACCCATTAACTTCCCAGCATTGATGTTTGAAGATATGCATGAATTAGCATTCACAGTTTCATTGGAGCTTCATTCCATAGGCATAACTGATTGATTGATTGACTGATTACCCAAATGGTTGAACTCAGTCTCCATGTCAACTGATAACATATGACTTAAAGCCCCTACCCTCAGTCACATGGTTGTTCTTTCCACTGTGGCCAGACAGAATCCCAAAGACCCTCCTACTAGTTACGTCACAGATCATCTTCCAGAAACTTAATTACACATTTAACATATAATTAATGTCAAAATCAATGTTTAGTCCTAAGACATTCATGGGCAAATCATACCCGTAAGAGAAAGGATGGTAAGTAGGACATCTCCTTGCTAGGGCTGGATTTAAACCTCTGAACCTTGTTTTGCACTGAGTAGGGTGATTAAATTTTGGGAAAGATCCAGTAACAAGGGCCTTGTCATACCATCAGTAAGCTTTTATGAAGGGCCTCCTTTCAGCAAGATCACTTCCAAGAACGTAGTTCTCCAGTCTTTCACACATGTGTTCCAGATCATGTGGGAGGAAAAAATGGTGATTTATGAGCTAAGGCACAGAATTATTTGATTCAATGAAGTTTTTTCCAGATCTGTAAAGTCAATTTTTTCAATTCTCAGTCCTGTGAAAATTTGGGCTTATTTATACATATTATTAAAGTCAAAATGAAGCTATATTCTTTCTTCTGAACTTATGTTTAAGTTGTTAAAGATGATCATTAAATAAATGGAGAGTAAGGTAGAAAAAGAAAACAAATTATTGTTTCATCTATTTTCTTTTCTAATTTTAGGGCTTAAAAATGAACTGTACCTTTACTCTTTATATTCTGTATATCTTCCCTTTCTTATTTATTATTATACTTATTCTTACAAATTATTACACATTTTTTGAAACATCATTTTAATGTTTATATAATAATCCTTGCACAGATTTAGAATTGTTGATTTAACCATTTGACTTTAGTTTTCTATATTTTTTTCCTCAAATGATGTTTTTGTTTCTTTGTTTAGTGGAGTAATATACCAGAATATCATTCCAAAATTGTTTTTTAAATTTAGGCAAGCTGATAGGGTAATCCAGAACTTTTCTTCTAGTGGATATCAATTGCTTATATAATAAAACACATGTATTTACATCAGTTTAATTTCATAATCAAATCAAAAGTTTCTTATTTGTAATTTTCTTTACCTTGGCAAATACATATTTAATACTACATCTCATTTGTATGTTTAATCAATTGAGTTTTCAGAAAATTTGCACATGAGAAAGTACAAAAATCAGTGTTGTCTAGTAAATATCAGTGAGACTTCTCTTGATCAGTGTGGTTTGGCCTGACACGGACAGTCACAGGGTTAGAGGATTAGAGGATGCTTTCTCTGATTGTGCCACCCAGAAGGCATGAAGTGTGGTACTAATCTCAGCTCTGCCTCCTAGCTGGTACCCGGGATGCCTCCACCCTTTCCTCTTGACGTTACTGCTTTTCTCTGCAGGTTATTTTATCTGGCCTCCCTCTTCTTCCACCTAGAAGTGCGTGGTGTTGCCCCCTGTTGCCCTTCCTGGCCCCTCTCTCCAGTCTCTGAATATTGGCAAGGTTCTCAGTTGTGAAGTGAGGTATTTTTTTTCTTCATGCAAGGCAGAGCTGTCTGTTGTCAATTCCTTGCTGTGCTTCTTGTCGTAATAGCTTTTTATTTAGCTTCCTCTCTATTATAGCTTTTTTCTCCCTAGGAATTTGGCATGAGTTTCTGAGGGATGGACCAGAAGGCAATCAAAGGATGCATCTTACACTACATCCAGAATTGTCCCTCCTCTTGGACCTTAGCCTTTGTCCACAGAATAAGCCTGGCTCTCCTATTTCCTTTCCTGGGACCAAACTCCTTCCCCACTGATCCTATTGCCTGTGAGAATATAAGGGAAGAGTTTCTCTTCCCCGTTGGCTTCAGGGCCTCAGACTTAGAGGTTGGTTGTCAGCATCTCCCACTGTCCCTCCCCTGATGCTCCTGGGTCCTCTTGAAGTAGTTCTCTGGTGAGCCTGTCTACAGGCTACCCTAATATGGTTAGACCTGTCTGAGTTCTCAACTTCTCAACTTGAGCTAATGCTCTGGAGCCCTGACTCTTTGATTAAGAAATTATTGGACTTGATTATTTTTGTGTTAACATTAATTTTTAAAATATCACATAGCTAAATCTCCATTATTTTACAAATTCACTTGTGTACCAAACCACAGTTTAATCAGGAAATTGGTCTAATACTCTCAAGAAAATGTGATTAATTTATTCAGAACTTTGCCTGACAAAGTAGATGTTTTCCATTTTTATTTTATCATCACCAATCTTCCTTTGCACTTTATGGTGAAAAGTGGGTGACAAAGCAGGCAGTGGAAAGGCAAATGATATTTTTAGTTTTTTTAGCACAGAAATTTCATTGTTTTTTAAAAATCTTTTTAGAAACTTTTACTACTGCTTTAATGTACTGTGATAAAATATAGCATTATATGGCAAAAATTCAGAACACATGGTAAAAACTACTGTTAACACAGCAATTAACAAAATGAGGTTAGATGGGGGGAGTGGTGGAAGGAAAACGGAGACAATTGTACTGGAACAACAACAACAACAAAAACAAAAACAAAAACAAAATGAGATTAGAAAAGCCATTAGGTGAGTGCAAATCTGATGTGAAAGAAATTTCTTTGGCTTTATGTCCATCCATTTATCCATCTATCATTCCTTCCATCTGTAAAGCCATCCATTATCCATTCATCCATGACCTATCCATCCATGCAATCGTTTAGTTTCCATCTGTAGCACATGTTGTGCTGAGCATCAAGGATGTGAAAGTGATCGAGGTGTGCTGTGTGCCCCAGAGTAATATATAATGTAGAGGGGGGCAGAGGTGTGCCAAGAGGTATGATAGATGTCATCGATACCGCAGGTGACATTCTTTTGGCCACTTCTGATTTGATGTGGTAGAGAGTACCGTGTATGTTGATGGCTTCTCACTACTAGTGTCCATTGAATATTTCAGCTTTCCTGCCTCAGGGATTTCCCTGAAGCTATTCTACTGCCTCTGTGTGTGTGCATAATTAACACTCTAAGGAAAATCCCAACCAGAGGGATATAGGAGTCGGTAGATAAATGTCTCTGGCTTCTCATCCTTCAAAGGACAATCATAGGGAATGTTTTACATAGTTCCTCAGAGATCCCCACTGGGATTTGAGCCCCAATCACCTGCAGTTGTCAACTGCTTAATAATTCCTCCTTTGTTGGTTTTCCCTATCTACCTGTCTTGTTTTCCCCTCTTCCTACTCTGGCCTCCTGAAAAACACCATCCAAATATACTACTCATAACCAAGTTCCTTGTCATTTTCACCCAAGGTCCTGCTTTGGCAGAACCCAATTTTCGTATTTCCAATACATAATAATAATTTCTATAGATAATAAAGATACACACAGAGTTCTCTTATTCTATAAAGGATAGAGCAACTAATTTCTTGGGTAGGAGTTTCCAGGAAAGACTATAGGTCAATTGCAGGAGCCAAAGAAAGGGAGAAACTTTAAATTTTTAGTTGAAAAACAAGGTTCTCCAATTTCTTTATTTTTATTTATTTATATTTTTATAATCCTCACCGGAGGATATATATTTATTGATTCTAGAGACATAGGCAGAGAGAGAGTAGTGAAAGATGTGAGAAAAACACCAGTTACATCCTGCATGCTCCTGAGGATGATGCTCCAACCAACTGTGTGGCTCCAACTGAGCCACACTGGCCAGGGGTCCAGTTTCTTTAACTAGAGTTCCATATGGGATATGTGGTCCTGAGACGATATAATGAAGGCTAATTTGTGTACCTCTTGTTATTTGAGTGAGTTTTATATGCCTGAGCCCTTACGGACTCTTGGGAGGAGTCAATGATGAAATAATTTGGAGCTAATGCCCAGTCCTTGGACTGAGCAGGTTGGAGAACAAATATGAACAGTAATACAATAATATATTTTGACCTTTGACACTGTTCCCTGGACCAGGCAGGACGCTTTGAGGTAGGAGAAGGTCAAGAAACTCAGGCTTGGTCCAGGGATACTGGGTGTGGCAAGGGATAAAAGGACAGTTTGCTTGCAACACTGCATGGTGGCTCTCTACTGTCTTGTAACTGAGCTCCTAGGGCAATGCATGCCAGGTTCCATGAAAGAGGGGCTGTGAAAATATAAAGACTGTGTCAAAAGGAAAAGTTGTGATTCATCAAAACATTGTGAGAATTAAAAATCATGAGAACTTCCCTGTGGAAACCCATTTAACAGAACCCAGTGCTTTGGCTAGGACCTCTGGAGGGTATGAAGTTTGAACAGGTCCATACTGGTGTTAATGGGGTGAACCATGTCCTCCCTCTGCCCCAGAGCCTAAACTTATACCAAGAGGCAGGCAGAACCATCAAAGTTCCAAGTGGAGGGAAGCCAACTGTGGAGATCATAAGTGGAGGGAAGCCAACTGTGGCAGCTGTCCCACAGACTGGTCAGATAAAAGAAGTTATGCAGTAGAGACAGGTAGGAGGTCTGGTTCTCAGACCCAGAGACTACGGATAGTCATCCACATCCCTGTCACTATTTCTCCCCAGTTATCTGGTTCAGACATTGGGTTATAATGGCATACTTACCCAACAAGATTACAGCACTTGTCTAAAAAAGTCCCAACAACCTGAAATTCTCTCCTTGGGCAATATGACCAAGCTTAATGTAGAATGCAATGACAAACAGTACAAAATCCCAGAGATGAGGCATCTCTTGTTCATAATAATTCTTAAAATAACTTTTAGGTTCACTTCATCTCTCTGAGTTTACCTTTTCTCATTTGTAAAATGAAGATAATAATACTTGTCATCCAAGGGTATGGCACAGATGAGAAAATGTCTGCTGAGCCTCCAGCATCTCAGCGCCTGACTCATGCCTGACGCTCAAGACATTTTAGGTGTCTCTACTCTCCCCTCCTGTAAAGTAAGGAAGGGAATAGTCATTTTAAATGAATCTGATTTTTTTTAAAAAAATTCCCAGCATTAAAGTAAACAAGGAGCATCTGAAAGTAACCTTTCTTTTTTTAAAAGACCTAGTAATCAGGTGTGGGGTATTTCTTTTGAGACATAAGAAAATGAGTTAGATTCCTGTGATTATTTCCTCTCTTATAAGAGTCCCCTGCAGATTTATGCATAAATTGCAATCTAAGAATTGTAAATTGTTCTCAATTTGAAGACTTTTGTGAAATTGTATAGACATAGGTCATATCAAGTATGGTTATATAATTTATTGTTCTTGAAACAAACAAAATCCATTTTCTGAAATTGTATCTAGAAAAAAATGACATAGTCCATCTTCTGTTTCTTTACATAAAGTATCCAAAGTACTTACAGGACTGTAATACTTATTTTATTACATTTATATATTACTATATAATACATATGAATATATTTATATTTTACTATTACTATTCACTTTATGTACTATATTATATATTATATATGTACACACAATATAGTTTGTTATATACTATATAATTTATATATTATACTATATACTATTTTACTTTTTCTTGTTTTTAACTTTTTTTTAAATTTATTGGTTTTAGAGAGAGAGGAAGGGGGAGAGAGCGAGAAACATCGATGTGAGAGAGAAACATTGATCAGTTGCCTCCTGTACACATCCCAACCGATATACGAGATTGAACCCATGACCTACGTATGTTCCCTGACAGTGGATTGAACTCACAACCTTTTGGCATATGGGAAGATGATCCAACCAACTGAGCCACTTGGCCAGGACCTATTTCTTATTTTTTATAGCAGTTTAAATATGATCATTGATAAATGCCTCCTTAATATTTAGGTATACATATATGTGTGTGAATGTATAATGTACATGCATGTACAATAATATATTTGTCTTGCAAAATAAGAATAATTTCACCATAATGTTCATATGCAGACTATTCTAGGAAATAAAATGAGCTTTATAGTTCTTGCATCTCACTGGCCCATACTATTTGCAATTCTTCCATGGTCTTTCTATGAATTCAACATTTAGAATTCAGAATTTCAGTCCAGAAGAATTTATTATAGCAGCTGCACAATTCTGTTTGTATTGACTAGTAAATTGGTTGCTCTTAATCTTATATTTGGGCTTACTCTGACCAAAGATGTTATGTGGCAATCTCTTTTATAAACAAAGAAATCTTAACAGTAAACGCAATTATTTCCTGAGTACCTTCTTTGAGCAGAAGGCAGTGCTAAGCTCTGTGAATAAATAAAGATAAAATTTCTCCCTGCCTTCAGCAGAGAGACAGATACATTCATTCATTCACCCCAAATATTGTGAACTACCATATATGCTGGGCATGTACTAATAAATTTATAACCATAAGAAATGGTATGTTATGAATTCTATAATGAAGATTCAAATTGTTTTAGAATCTATGGGAAAGGAGAGAGAAATGTGGATTAGGGATAGCCAGTATGGATTTATTGAGAATATGCTATTTGGAATTGGCCATGAAGGATTGATTGAACTGTGACAAGTGGAAATTGAAAGGGAGAGAGACATTCTTGGTAGAAGGGACTCTATGTGCACGTATAGTCTTAGGTAAGCTGAGACTCAAAGTATACATTTATTTTGTTTGTTTTTTTAAATTTTATTTATTTATTTTTAGAGAGAGGGGAATGGAGGGAGAAAAGAGAGAGAAGCATCAATGTGGTTGACTCTCACATGGCCCCCACTGGGGACCTGACCTGCAACCCAGGGATGTGCCCTGACTGGGAATTGAACTGGTGACCCTTGGTTTGCAGCCCACGCTCAATTCACTGAGCTACACCAGCCAGGGCTATTTTGGTTTTATTTATTGTGTTCCTGCGCTGCAGAATACTTTTTAAAATATCCGAAACTGAGAATATGTTTATTGATTTTAGAGAGAGAGGAAGGGAGAGAAAGAGATAGAGAAACATTGATCAGTTCCTTTCCACACACATCCCGACCAACTGGGGATAAAATCCATAACCTGGGCATGTGCCATGACTGGGAGTCGAACCCTCCAACCAGCTGAGACACCTGGCCAGGTCCTGCACTACAGAATACTCTTATCTAATGAATCATAAAAGAATATCACTATGATGTAATTATCTGAAGGGTACTCAGACCATTCTGCCTTTTGAATAGCATATAATCACATGGGAAAGGGTGATTACTTTAGATACAGCTGGTTGGGTTGGAATTGGCTTACGTGGTGAGCTTGGAAGGCAGTGAGCTGGATAATGGGTGGTGGTGTGACTGTCTTACAGTCCTGTAGGTCAGAAGGCCAGCATGTGTCCGGTTAGGCTAAAATATTGGTGTTAGCAGGGCCTGGGTCCTTTTTGAAGGCTCTAGGGGAAAATTATTTTCTTGCTCATTTAGGTTGTTAGCAGAATTCAGTTCCTCATGGTTGTAGAACTGATGTCTCCATTTTCTTGCTGGCCATTAGCTAAGGGCTATTCCCAGCTTCTAGAAACCACTTACATACCTTGGCTCATGAACCCCTTCGTCCATTTTAAAAGCCAATTACTTTTCTGCCTTCCACTATTAAGCACTTATCTGATTCCACTGGGCCCACCTGGATAATCCAGGCTAATCTTCCCTTCTCAAAGTCCTCAACCTTAATCACATCTGCAAAATCCCTTTTGTCCTGTGAAGTAACACATTTGTATTTGAAGGTTCCAGGATTAGAGTGTGGACACTTTGGGGAGGAACCCCTACTTGGCCTCTCCTATAGTGCATTCGTCTCCTCTGATACTTTCTGGAAGTGTAGCAAGTGGCAGAATAGAGAGCCGCTTATGCTCGGGTTAGGGTGTCTGTAGGCATCAGTAACAGCAGTCACAACAGCAAACCTGGAGGCTGGGTCTGCTGAGAGGGATGATAGATTTTTAGTTCTAAGTCATTAGTGAACCAAGAGTCTAACGAACATTTTGAGGTAAGAATTGTATATTTCTAACTAGACATTTTCTCAACATCTACTAGCTGTATGCTAGCCAGTATAGAAAACATGAAATTCAGACTATAGCCCCTGCCCAGTGGATTCACAGATAGAATTTGTCAGACTGAGAGAGAACCAGCACGAAAACAGTGTGAAGCATGTCCTGAGGAAAAAACAAAAAACAAAATAGAGTTAAGCAGGGGTGAGCCACTGTCACAGGTGAAAAGAATGTTAGAGCTATCCAGAGAGCCCGAGGTGTCATTTAGTCAAGTCCTAGACCTTTTAGGAAGTTTCTTGGGAATGGACCCTACCCTTGTATCTAGTTCTCTGTTTTACCCCCGCATGTAAAACATGGTTTACTGCCTAGTGGGTGTTCAGTAAATGCTTATTGACTCACTAACTAGGTGGAAACTCGGGTCAGAAAGGCAAATTGGTATGATTAAGGTCACATAGTTGGTTTATGATAGAGCTGGATCTAGAAACTAGTTTTGATTTTTCATTCTTTGTTCTATAAAATTTAGGAGGCAGCTCCTGGAAAATGAACCACTTCAACAAATGAAGCCTCCTGTATGCTGATTTTTGTTCTACCTTGCACATAGCATCTCTTCTTCCTATATAAAATATTGTTAACAAAATCTATCAAATTAATGTCTGAAACATGACTCAAGAGACGAGTTCTGTTCTCAGTTCCTCTATTCACTTTCTTCATGACTGAGGCAAATTACTTCACCTGTCCAAACTCAGTTCTTCATTTGTCATGAGAAAGGCTAAGATTCCTCTCAGGTCTATGTCCCATAATTCTACATTTCATGAAAGTTAATGAATTAATAAGCTTACCCATGGACTATATGTCTGAATATCTTTATATCAGTGTTCTTTCTTGAAGTGTGGTCAGAACATCACCTTTATCAGAATCACCTGTGGTGATTTTGCAATTGTCAATTGCTGATTTTGCAATTGTTAAAAAAATAAATTTGATTAATAATTGTTGGTTGGGAGGGATTTCTGTTAGGCCGTGCTTCCCATGGTACCCCTAAAAAGTAATTATATTTCTCTATAGCAATGGTACCCCTAAAAAGTAATTATATTTCTGTGGTTTATTGGGGTAAGAAACCTTAGACTGTCTCTTCGCCAATGCACATCTCACAGAAAATTCTGCTGTGAGCATCACTGAGGGAGAAAAACAAGTTGCAGAAAAATACAAGTATGACCCCAGTTTTTCAAGACAATGCCAAAACTTTGTACAAGTGTATAAATATGCCTGCTTGAATATGTATTATATATTGCATATGATTATGTGTTACATTATGTGAGTGTAGATATGTAATATTATAAGAATGTTGAAAGGGACATACCAGGTTATTAATGTAGGGGGAAAGAAGTAAAGACAAAGGATAAACATAATTTTTGATTTAATATTCATTGTACTTATTTATTTATAATATTTTCTATTTAGATATTTTATTTATTTTTAGAGAGGGGAAGGGAGGGAGAAAGACAGAGAGCGAGAAACATCAATGTGTGGTTGCCTCTCACATGGCCCCCACTGGGGACCTGACCCACCACCCAGGCACATGCCCTGACTGGGAATTGAACCTGCAGCCCTTTGGTTAGCAGCCCGTCTCAATCCATTGGCTACACTAGTCAGGGCATCATTGTACCTTTTTAAAAAGTGAAAATGCCATATATATGTCATGAATCTATTTATGCATTTATGTAAAAGAATGTATTTGTGTATATAAAGACATTTTAAAATAAAATAAAATAATGCAGATCCAGGTCCTCTACCTTAGATCCCTTACAGCAGAATCTCAGGAGATTTGGAGAGGTGGGTACCTGCATCATTGACAAGTATTTCAAGTGATTCTGGAACAATGAAGTCTGTAAATTTTTGCATTAGGTACTAATGTCACTAGCTGTAAACACAGCATATTTGGAAATATCCATCCTGCAATGTCCTCATCTGATTCTCATTGTCTTGGAACATAGTAGATGCATAATAAATAGCTGCTGATTATTTGGGTCATTTGAAGGACAGTGGTGAAAGAAGCAGATCAGCTGGGCAAGATCAAGCTCAGAAGGGATGAGGGAAAGCACCTGAGAATGGTGGTCTGGGCCCCCTTGTCATTTTCAGACATTAAATACTATTTGTTAGACACTAAACACATGAGGGCATTTTTCTATGTCTCATGTCATTTACTTCTTAAATAACACTTTACAGACCTACAGAGGTGGAGTAGCACATGTAGTGTCACAATTGGGATTTGAACACATAATTGGGTTTTGGAAGCTAAACAATCAACCAGACACGAGGCTGCTGCTGACAGTTGGATGGGGAGCACAGTAGATTGTTTGCTCTTTTTCATATTTAGAATCCTGCAGTTCTGCCATGATCACCCCTGTCTATTGTCACTTATTAGCTGACGCCCCTAGTTGGCTGCGTGGAAGCAGCTTTTCATATACCCCAGCCTGGATCCCGCCATAGCCATATTACAAAAAATCTGATTTTTGTCCATCATCACCAGCTAGTGTTTTCACAGCAGGGGTAAAATATTAATCAGCTGACTTTGCATTAGGATAGTGCATGCTTCCAAAAGGCCAAAGCAACTTCCAATTCTTAGGCATCTACCAAATGAAGATAATCCTGGCTCTTTGTAGCTTTGTTTGCTAGGTGTTTTTCTGTTAGTGCAGACGGAAGATGCAAGTGAGGGAAAGAGATACTCTCAGTTCAGGGGTGAGGTAACGGACTATTCAAATAAATTCCTTACACCTACCTAATTTTCAGTAACCTCATCCCTGTTTTTGGACAGTGAATAGGCAAAAACCAGAGATGTATATTTTGCACCCAAATGTTTGAAAGTAAACAAAAAACTACATCTTTTTGTTGTCCACTAATACTAACTTGATCTTTCTATTTATGTCCCCTTTTGCCCCACATCATTTCCGGAGAAGTGGCCATTTTGCAGATTCCAGAGAATGGGAGTAGGGACTGGACCCTGGTACTAAACCTAATCTGTTTCCCAAACCTCTGCGGAGCCAATCCAGATCGGTAGCTCATAAACTGGTCTCCGTGATTTGGCGGAAACCTAGAGTCGGAGGGACCGGAAGACTGGAGGCTAGGATTCACAGGTGGGGTCCAGGGTGTGCAAAATTCTTTAACTAGGTTTGGGCCCCTCGGTACCCTGTCATTGGTGACTGCCGCCGAGGTTCTCGGTTCCCCACGCCGAAGCGTGGTTAAATAGCCACTCCCTCCCCAGGTGGGTAGCCTGAGTCCCAGGCTGCCTTCCCATTTGGGGCAGTGGGAACAGTGCGTATTCTTTTTGCCCACAAAATACCACCTCTTTCCCAAATCACGTTCGCCCATAAGGGCCGATTTTAAATTGATGACAATACAAAAAGTCCACCTAAGTGCTTTGCTGGTCAAGATGAGATGTACAATCGAGTGGGGCCCAAAGATCCAACGACCAAAGTAGCCGGTCTCTGCTCCCGCCTCCCTCCGGCCGTAGTCCCTATTTCGTCGTAGCCAAAGTCCGGAGCGCGGAATCCAGATCCAGAGGAACAGGACGGCGAAAGGGAGCCGCGCCGCCGGCCTGGAGCCCGGCGCACCGGGCATGCTCAGTGGCGCGGCCGGCTGGGTGGCCCGGCTAGCTGTACCCGGATCTGCTCGGCGGCTGCCGCTGCGACGTGAGCGCGCAGGGGGGCGGCGGCCTTCCCTCGTCTACCTCTCTGCGCCTGGGTCCGGTAGGTGACGCCGAGCGCGAGAGAGATGTCGGATTTCGACAGTAACCCGTTTGCCGACCCGGATCTCAACAACCCCTTCAAGGTGAGCGTTGTCCCCAGCATCTCCCGCCGCCGCAACGCGCCGTTGTTTGTGAAAATAGACAAGTTCCTTCGCGCCCGCTGCTCCTGCTCCTCTGCACCTCTCAGCCGCCTAGAGTTGGGGCTCGGGGCCGCCACAACGGTTTCGGAGGTCGCGCCCGGCCCTCCTCATATGGGGGTCTGAGCGGAACCTCCTTAGCTCCGCGTCGGGCCACCCTTCCCCAGGTCCCCGACTGAAAAGCGTCGCGCCCTCGCTCCAGAGTGGGCCCGCGCGCCGGGAGGTTTCCTGGCCAGCCTCTCGGGAGTGGCTGAGTGAGAGTGCTGGGCAGGTGGAGTTGTCACCTGCCAGGCAAGTGTGGCTGGCCTGGCCGGACTGGGAGGCGGAGGAGAGGGGCTCGCTCTCGGGTGGGGTTGTCATGGAGACTCGAGGCGGCGGCGAAGAGCTGCGTGGGGTGATGACAGAGGTGTGGAGGAGAGGTGAGGGCACCGAGTACGCTGCAATTAATTAGGAAAAAAAAAGGTTGTGTTTTTATTTTTTAAACTTGTGTTGCCGCCCAGATACCACCAGCGGCGCTGCCACCCCCTCCCTACATTTAGGCTGAGGTTGAGGGTCTGATATCAAAGTTAAAAATAAACGCACCTGGAAAAGAATAGTGCACGTGGACGATCATCTTCCTACCTACCTGCTCTTAGGAAGGTAAACGACGGGATATTTTCCAAGCTTCTGGTGCGTCACCACTCCTCTGGGCTATATGAGGATACCATTTCCCACTTGAGCTTCTTTCCTCCTTGTAGTCTTATCAATCACACCTTGGGAAGGGCTTGGCCCGGACAGGAAGGCAAAGGAAGGAGACTAAGAATTTGTGCTTAAATTCACGCAATATCTAAAGAAATATCTCTATAAAATACTCCAGGTTACTTAATGAACTTTGTTGCTTAGCACGCGAAAATAGTTTCCAAATGTTAGTTGAAATTTCTTAATTTCCCCTGGATATATGCAGTAGTAATCTTATTTCGCAGTCACACAAAATGAAATAGTAACTTTAATTTGTGGTCACATAAGTGTCACTTCTGGCTTTTTGAGTTTACATCTCTTTTTACTTCTGGTTTTATCAGGAATCCTGGAAGAGGAAAAATATCCCCATTCTGATTATTGGCCTGATAATTTGATGGAGGATTATGTTAATTAGATGACCCTGGTTATAATTGACAACTTGACTCCGTATAAATGTAGAATAGACCCAGTCACTATTCCTTTGCCTCTAATGTCACTTAAGGAAATTCTGTACAACTGGCCCGGAACTTTGAGGTTTTTACAGATGATATGGTTGCACTTCAAGGAGATTTTTTTCCCCCTAGAATTTTAATATTTAGTATTCCATCAGTCCATTTTGTAGAAAATTGGATTATTGAATCATAGACATTCTAAAGAGATATTTCATAACTTGCCAAATGGGTTTTATTTTAAAATGTTTTTTAAAGATATAACATTAAGAACCGGTTAGCTTTTCCTAATTCAGATAATTTATTGATGCTGTTTATTCAGCATCTGACGGCGTGACTGTCTATTTTCTGTTCGGTCACTCCATTTGATAGCCCATTTACATAGCTGGTTCTCTCCTTAGTGCTTAACATTGTCTTCCTCTGAGGCCAAACTGCTCTTTTGTGACATCGAATGTTGCCATCCTCTGCCACACGTAAAGTTGCTATAGTAATTCTAAACCCCAAAATAGTTTTAAGTACTCGTTCATTGTGGCATAAACTTATAAACCTTTTTTGTCCTTTGTAAGTGGATACATTCAGGATAATTTTTATTCAAGTACATAAAGTATTTCAAGGGCTGCATAATTTAGGCCTAAAGAAGACTTAGTTGTACACGTTACTGTGTATGGCCTTTCCCTGTTTTTGGTGACGGTCACAGCACAGTGTATCTGACTCTGTACCTTTCTTTTTTTTTTAAATATATTTTATTGATTATGCTGTTACAGTTGTCCTATTACCCCCCCTTCATTCCCCTCCACCCTGCACACCCTCTCCCACCCACATTCCCCCCTTTAGTTCATGTCCTTGTGTCATCAGTTCTTTAGCTTCTACATTTCCCCTACTATTCTTGCCCTCCTCCTGTCTATTTTCTAC
>CM052540.1:148486068-148523583 GCA_028533065.1 Trachops cirrhosus | reverse complement strand
TTGGTTGTCCGACTTCCATACACTTCAATTTTCTGCCAGTTCTGGTTGTTATTTTGTTTCTATGTCTTTGTTGTCCCTATCTTGGTTGTGCGAGGAGGCACAGTGCGTCTACCTATGCCTCCATCTTGGCCGGAAGTCTCCTTCTGTCTTTCTGTCTTCTTTTTCTTAGTGTCATTTTCAAAAGTGCTTTAAACATGTATTTGTAAACTTAAGACAGTATATTGGGGAGGGAAAGGTGAATAATAGAGAAGTGCATAAAACAAAAGATGCAAGTCCCTCTGATAGCAATTTGCTGGAACCTTCCAGATATTTTCCTAAACATGTACAAATGTGTGTTTATACAAGTGAAAATTCTTCATATGCATACTGTTTTATAGTGTGCTTTATTTCATTTAGTATTTAAAAAAGCATTCTCCTGTAGCTCTAACACATTTCTTTTAATGACTGAATCATATATTTACACAGTAATTTAACCAGCTCCCCTATGATGGTCTTGTAGATGTCTACTTTTCTATCTTGCAGCTTTCAGATACTACTGACCCTCATCGTTAAAGTGGAGGTTGTGCAGTTCATTTTACATCTACCTAAGGTCTCCCCTCTTAACTCTTTTCAAGGGGTATCAGTGAAGTTCTGTCAAGAGATAGCCTATTAGAGCACGGGCACGTAGCTTTCTACGTAAGAGATGCTAGTTAGCCTTGGAGTAAATCCTTTAGTTGGTGTGCTATGTGTGTTTTACTAAAAAGAAGCATTCAAAGTTTTTTTTTTAATTTACATGTGGCATCCTAGAGGAGAGTGTTTGTGGTGTAGTGTTAGAGGTCGATCCAGACTGAAGAGTGCAGAAATGAATGAGAACATAGAGATGGAGAGCTTAAGCAAGTCTTTGCTACACACTTGACTATGAGAAGGTAGGGGAGGAAGAGAGGCAGTTCTTGGCATTTGCTTTTTGTTGTTGTTATGCCTTTTGAAAGAAGTTAAAGTTGGATCTCTATGTAATTTGCCATTTTCTTAATCTTTCTAGCCTCCGCCAGGCAATGTGAAAATGCCTAATGTACCCAGTACACAACCAGCAATAATGAAACCAACAGAGGAACATCCAGCTTATACACAGATTGCAAAGGTTAGTTCATGTTACATGTGTAAATTCATATTGGAAATTACAGTATCATTTACTTCCAGTGCAGATGGAGTTATAAATCAGAATTTCTTAGCCATTCCTTCTTTTATAAGATATTATAAATTCTTGCAGTGGGAACCTTACATACCATTTAACTCGATTTATAAGGGCCAGTTCAGTTGCTCTTTTCTTCTCAAGTCTGTTTTCCTCAGTTCTTCTCTTTGTTTCTCCTACTCACTCTTATAGGCACAGAGGTCACCTGAATTTCATTCTCCCAATTACCTTAGGGTTCTGACTGCTTTTAGAATGTTTTTTCTGCCCTAATGTGCCCAGCATTCCCACGAAAGTTTTCATAACCAAAAGACCAAAATGGGTCAAATATCTATATAATATTTTCTGAAACTGTGGTCTTTAGTGAATTCCTGTATTTTGGAAGAGAACCTTGTATTAGCTTTGTAACATAGTAGAGGGAGAATTAGAAGATAGCATGTCAATGTTACAATGTTTTATACTTATGACAGCCTGTTCACTTAAAATTTTTTGTTTAGGAACATGCCTTGGCCCAAGCTGAACTTCTTAAGCGCCAGGAAGAACTAGAAAGAAAAGCAGCAGAATTAGATCGTCGAGAACGCGAAATGCAAAACCTCAGTCAACATGGTAGTATCCAAGATGTTTGAAATAAAAGTAACCTTTAAACACTTTAAATTATGTCTGTACTGGCTCTAGGTCATTTGGTTTGTGAATAAAACTCTACCCTATTTTTCTGTTCTAGCAAGGAGATCAGACACAACAAATTTTCTACTTGACTCTGTGTAGCTCTTTAATCTTGGCTGTTTTGCATAGTCTTTTGATAAATTAGAACAGTGTGAGCCTTATCACACAGAAAGTGAATTTGAATATGACAATTTTGGTTAATTCTAAGGCCAAGAGCCTTTGATTATGCACTTGGGCTGTCTTTGTGGCTAATGAAACTTTATGAATACATGGGAGTGTGCCCTACATTTGACTCTTCGGTTTAGTTAGCCTACTTTCAAATATTTGTCCTTGTTCTCACAAGTATGTTGTATCTGCCAAGTCATGTGGTGACTCTAGAAAGCTTAGGGTATTTTGATGATGCCGAAGAAATAAAGAAATGCTAAATGATAAGCTGTGAAATCTGTTCACAGGCTGTGACGACCAAAGGCCTCTTCAACAGAGTATTTTAGGGAAAGCTAGCAGTCTCTGGGTAAGAAGGGGTAAGAGAGGGAGACAAGTCATTGTTAATGTGTCTGGGGTAGTGATGGGATGACAAGGCTAGGACCACAATAACAAATGATGTGCTTCTTATTGTGAATGTGTAAATCCGGGGGTTCCTGAGGATACATTTATCCTGGGCCTTTTTCTTGTTTGCAACATCCGAGACAGCATCTCTAGAAGGAGAAACAATGTGTAATTGAAATCAGTGTTTTTGAAATACCTGTAACTAAAATCTGTCCTATTTCCTTAGTGTTGACTAATACAAGTTACTTCTATGAGAGAGATTTTAGTAAAGGTTATAATGAAGAGTGGGGAATTAAGTGTTAGATTTCTAGTGTGTTATATGTCTAACCGTCAGTACAGTTCTGTGAAGGATGGTTGTTATTCTCATTTTTCAGATCTCGAAACAAAGTCTTCAGGAGGTTAAGTTGCCCAAGACCTCCTAGTCAGTACGTGGCTTGGCACCTCTGGTTTTAGGGCCTTTTTCTTTAATGCTGTGTGTGACTTCTTCTCAAATAGTAGGAGACTTGTGTGAGAAATGTACTAACTACCTGAAACTTGAAAAGATGATAAACAGTGGAGACATGCTGGGGAGAATCAGAAATAGATCGTGCTTTTTTCCTGCTGTGAAAATTTTCCTGGTCTATAAAATGTATGTAAAATCTAATTTTAAAAGTTGTAGGATTATAATATCTAAAATGAGAAAATGGCCTTTAGGTGTTAATTTTGCTATTTTTAATGTTTGACTTCTTGCTTTAATTTTAGTTTGGTATTTCCACCACTAGTTCCCTGTTTTCAACCTAATTTCTTTATATAGATACATTTTTTTTCTCTCACAGTTTGAATTTTTTTCCTCTAGGTTTTTGAAGGTGTTTTAACTCCTTAGCTTCAAATTTTTCATGACTGTTTCTTGTTTTCTCATAGTTTTTCAGTTTTATTATGTGTCTTTTGGGTATTATTTTGTTTGAGACTTTGAGATTTCTGAATTTGTTACTTTGGTGTTGTTTAATCTTGTGTTTCTTCATGAAGTTAATGGGAGAAAACTCGAAAGATTCAAAAGCAGTGTCTTCCCTCTGCACATGGGTTAGGAATTATATTTAAATATTTAAGACATTGAGGAAGAAATTGTGGAGGTTTAAAAACTAAATGGCCTACACGGAGAGTCAAACTCTTGGAACTTTGAAATAAATTCGTTTTTAGGGCAGAGTCACAAGAAATAGCTTGCATTAGTCAACACTAAGGAAATAGGATAGATTTTAGTTACAGGTATTTCAGAAACGTTGATTTCAATTAATTTTCAGAGTGAATATATGTATCCCTATGTTCTTTTTTCTTTTCTTGTTTCAACTATACATAAATAGTTCCTGATAAATATTATATGACACTGGAAAATTACTTTACCATCTAATGTTTTCTAAAGTGATTCTGGGAAAATTCTTAAAGATACAAAGATTGGCTTTCAGTTGTCCAAGAATGTAGGGATACATTGTTATATCTGTAAAGCAATAGATAATGTTCTTTATTCTGAAAACAAAAATAAGAATAGCTCATATTTGTCCTAATATAAAGTAACTTTTTTAAAAAATTTTGCAGGCAGAAAAAATAATTGGCCACCTCTTCCTAGCAATTTTCCTGTTGGACCTTGTTTCTATCAGGATTTTTCTGTAGACATTCCTGTAGAATTCCAGAAGACAGTAAAGATTATGTACTACTTGTGGATGTGTAAGTACAGATTAAATTATGTATTTGTTTCAAAAAAATTTATATTTTATCATCAATATCCATGTATTTTTGGAACTCATATTAAGGATAGTATTGTTAATTGGGTTTTTTCTATAGATCTTTTAATTTTCAGAGTGAAATATATATTTGGGTACTTCAGAACTGTACTATATGTGACAATCTAAGTTCCTAGCTGAGGAAAACCAGTATAATGAGAATTGGCATTCTTTTGAGGAAAAGACTTCTCTGTCACATAGGTAGAATTTTGCAATAATCCATTTTCCTTGAAAAATTTTATCTGGGCAGTATTTTCTGTGAAAAAGTTATGCATACTATTTTTATGCAAATGAAAGTTATTAAAAATTCTATTATGCCTTATGACTTTTTGCATAAAAAGAATACAAAATAGAATGCAAAAAGGGGCATAAACTGTTGTAATATTATTAACTGATTTTTCTTATAGCTTTGAGTATGATTTATACTTCATTTTCAAGTGAGGATGAATACTTTGATTATTGAAAGTAGTTAATATAGCATGTTTTATTGAACAGGACATTAGGAGGTATATTTCAGGTTGCGATACATTCCTTTGAGTATAATTACAACTCATGGAATACTAAAAGTAAAATGGCAAGCTATTAATAGTTTACTGTATGTACTCAGAATTACCACTTACTCTGTTTCATTTTCTTTTTCTTTTCTTTTTTTAAAGATATTTTATCACTGTGAAATCTGTTTTGGTGGGGATCGAGAACTGGGACTTCTAATTTTTTTTAATCTTCACCTGAGGATATGCTAATTGATTTTAGAAAGAAGGGAGAGAGAGAGAAAAACAGAGAAAGAGAAACATCAGTTAGTTGCCTCCCCCAAGCTGGGGATGGAACCCACAACCTAGGTATGTGCCCTGGCTGGGAATTGAACCTGTAGCCTTTTGGTGCATGGGACAACGTTCCAACCAATTGAGCCACACTGGCTAGGGCCTTGTTCCATTATTATTCCAAACATTTAATATCATTTAGTATCATTTTGTCAGTAGGAGAGGGAGCTGTCACACCTTCTCACCTGCACAACCTCTGGGTTAAAGGATAATTTGTAGGGTGCATTCTTGATGGGGGAAATTTGTGTGTTTTTCCTGTATGATTAGGCAACTTTTTTTCCCCCCTCCAAATTTATGCAGTAATTTTCTCAAAATCTTTTAAGAGCATTCTTCACATATGTGAAGTTGCCCTGAAATGTGAAAAGTAATTCCTCATGATAGTATATTAACCCTCATTTTTAGTTTATTTTTGAGATTTTTGTTGTTGATCTAATATCTTTTCCTCAATCCCCAGTGTCGGTATCATATATTGTTAACATTAAAGGTTTTGATTTCATGTGTATTCATGCTAACCAACTCATATTTTATTTAATCAATGTAATCATATCATATATGCAAATATATGTAATAGTTATTTTTTAGTGGGCAGAAATTGGCCTAGCATTTTAGATATAAGTTCTCTGGCTTAGTGAAAAACCTATTTTGCTGGTGGAGATGGGGGTTGGGAGAAAATTCAATAAGGAATTTAGTAAATAGGTTCCAGCCAAGATGGAGGCGTAGGTAGAAATTCTTCACTTCCTCGCACAACCAAAAGATGGATAATAACCAATTTAAAAACAATAAACAATCAGAACTGCCAGAAAATCAAACTGTATGGAACTCCGACAACAAAGGTATTAAAGAAACATTCATCCAGACTGGTAGGGGGACGGAGATGGGGAGCCAAGCAGAGAGGACCTGGGGGCAAGGAGGTGAACTGAGGCGAGGCAGGGCTGGCTGACTGGGAAAGTAAATACCCAAAACCTGTAGCTGTAAAATACTGTGGGGGTTGTGGCAAGAGAAATTCCCAGTCTCACAGGAGAGTTCTTCAAACATGGAGCTAGAATGGAGCGAGCGGTATTGTTCCCTCTGACCCCTCTCCCAAAGACAGCACCACAACACAGCCCAGTGGGTTGCCCTGGCCTGGCAGATACCTAAGGCTCTGCCCCATTGTAATCTAACAGGTGCTCTGAGACAAATAAATATGGCCCAAATGAAAGAACAGATCAAAACTTCAAAAATACAACTAAGCAACAAGGAGATAACTCACGGAACTGATTGAGCTTGGTTGCAAAATGAAGGAAGAAATGAAGGCTATGCAAAGTGAAATAAAGCAGATATACAGGGAACAAACAGTGAAGGGAAGGAAACCGGGGCTCAAATCAATGATTTGCAACAAAAGGAAGACATAAAATCCAGTCAGAACAGAATGAAGAAACAAGAATTCAAAAATATCATGAGAGGCTTAGGAACCTCCAGAACAACTTTAAGTGCTCCAACATCTGAATCATAAGGCTGCCAGAAAGAGAACAAGAACAAGGAGTTGGAAACTTATTTGAACAAATAATGAAGGACAACTTTCCCCAATCTGGCAAAGGAAATAGACATCCAGGAAGCCCAGAGTAGTCCCAAGGAAATTGGACCCAAGGAGGAAGGCACATCATCATTACCCAAAATTAAAGATAAGGAGAGAATCTTAAAAACAGCAAGAGGAAAGGAGAGAGTTACCTACAAAGGAGTTCCCATAAGAGTTTCTCAAAAGAAACCTTGCAGGCAAGAAGGGGCTGGAAGGAAGT
The DNA here is from genome assembly GCA_028533065.1 of Trachops cirrhosus. Taxonomy (NCBI): domain Eukaryota; kingdom Metazoa; phylum Chordata; class Mammalia; order Chiroptera; family Phyllostomidae; genus Trachops; species Trachops cirrhosus. The sequence goes on along the minus strand of CM052540.1, from coordinate 148,516,859 downwards.
ATTCCAAATCATGAAAGGCAAGGACCTACATCCAAGATTACTCTATTCAGCAAAGCAATAATTTAGAATTGAAAGGCAGATAAAGTGCTTCCCAGATGAGGTCAAGTTAAAGGAGTTCATTATTACCAAGCCCTTATTATATGAAATGTTAAAGGGACTTATCTAAGAAATAGAAGAAGATCAAAAACTATGAACAGTAAAATGACAACACTCACAACTATCAACAGTTGAACCTTAAAAAGAGAAACAAAAACTAAGCAAACAACTAGAACAGGAATAAAATCAGGGAAATGGAGATCACATAGACAGTTATCAGTGGAGACAGGGAAGGGGAGAATGGGAAGGGAAGGTCCAGGGAATAAGAAACATAATTAGTAGGCATAAAATAGACATGGGGAGCTTAAAGACAGTATAGGAAATGGTGAAGCTAAAGAACTTGTATGTACAACCCATGGACATGAACTAAGTGGGGGGTGGAATGCTGGAGGGTTGGGGAGTACAGGGCAGAGGAGGGATAGAGGGGAGAAAAAAATTGGGACTACTGTAATAACATAATAAAAAAAAAGCAACAACAAAGGATTTTAATACAGGTTGAATGGGGAAGACAATTTTAAACGAATGATTAACTTTACCAATGTTGATTGTTTCAAAATACATCTGTTTTGTCTTAGAAATATATAACTTTCTGAGGTTCTTAGAAATGATATAGTTGGTTATAGTATTTCTTAATCTCGTTCAGTTGGCAGATCTGTTAACTATATTCAAAAAGGGCTCAAGATTCAAGTTAAGGTTCTGATTTGAAGAAGAATTATCTGAAACAAAGTAAGATCTAGTACCAGTTTAGTATTGCCTCTAAATTTCGTAGAATAGAAGCTATTTGAGTAAGTTATTTTAAAGAAGTGTCAACCTTTTACTGACTTTGGAATTGACTAGTGCTTTCACACTGTAATTATAATGAGAGATTAAATTTATTGAGGATTTACTTTGTGCAAGGCACAGTGCTAATCACTTTTATATACATTTTTATTAAATCGTAATCATGCTGTGAAGCAGGCACTGTATTGTCTAGTTTTACAGATAGAGAAACTAAAGCATAGAGAAAATGAGTAACTTGTCCAAGATTACATAGGAAGTAAGGCTGGAGTTGGATAGTTTGACTCCAGAGCCCAGAGTCTAAATGTACATGTTATACCACCTACAGAGTACCAAAATGAAGAAATAATTGACATCTTAAACCCAAATACGATGCAAATATGCTTTCAAAGGTACCTTGCTTGAAGCATTAAGAAATATCACTGTGAAGTGAATTTCAGCCTCTTTGCATGTACGCTTGATTTAAAAGAAACAGAAAAAATAAATACAGGTCAGCTACATTAAATGCCATTTAGTGAAGAAGATAATATACTATATTGTAAAGCTGTTTATGTTAGGTGTCTGTATTGTAATGCAGAGCTGATCAAGTAGAATATTGTTGTGATATTGAAAATTTAGGTCTACTAACACCAGATTTGAGTATTTAATAAAGCAAATTGAAATTATATATGATGAATCATTCAACTTGCAAATCATATAAACAAAATGGCCTAAATATTTCATTAGTGTTCTACCTGTACTTGGAATGCAACAAGTGGATTGGAATTGTCTTGAAATTAGCAACATAGAATCATGCATTTCATGTTACCTTGCCTTTCTCTGTGTGTGTGTGTGTGTGTGTGTGTGTATTTTATCTCTGTAAGTGGACCAATTGTTTTGCAAGTAGGCCTAAATATTTTACTCTTCATTGGAGTACAGATAAATGATTTTTTTATTGTAGTTGTTCGTTACTATGAAAACATTTACAAAAAACATTTAATAGATTATGCAAACTTAAATTGCTATTTTTTAAAAAAACCTAAACCTGGAACAATTTTTGTGAACTTTAAAGTACTCATACCCATATATTGTCTTTCTTAAGCAGATTAGTAGATAAACTTTTAAAAATTATTTCGCTCTGCCCTGGCCAGTGTGGCTCAGTTGATTGGAGCCCTGTCCTGTAGACTGAAAGATCACATGTTTGGCTCCTGATCAGGCCACATGCCTGGGTTGTGGGTTCAGTCCCCAGTTGGGGTGCATGCAAGAGGCAACTGACTGATGTTTCTCTCATCTGTGTTTCTCTCCTCTCTCTCTCCTTTCCCCTCTCTCTAAGCATGTCCTCAGGTGAGGAAAAAATAAGTAAAAATAAAAATTATTTCTCTGAAAGTTGATATTTGAGTTAGAATGTTCTGAATATTTAATACTTTTTTAGGCTGTTAGATGCCATTTAATGTTACAGAATAATAATATTCTGTCTCTCAGTCTTTTGAATTCTGTTTGTAAGCCCTTAACAGAACTACTTTTGAGGCAAAAGATTTTTATTATATTTGTTAGTAACCTACATTTCATGAGAGTTAGAAATCTTAATGGGAATAAAGTAATTAGTAAGTCATTCTTGTGTAATAGAATGAAATGGGATTTAAGGCTGGAAGAGCTGCATTTCTATAGATGAAAAATTAAAGCACAGAGAGATTGATTAGCTCTGTAGAACCTAGATTTTTTCCTCTGGAGCTTTTTCTCTTACTCTACAGATTGTGTATTTATCTAGTTGTCAGTTGAGAGCAAATTTGATGAGGCATCCTTGAATGTCTGTTTTTGTCCTGTTTCCTTAATTATTAACTTTATTCAATTAATAATTTAAAGAGATTTTAAAGTTTATTTTTATGTATGTTGAGATTGTTTTATTATTTAGATTCACTAGACTTTTCATTTGTTTTAATTCAAATAGTAGTTTGTTGGTATATTTTTATTGAATTGATAATTTATATTACAAGTTATTTGAACTTTTGAAAGAACTTATTTCCTATAATAAATTCAGCCAATGAATACATTTTTGAAAGTGCTAAAGTTATTAATTATAATGCATAAATGGTTCTTTAGGATTATAGTATAGTCATATGTTACTTAGATTTTTTATTTTTGGTCCATCAGGGAAAATAATTATTGACAACATAAAAAGAGTTTACCAAGATCTATTTGTGTTAACTAAAGAAAGGTCTGTCCCCTGAGCTGAAATGTGTCGTAAACTTTTTTTTTCTTTAAAAAGTTTAATGCTCCACCAAAACACAGTTTGTATTCCAGGACTTTGAAAAAATGGACAACTCAATGAAGATGAATTAATAATTCTTACAGATTGACTACATACTGTATTCTTTTTAGTCCAATGATTCTAAGTTTATTGCTGAAAAATGTCATGATGAGATTGCACAGGGCACTTCTCCTTTGTGTATAATGTGCTCGTGGAGATAGCTGTAGCCCCACTCTACACAGATATAGTTTTGAGTGTAGGATCTTTTCCCTCCTAAGTCCTGGTTCTTTTCCTGGCGGGCACTACTTTCTTTTTGGGCATTGGATCAAGAGAGTATCATACGTTTCCTTCACAGGAAAGAGGCCTTTCAGATAGTGCTGTGGTTTAACAGTGTAAATGCCCTTTAGGAAAGGGCCAAAAGAATTTTTGCCAAACAGTGCATGTATTAGGGCTACTATTTCTCTGATTACTCTGTTTTCAAATCAAATGCATAAGAAACAGAAATGTTTTGAAAAATAATAAATGAAAACATATGGTACAGTACATTTACTTTTGGGAAGTATTTTTTCATTTATAATTTTTGTTGAATGAACTCATAAATTGAATGTAAGCATTTCTTTTTTTGTTTATGTTTTCATTCTGCAGTCCACGCCGTAACACTGTTTTTAAATATCTTTGGATGCTTGGCTTGGATTTGTGTTGATTCTACAAGAGGAGTTGATTTTGGATTGAGTATCCTGTGGTTCTTGCTTTTTACTCCTTGTTCATTTGTCTGTTGGTACAGACCACTTTACGGAGCTTTCAGGTAAAATGTGTGTACTTTAAGATATGCTCTTTAAAATCTGTGAAATAAATAATTCGTGGTACACCTTAAAGGGAAAATTGACACATTTTCAATAAAATTTTTTTATTATGGTATAAACTTTCATAAAAGTCTATATAGCACATGCCTGTGTATTCACTGGGTTTTTGTCTTCATGTCAGACAGGTAATATGGTGGTGTCATAACAAGGTTTAAGGGAGGCACATCTCACACGACAGCATGAACATCCAGTTGTCACCCTTACGAAGTACAGAAGGATCTCATTAGGTTTTTTAAGTCATAAAATCCCATTTTTTTCTATCATTTCAGAAAAATTAAACATGAAAACGAATGAATGAAAAATGAGAGCAGTCTTAGGCCTGAATATTTGTAAAAGGTTCTATTCCATGTGATACAATTAACTGTAAGAAAAATTTTGTTCTCCTTTGCCTATCCTCATTTTTTTAAATTCTTTTTCTTTTTTGCTTTTCTGGTTGAATGCTTATTTCTTCCTTATGTTCCAAATCATTGATTTGACTCTCAGCTTCATCCCCTCCACTGTTGGTTCCCTGTAAGATTTTTCTTTATTTCACTTAGTGTAACCTTCATCTCTGCCTGGGTCTTTTATTCTGTTGAAGTACCAAATGGGAGTTCCTTGAGCAACCTAATAGCCAGTATTTTGAACTCTCCATCTGTTAGGCTGCGTATTTTCACTTTGTTTAGTTCTTTTTCTAGAGTTTTGATCTGTTCTTTCATTTGGGCCATGTTTCTGTGTCTCCTCATTTTGGCACCTTCCCTGTGTTTGTTTCTATGTATTAGGTAGAGCTGCTTTGCCTCCCTGCCTTAGTGCTGGCATCTATTGTAGAAAAGCGCAGCACACCTGTTAAGTCAAATGGGGCGGAGCCCTAGGTAATTGCCTGGGCTGGGCAACCCATGTAAACCAGATTGGTGGAGTCTCATATATGGAGTCACTGCTCTGTGGTTCTCTGTGGGGGGCACACGGAAAGGGGATTGTGCTGCTGTCTGGCCTCTGGATTTTTGTTCGGGAGAAAGCTGTCCCAGGCATTTGCCCTGCACTCGCCCTGATGTCAGACACTTCAGTTTCTCCCTGTATGACATTGATGCCCTTCCAGCTGCTGACCCCATGCTGGAGCCCAGAGGGAGTGAGTCTGTAAATCCTGAGTCTCTTGCAGGCACTTTAAGAGGAGTCTCTTGAGATTCCCTCAGTTTTTTCAGCTGCTCCAACATACACTGGTGTTTATAGCTAGAAGTTATGGAGACTTATCTTTTTGAACTGGAACCCTAGGATGGTGGTCTGGTTGGGGCTGGGATCCCTCATTCCCAAGGTATCCCTCCCGATTTTTATCCATCACATGTGGGTGTGGGACCACCCATCCCACATCTCTGTTTCCATGCCTCTGTGCACATCTCCATGTCTCTGCCCCTCCTACCTATCTGGATGAATGTGACTTCTTTAATTCCTTGGTTGTCAGATATCCATACAGCTCGATTTTCTGGTGATTCTGGGTGATATTTGTTTTGTAGTCTAGTTGTAATTTTTGCTGTGGTTGTGTGAGGGAGTGAGTTGTGTTTACCTACATCTCCATTTCAACCAGAAGTATGAAGTATAATTGACAAAATTTTAATATATTTAAAATACACAACATTGATGATTTGATATTTGTATACATTGTGAGAAGATTGTCACAATCAGGTTATGATACCTATCACCTCACATATTTTACCTATTTGTAGTTTTAAGAATGCTTAAGATCTCTCTTAGCAGATTTCAATTATATAATACAATATAGTCACTGTGCTCAACATTAGATCCTCAGACCTTATATCTTATAACTGAAAGTCTGTTCCCTTTTCCAAACTTCTCCGCATTTCCCCCAACCTCAAGCTGTTATATTTTAGAGGAAACTTATATTTTCAGTCTTTTGAGAGTTTGTATCATGAATGGTGTTGGATTTTTTCCCAGATGCTTTTTCTGTGTCAGGATAACTATGTAATTTTGTCCATTTATTAATTTGGTGAGTTACATTGATTGATTTTCAGTTACTGAATCAGTTGTCAACATAAGAAACATCTAAACCTGTAAGGATTTTTATGAATTTATTGGAACCAAGTTAACAACATATGCCAGGGAGCAAGATCAGAAATGCTCTGGAGAATGGCAGTTTTACAGTTTATTTTATATATTAGAAATCAAAGGAGAAGACATAAGGGAGGCACATGATATCCATTGGTGGTTGATGAAGGAGGTGGAAGAAAACATAATGGGGGGAAATCTCTAGGATTGTATAAAAGGCAAAATAGAGAAACATCTCTTGTACGTTGGTGGATAAGGATAGTTAATACTTAACATTTATAGCTCATAGAGATGGTATGCCAGAAAGAGATAGCAATGAGGAGTTTGGTGATGGTGCACGCCGGTGCCACTGCTGTGCTTTCAAGGGGTAGGGTAAGAAAACTACTCTTACCTTTGAAGTATGTTATCCTAGAAGCATAAGTACAAGGGGCAGAACTCACTCTAGGATAAAGACTGGCCTTTGCTAAGGAAGCTGTAGGCCTGTAACTATTTGTTACAATTAATGAATATGCATTACATGCTATCACCCAAAGACCATATTTAATATTAGGGTTCACTTTTGTTATATATTTTAGTGGTTTGGATATATATAATGACATAAATCCATTGTAGTTTCCTATGGAGTGGTTTTTCTGCTTTACAAATCCTCTGTACTCTGCCTGTTCATCTCTTACTCCCCAAACCCTGAAAACTACTGATCTTTTTACAATCTCAGTAATTTTTCAGAATTTCATATAGTTGGAATCATACAGTATGTACCTTTTTGAGATTAAGTTCTTTCACTTAGTAGTGTACCTTTAAGATTCCTCTGTGCCTTTTTACAGCTTGATAGTTCATTTCTTATTAACGTTGAATAATAGTCTATTGTCTGCTATTCCAGATTCCTTTTAAAATATTTTTTATTGTTGTTCAATTATAGTTGTCTCCATTTTTCCCCCATTGCTCTCCCCTGCCCTGCCCACCCACCCTCTCCCACATTCAATCTCTGCCCTGCCCTCCCTGCATTGTCCTTGTCCATGGGTCCTTTGTACATGTTGCTCGACTTGATCCTTCCCCTTCTTTCCTTGGTTATCCCCTTTCCCCCTCCCCTCTGGTCACTGTCAGCTTGTTCTTTATTTCCATGTCCCTGATTCTAGTTTGCTCTCTTGTTTGTTTTGTTGGTTAGGTTCCACTTATATGTGAGATCATATGGTATTTGTTTCACCTCCTGGCTTATTTCACTTAGCATAATGCTCTCCAGTTCCATTCATGCTATTGTGAAGGGTAGAAGTTCATTCTTTCTTTCTGCTGCATAGTATTCCATTTTGTAAGTGTACCACGGTTTTTTGATCCATTGATTTATTGATGGGCATTTAGGTTGTTTCCAGCACTTGGCTATTGGAAATAACACTGCTGTGAACATTGGGGTACATAAGTTCTTTTGAATTGGTGTTTCAGGATCGTTAGGGTATAATCCCAGCAGTGGAATTGCTGGGTCAAAAGGCAGTTCCATTTTTAGTTTTCTGAGGAACTTCCATACTGCTTTCCACAGCAGCTGCACCAGTCTTCATTCCCACCAACAGTATACTAGGGTTCCCTTTTCTCCACATCCTCACTGGCACTTGTTTGTTGCTTTGTTTATGATGGCCATTCTGACCAGTGTGAAGTGGTATCTCATTGTGGTTTTAATTTGCATCTCTCTGATGGCTAGTGATGTTGAGCATCCTTTCATATGTCTCTGGGCCTTCTGTATGTCCTCTTTGGAGAAGTGTCTGTTCAGGTCCTTTGTCCCCTTTTAATTGGGGTGTTTGTCTTCCTGCAATGAAGTTGTGTTAGTTCTTTATATATTTTGGAGATGAACTTTTGTCTGAGGTAGCATTGGCAAACATATTTTCCCATACGGTTGGTTCCCTTTTCACTTTGTTGATGCTTTCTTTAGCTGTGTGCAGGCTAAATGGGTGGTTCTTTGTTGGGTCCTTCCCTCCAGCTGGCTGAGTGAGGATCACTCTACCCACCATGTCTTGTATTCTGCTGTGTATTCTGGTGCTACCAGAACAAAACCACTCTGCCCTGGAAACAAACCCACTCCTGCAAAAATAACTCCCACCTATAATCCCACTGTCAACAGCAAAGGAACTGGTATTAATAAGGTATCAAGAGATTAAGGCTGTTATAAGAAAGGAGAAGTATATATGAAGTGACCTACTGAAAGAAAAATGATTTTGAGAGGGTAGTGAGAGGAGCCCTAATAAGAGTAGAGAATTGGAGCAACACAAAGAGAGAAAGTAAAATTTACATCGTAAATAAAAAAGGGAATGAAGAAGACAGAATAGGGTGAGAAGGGAAGTGTATAGTATTAGGTTTAAACAGAAAAATTTTAAAAAGTGAAAGAGGAAAAGAAGGAAAAAAATAAGTAAATGAAAAATAAAAGAGTAGGAAACAAATTGGAGTAAAAGATTCACCACAGCACTATCAATAACAAATGAGCTAAGATTAATATAGGTGGGATGGGAATAAGAGGGGAAAAGAGAAAGAAAAGGTTAAGAGATGTCTAGAGGAAAGGGAAGGGATTTTTAGATGACGTGGAGAGGGAATACTAAGAGTGAGGAACAAAACCAAGCTAAGACAGGAAAAATTAAAACTTGAGATGAAAAAAAAGGACAAGATGAAAAAAAAGATTCAAAAGGAAAAAAACAGGCTAAGACAGGGAAAGGTTAAAATTTGAGACAGAAAGAAAAATGGCAGGATGAAGGCAGAATGGAATAGGAGAATGGTAAAATTTGAGATTTGAAATACAAGAATGGAGAAGATCTAGAGATAAAATTGAAAAAAATGCAATAACAACTACCCTATCTACAACCAAGAAGCAAAAATTGCTAAAGGTGGAGATAGTATTCTAAGAGTGGGAAAAAGAATGTGAGATGACCATTGACAAGAAAATTGGTTTTGAGAGACTGGATGGGGAAAAATAGTAGGAGTGTGGAATGGAAACAAAATTATACCAAGAGAGAAAACAAAATTTACAACAAAAATAATAAGAGGAAAGTAATAGGTAAAATGGAGTATGAGAAGGGAGGAGCAAACTATGAGAAATAGAATAAACTATAATACAAAATCTAGTGACTTAATATGCACAAACTTGAAGGACAAGAAATGAATGTTAAACTATTTAGGAAAGAATATATTGCGAATCATGGAGAAGACCACATTGGATTTTGTCTTGGTAGCACCTAGTATTTACCACTGTTTTTTCTTTCTGGATCTGCCTCTAGTGATGTCAGATGTCCCAGTCTGGCCTTAGGCAGCCTATTGGAGACTGCCAGGGATCTACTGTCTGTGGCTGACTCATTCAGCTGTTTATCTGATCACTCTGTACTCAGCAGTCAGGCTTAAGCACCACAGGTCGGGTATAGTACCTCCTGGGTGCAGGGCTATTGCTCCCCCTCAGGCTGATGCCACTCAGATGCAAGTGGTCTGCCTGAGCAAGATGGCTCCTGCAGTGTGGGGAATGACTCAGCACCGGGATCCTCGAGGCTGCTCTCTCAGTTCTTTCCCCAAAGCATCCATCCCCAGTCTCTCCTCAGTCGTCTCTAGTCCACTCTGCCCTCCCCCTCTCTTTGCTGGAACCCTGGGTATGTAGCTGCATATGAAAAATTTATGCCTTGGCCCTTTAAATGCCTCTCTGTGTATCCATCCATCCATCTCTGTCACAGAGAAACCCTGTCACTTTTCACAGCTGGATGTTACTATGTACTTTTGGGGCTCTGGTACTGCTAGCTGGGGAGCCCAAGTTGGGGTTTAGACCCCACACTTCTCTGGGGGATCCCCTGGTCACTGAGATATCCCTCCAGCACTTTAACCCTCCTGTGAGGGCCCAGCCAGCCCTCTTGCATCTCCTCCACATTCCCTACCAGTTGCGTTGTGTTGAAGCTGTTCTTCTGTCTCTCCATGGTTATAAGACTTCTCTCCCACTAGTGTTCAGTTGTTTGTTCTGGATGATTTCTCTCCACAATTTAGTTGTAATTTCAGATTGGTTCTGGGAGGAACTTAGTATAACTTCCACTCACTCCTCCACCATTGCATGTACTAGATTTCCTTTATTCAGTCAGCTACTGCAGAACATCTTGGTTGCTCTGTTTTTGGCTGCTATGAGTAAAGCTGCTGTCAACACCTGTATGCAAGTTTTTGTGTGGACTTAAGTTTTTTACTCTTTTGAGTAAAGAATGGTATAGAACCAGCTGGGACAAACTGACATCTTGACAATATTGGCTCTTCCTATCCACAAACGTGGAATATCTCTCCATTTATTTATTTCTTTGATTTATTTTATCAGAGACTTGTTGTTACATGTTGTTGTTGGCTCCAACTGCTGGTGACCCTATGAATGAGTTATGTCCAGTGAGTTATGTCCTCAACAACCCTGCTCAGCTCCTATAGACTCGTATCAGTGGCTTCTTTTATGGAGTCAACTCACATATTTGGTCTTCCTCTTTTCCTGCTGCCTTCTATTTTTCCCAGCATTGTTGTCTTCTCTAAAGAACCCTGCTTTTTCAAAGTGCCTGGAGTAGATGAGTTTTTTATTTTCTTCATGTAGATCTTCTACATATTTTGTTAGATTTGTGCCTAAGTCTTTCATTTTTGGGGTGCTGTTGTGTTTTTTTTTAATTTTTTATTTATTGACTTGAGGGGTGGGGGGGTAGAGAGAGAGAGAGAGATTTGTTGCTCCACTTACATATGCATTCATCGGTTGTTTCTTGTATGTGCCTGACCTGGGATCAAACCCTCAGCTTTGGTGTATGGGGATGATGCCCTACACCAACTGAGCTAACTGAGAATTGTTTTGAATTTCAAATTCCACTTATTCATTACTGCTCTATAGCAGCTATTTTCAACCTTCTTCATCCCATGGCACACATAAACTAATTACTAAAATTCTGTGGCACACCATAGCATATTTTTTGCTGATCTGATAAAAAAAATAGGTATAGTTTTGATTCATTCACACTGTACTGCTATTGTTGTGTTGGCCATTGTCATTTTTTTATTTGACAATCTAAGGAAAAAAGAGGTCAGTGCCCCTGACTAAGTAGTCAGACATTGCATGTTTTAAAAATCCTTGTGGCACACGAGTTGAAATTGCTGCTCTATAAGAAAGCAATTGATTTTTTATATTAACTTTGTATCCTACAACTTTGGTATAATTACTTATTAGTTCCAGGAGGGCTGTTTTGTGTATATTCTTTTGGATTTTCTTCATAGACAATCATGTCAACTGTGAACAAAGACAGTTTTATTTCTGCCTTCCCAGTCTTAATATCTTTTCTTTTCTTATTACATTAGCTTGGACTTAGAGTACAGAGTGAAAAGCTGTGATGTAAAAGCAAGTTATACTTGCCTCATTCTTGAAGTGTATGATAGGCATTTACAACTAATCCACATTCACTTTTAAATAACACTGTACCACATCTTAGGTAGTATGAGTACCTTATAATACAAAATAATCCTAATTCCTCCCTTCTTTCATTTTCATCATTGCTGTCCTTCATTTTACTTATACATATACACACACTAAGCATATATAATCAAATATAGTGTTGCTGTTATTTCAAACAGACTGTTAGATTAACTAAGAATAAAAAAATAAAGTTTTCATGTAGCAGGTCTGAGTCACCTGGGTGATTTGATGTTTTGCAAAAAAACTCTGCATGAGACGTGATACATGAGTGGGCATGTTGTTGTGATACAGCTGCCAATCACCCGTTGCCCACAGCTGCGGCCTTCCGAATAATCTAAGTAGTTTCTGAGGAGCAATGTTCAAGCTTAAAATTTGAATGTTCAAGCAGAATTTGATGGAGATTCATGCTGTACTTTCTCAGTCATTTTGAATGCTACAGCCACACAGTACGTGTGCTCCCTCAATGGCATGTACTGCCCCCACTGACTAGTACAGTGAGGTTGTCATTGTTCACACGTGTACGTTTCAGTTCACTGTCCTTGGCTGCCAGGTTACATCGATATTGCGCAAACTGTTCTCATTATATTAACAATGAATGGACTTTTTTTTCTAAAGAACTTCTTTTAACATTTCTTGTAAGGCATATCTACTGGCAATAAATTCCTCAGCTTTTGTTTGCCTGAGGAAGTCTTTTTCTTCATGTTGGAAGAATAATTTTGTAGGGTATAGAATTTTAGGTTGGTATATATTTTTTCCCCCAACACTAAGTATTTTACTGTACTCTCCTCTTGCTTTCATGGTTTCTGAGGAGATGTCAGATATAATTCTTATCTGTATTCTCTATAGTTAATGTGTTTTTTTTTCCCTTTCTTTATATTTGATTTTCTGTGGTTTGATTACAATTTAGCTAGGTGTAGTCCTGTTTGGTGTTCTCTGACCTTCCTGGATCTGGTGTTTGGTGTCTGACATTAATTTGGGGAAATTCTCAGTCATCCGTGTTTCTAATATTTCTTCTGTTCCTTTCCTTCTTCTTCTATTCTTGTTACATGAATATTACACCTTGTGTAGTTGTCCCACAGTCCTTGGTATTCTTCTTAAAAATTTTTTTTCTCTATGCTTTTCAGTTTTGAAGGATACTGTTGAGAGACTGTCAAGCTCAAGATTGTTTCCTTCCCATGTCCAGTCTACTAATAAACCCATAATGGCAGTTTTCATGTCTTTTACAGTGTTTTTGATCTCTAGCATTTATTTGGTTCTTTCTTAGAATTTCCATCTCTCTACTTATGTTTCTAATCTGTTCTTACTTGCCACTGACTTTATCTATGAAAGCCTTTAGCATAGTAATCAATAATAGTTGTAAATTTGTAACTTGATTTTTTTTCATTTTAATATGCCTTGTAATTTTTACTTGTGCCTGTGCCTCTGGACTGTGAACTTCACCCATGCTTCTCAGTGGCCCCTCTTCCTTAGATGGGACAGACGGCTAGAGTGGGAGTTTGGTGTTTCCCTTTACCCATGTAGGTATTAACCCAATAATAAAGCCAAAGTGGAAGGCAACAAGCACTTGAGATAAAAAAGAAAAGCTATTCTGGGAAGCACTCATTCAGGCAGAAACTCAAACACTGTCCCAATTAAGAGACAAAGATAAGGGGTATTTATGAGAAAGGGAAGGGGACAATTATCGCAGTAGAAGGAAGCCATTTCTATTGGTGCAGATAAGCTAACCTAGTGACAGTAATTTTAGACTGTTAATTTTCAGTCTAGTAGTCAAAATATCTGTTTTCTTGTTATCTTTAGAAACAGTTCTTTGGAGCACAGTGTTGTTTGAGACCCAGTCCAAAGGTTATTTTACCCTGTTTTAACATTCCAGAGGTTTGAGGCATAAGATGTGCAAGACAGTCTCTTTAGAATGACAGCTCTGACTCCATTTCAAAGTGGCTCCGTTTATATTATTTTTTTACATAGGATAGGTTCTAGTAAGACCCCAGCACTTTAGGTTTTTGCTAACCTGGTTAAGAATAGAGTGATTTCCCAATGGAAATATCTGGAGTATTTCCAAATGGTTCCTTTTCCCTTCTCCCTGCAGCTAGCATGAGGGGATTTCCCCCCAGTATTCTCTGAGAGCCAGGGTGAGCTCTTGGTGGTAGAACTCACAAACTCATGGGGCTTCTCCCATGAGCAGGTCTCCCTGTTCTCGGAGCTGTCCCCTTGAGCCTCCAGCAGTTTCTCCTACTGTGGCACAGTTTGCCCTGTGACTCCACTTATCTTTTGGATCTAAGAAGAGTTGTTGATTTTTCAGTCTGTTTAGCTTTTTACTTATTAGGATAGGTTGATTATGTCTAAGTTTTTCTAGGTATACTTTTTAAAGGCTGTCTCTGGGCAGTAGACAGTATTTATGTCTTGTTTCTTTATAATATACTTCATATCCATGGGGATATTATACTTTTTATATTGGAATAGTTTGTTAATTGAAATTATAAATTAAATATAATTGAACTGCAACACTATTTTAACATCTTGACATAGACTATGAACCAAAAAGTCAGCTTAATTCTTTTATATAAAGATACTTGATTTTAAGTTTAAAATCATATTTAAAGCTCAGGAATTGATATTATTATAATAACAGAGCAGGGTGTCAAACTCATCTTCACCAGAGGCCACATCAGCCTGGCAGTTGCCTTCAAAGAGCCAAATGTAATTTCAACTCCTTAGCAGTTAAGGAGCAGTTACATTTACACAGTCCTAAAATGACTTCAGCCCTTTGAAGGCCACCATGAGGCTAATGTAGCCCCCAGTGAAAGTGAGTTTGTAAGTGTGATGTAAGGACTCTTGGGGTTCTCCTTTCAGGGATCTTAAGGAAAAATAGGGAAAAAAAATCTTTGTGTCCTTGGCTTTGGCAAAGATTTCTTAGATATAATGATAAAATCAAGATCCGTAAAAGCAAAATGATAAATTGGAGTCATAAAAGGGCAAAACTTCTGCTCTTTAAAAGATACTCTTAAGGGAATGAAAAGACAAGCCACAGACTAAGAGAAAATCCTGCCAAGCGCGTATCTGTTAAAGGACTTATATACCCAAACTCATAAAACTCAACAATAAGGAAAATAACCCAAGTAGAACCTCAGAAAAATATTTTAACAGTTTATCAAAGTTGATGGATGACAAAATGCACATGAAAATGTGCTCAGAAACATTAGGTATTAGGAAAATGCAAATTGAAATCAAATGAGATACCATAATATACCTGTTAGAATGGCTAAAATTTAAAGGATTGATCATACCAATGTTAGATGTGGAGAAATTGAAACACTTATAACTGCCATTGGGAATATAAAATGGAGTAAATCCTTTGGAAAACAGTTTGGCAGTTTCTTGTTTTTGTTTTTTAAGATTTTATTTATCTTTAGAGGGGAAGGGAAGGAGAGAGGGAGAGAAATATCAATGTATGGTTGCTTCCTGTGCATTCCCTGCTGAGAACTAGCCTGCAACCCAGGCATGTGCCCTGACTGGGAATCGAACCACGACCTCTTGGTTCACAGGCCCGTGCTTAATCCACTAAGCTACACCTTCCAGGACTTGGTGGGGTTTTTTTGTTTTTTTGTTTTTTTTAAATCCTCACCTGAGGAGAGGAAGGTGGGAACTGGGGGAGAGAACACAAGTGAAACATCAATGTCAAAGAGAAACATGGATTGATAGATTGCTTTCCTTATGCACCCTTACCAGGCAGGAATCAAACTCACAACTTAGGTCTTTGCCCTGATGGGAACTGAAGCTGCAACCTTTTGGTGCATGGGACGATGCTCCAACCAACTGAGCCACCTGGCCAGGACTGGAAGCTTCTTAAAAAAGTTAAACATATATCTACCATGTGTTCTAGCTATTCCACTTCTAGGTAGTTATCCAAGAGAAAAGAGATATATGTTCACATGAAAACTTATACATGAATGTTTATAGCAGCTTTATTTAAAATAGTAAAAAGCTAGAAACAACCTAAATGTCTATCAACAGGGGAATGAATAATTATCGTGAATGTTAATATCATCCGTACAGTGCAGTACTACTTAGCCATGAAAAGGAATGAACTTCCGACATGTGCAACATGAGTGAATCTCGGAATGATTGGACTGAGTGAAAGAGGCAGATGAGAAAAAAGTATACAGTGTATCATCCTATTTACATACAACTAAAATATGAAAGCTATAGTGACAGAAAACAATGGGTGGGGTGGGGAGGATGGGATTACTCACATGCACAAGGAAACTTTGGGATATGTTTACTGTTTTTATTGGAGAAGGTTCACGGGTATATAAATATGTCAGGCCATCAAATTGTACATTTTAAATATTTGAAGTTTATTGTATGTTAATTATAATTCACTGAAGCTATTTTATAAGAAAAGAGGAAAACAAATTTTTGCCAAGATATTTTGTGGTAGAGTTGGACATTGAAAGGACAAATTGAGGTTACAATAATGAAAATATCATCTAGTATTTGAACACAGGATTCACATAAATTATTGTTATTATAATTTCAAGCCTCAGGTAATTGCCGCAGGTATTTTTAAAAATATATACTTTTTAAATGTTGAGTATCAATCTGCATGTGAATGTAAAAGTATTGAGAAAAATGACATTTTATCTTCTTCCCTCCCTTTTTTTTTTTTTAACAAAAAGGAGTGACAGTTCATTCAGATTCTTTGTATTCTTCTTCGTCTATATTTGTCAGTTCGCTGTACATGTTCTACAGGCTGCAGGATTTCACAATTGGGGCAACTGGTAAGTCAATTACTGTAGTTAATCTGTTCATCTAGTATCTTTATGTAATTTTTGGCTTCCTAAAAATAGGTAGCAGAGAGACCCTAGCAGGATAGCTAAATTAGTTAGAGTGTTGTCCCCATATGCTGAGGTTGTGGGTTTCTTCCCTGGTTAGGGCACATACAAGAATCACCCAACGAATGCATAAATAAGTGAAACAACAAATGGACATTTCTTTCGCTCTCTTTCTATTTCTCTCTCTTCCTCTTTCTCTAAAATCAATTAAAAAATTTTTTTTAAGTAGTTAACAGAGAAAAGCCAGATTAGCAAAAGTAAACAGAAGTGAAAATTACATTTTTTTAATATTTAGAACTTTTCTAAGGCATAACCTTTGGACAAACCATTCTATTTGAAAATTATGATGGAAAAATGTTAATTAAAAACAGAGCATTATATCTAGTTTAAATACATAACAAGCACTATTAAATACGTAATAAATGTATACATAACAAGCACTAAGAGAAAGAGTGAAAAGGAGACTGAGGAGTGATTAGATAGATAGGAGGGCCAAGGATAGTTGAAGGGAAAGAAAAGAAATTCAAGGATTTCAAGGAAAAGGGGATGTAATGTGTGTAAAGTACTATTTTAGGTATACAAACATGTTTTCATATACATGCGCATATGGACACCTGTTTTGAAAAGTGGAATCACTGCATACACTTATATACATGTTTTTTTTTTTCATTTTTATTGAATTTATTGGGTTGACATTGGTTAATAAAATTATATAGGTTTCAAGTGTACAATTTTATAACACATCATCAGTATATTATATTGTGTGTTCACCATCCCATCTCAAGTTTCCTTCTGTCACCATTTATTCCCCCCTTCCCCCTCTTCTACCTCCTTCCACCACCCCTTCCCTCTGGAAATCACCATATTGTTGTTTGTATCTATGAGGGTTTTTTCTTAATCTCTTCACCTTTTCCATCTAGCCCTGCAATCCCCCTTGTTTCTGACAACTGTCAGGCTGTTCTCTGTTTATGAGTCTGTTTCTCTTTTGTTTGTTAGTTCATTACATTCCGCATATGAGTGAAATCATATGGTTCTTGTCTTTTTCTGACTGGCTTATTTCACATAGCATAATGTTCTCCAGGTCTATCCATGCTGTTGCAAAGGGTAAGTTTTCCTTCTTTTTTATGGCCAAGTAGTATTCCATTCTGTAAATGAACCACAGCTTTTTTATCCACTCATCTACCGATGAACACTTGGGCTGCTTCCAAATCGATACATATATTTTTAAACAACATTATCATTCTCAGCATGGCAAAATAGTCACTCAGTGGGGGATCCTCAGAAATGGACACTCTTTGGACCCAGGCTAGGAGGTAATAGCATATTTATATCTCTGTTCATGTACTCTAGAACAAACATTCCTTGAATGAGACGGCAGGTTGAAGAGTACACGTCTCTACAATTATTTCTCCATCTCTTCTCTTTTTATAACTGAGGTGCATGCAGATGTGTTCTTGTAAACTGAGAACATGTACAAGGCAAATTTACTGCACTGTGTACATAAACTGAAATGAGCATGTAACTGTAGAGTACATTGAGGACTTATGTTTAGTGTGCTACTACTGAATCGGAGTAGTGACTGGCAATCCGATCTCCTAATGGGCATATATATACATGCAGAGAATTTATATAGGTATTTTAAATCAATTCTAGGAAAAAAGTAGTATTTATTATCATTTTAAAAGTTTTTAGTCTTTGACATTTGAGGGAACAGAAATGTTTTAAATGTTTAATTAAAAAATGCGTATGTTAACAGCACAAGTTTTTTTAGTTATGAAATTAATGTCTTGCTTTATAGCACAGACTTAGAAAAAGTGGTAAAATTGAGCATAGCAGCATGAATAGTAATGAAATAGCACAGGGATCTGCTAGGGAGGGTGCATACAAGATGATCGGTTTTAAGACAGACCTCATGTAATTCAGCAGGTTTTTAAAAAAATAAACTCTATTTTGAGTTAATTGTAGATTCACAAACAGTGATAAATAATGCAAAGAGATTGCAGGTACCCAGTTTTCTCCAACTGTAATATCTGGGTATAATATCTTGGTAGAACTGGTGTAATGTCAAAACCAAGGTCTTGACATTGATTAGTCAAGATAGAGAACGTTTCCAGCACCAAAGGATCCCTCGTGTTGCTCTTTTAGTCACATTCGCTTCTCCTCCTGCCCCCGTTTCCTCTTTAACTGCAGCAGTCACTGCTCTGTTCGTCATCTCTGTTATTTTGTCTTTTCAAAATATGTTATATAAGTGGAATTACACAGTGGAGATTCATCCAGGTTTTTGTATGTATTTGTAGTTCATTCTGTTTTATTTCTGAGTGGTATTCGATGGTGTGGACATACCACGGTTTGTTTAACGAGAGTCGAAGGACCCTGGAGTTTCCAGTTTTGGGGCTATTATGAATAAAGCCACTATAAATAAAGATTTGTGAACAGGTTTTTATGTGAACATAAGTTTTCATTTTTCTGTGATAAATACTCAAGATGTGATTATTCATTCATGTGGAAGTTGCATACTTAGTGTTTTTGAAGAAACTGACAGGCTGTTTTACAGAATGACTGTATCATTTTACATTCCCACCAACAACGTATGAGTGATTCAGCCTCCACATCCTCATCAGCATTTGGTATTGTCACTGTCTTTATTTTAGCCTTTCTGATAGGTGTGTAGTGATTTCTGAGGTTTTTAATTCGTATTTCCCTAATGACTCATGATGTTGAACATCTTTTCATTTGCTTATTTGAGATCTTTGTATCCTCTTTTTGAAATATCTCTTCATGTCTTTTGCCCATTTTCCTATTGGTTTTCTTTCTTTTCTTTTTTTCTTTTTTTTCTTTTCACTGTTGAGCTTCCAAAGTTCTTTATATATTCTAGATGCTAACCTTTGTTGGATATATGGTTGAAAATATCTTTTTTATAATTAAGCAGAACTTAAAATGAACTTTAAAAGAAAGTAATAATGAACACCTTTGCCTAAAAGATATAAAATCTGGTGGTACACACTTAGGGCTAGAGTTTGATGTCTGGGTTTGAATTCAGACTATGCCATTTATTAGCTCTGTGACCTTGGGCAGGTACTGAATATCTCTGTGACTCAGTTCCTCACCTGTGGAGCAGGGGTTAAAACAGCACTTTCTTACAGGATTGTCGTGAGAATTAAATGATTTAACATGTATAAAGAACATGAACATTGCTTGGCTCATAAGAGCTGAATATGTGTTAGTTGTTATATTATTTTTTAAAAAGTGTGCATTGATTTATTTGCTTAATTATACTTTCCTTTTTATTACTTCTTAGTGGTTGGATTTCATCCCTTACTGGTCTCAACCGAAGTATTCCTGTTGGAATCATGATGATCTTCATAGCAGCACTTTTCACAGCATCAGCAGTCATCTCACTAGTTATGTTTAAAAAGGTGAGTGAAATTTCACGTCTGCAGATTTTTTTAGTG
Source organism: Trachops cirrhosus (assembly GCA_028533065.1). NCBI lineage: Eukaryota > Metazoa > Chordata > Mammalia > Chiroptera > Phyllostomidae > Trachops > Trachops cirrhosus. The sequence continues at coordinate 148,497,144 of CM052540.1, read as the reverse complement.
AAACTCATTTTCCCATTTTGCTCTCACTGTAGTGTAGCCTCAAGCCATTTTTTGTTCTTCTTGTGCAGGTTGGTTCCCTGGGGATTACTTTGTATAATTAAGTTATGCATAGATATATTTTAGAAAATTACATCACATATCACATTTTAACTTCCTTTAAAAAGGAAATATTTTAAAATCCCGTCTACTGAAGTTTTTTTTTCAATTGAATAGTTAAACTTATTTTTAAAATTTAAAGACACTAAATTATTTATCTAAGAGTATAAAGTGAGCTGTTGACAGGTTCAGGCTCCGTTATGACATGAATTTTGTTTTTAGTGGCTGCCCAATTATCTATATTTCTTCCCGTAGAATTCCCATGACTGGTCTCACAGCCTTCATAAACCTCATTACATAGGGTAGGAGAGAAATCAATGTTTTTATTTGTATATGTAAAGTTTAATTGTGGTATATACACACACACACACATATATAATATTCTACATGTGTTCAAACATGATAAGGTAACCCTGAGAATAACATCTATGTTTTAAAATGATAAAAGACTTTTGGTGGATCTCACTCTAAAGAAAATAAGTCTATACAACATTTTTTTTTTATTTTTTAATGCCCAGTAACTTGAGAATATGTCCAAAAAATGCATAGAAATAATTGTACATTATATTTAAGAATATTGCACCCTTGAAATATTTTACTTATGCATATGCTTTTGTCCTTCTCAAAACTCTATGAAGGCTGGATAGTGTTTTTTCTGTCCAAATTTTGTTACTCATTTCTGTCATAAAACCTTTCATTTCTTTTTTAGCTACACACACATACTATTGAAACTCAGCTTTCTAAAGTTACAAGATCCTAAAGTCTTTTTTCAGTCTTCCTCCTCCTCGAATCCTGTTGTCTTATACTACAGGCAGCTCCTCTTCCTCAGTCTTCTTAATTGTGTTCTAATTCTCTTGCCTCTGAGGCTGTTCTTTCTCTTTTATTTATTTCTTTGTCCAGCACATTAATTAGTAAGTTGTCTTAAATGCAATCAGTTCTCCCTTTTGTGTTCTGCAATCTTTTTTCGTGAGGAATTTCAACCTCCCTCACTGTTTCAGTGTTTTTTATCTGGGTGACCCAGATTTTAAAAAGATTATAAGATTATATCTTGGCGTTGGAAGATATAATGCTTTGCATAAACATTCAGTTGCATCATCAGGTGACTCTGCATCACCAGTGGGTTGGTATCATTGTCTCACAGTAATGCATCATAAACTCATTATTTTCTTCTCAGAACTAGCTCTCCTTCTAGAGGTGCTGATTCATATTCAAGAAACATTTATTAAGACTGCATATTGTATGATTCTGTTTATATGAAGTATTCAAAATAGGCACACCTGTAGAAATAGAAAGTAAATTAGTGGTTGTCTGGCTGGGGGTGGGGTGGAGAGTGACTGCTAATGGTTATGGAATTTCTTTTGGGGTGATGGAAATGTTCTAAAATTAAGTTGTATAGAGGATACAATCACAACACTATTGGTATGTTAAAAACCATTGAATTGTACACTTTAAAAGGCTAAATTGTGTAGTATACAGATTTTATCTCAGTGAAACTATTTTTGAAGGAACATTTATTAAATACCTACTGTAAAGGAGGTGGTGCTAAGTACTTGCTCAGACGATTCCATTCAACATTAGGGTCAGTGTTTTGATTACTTCAGTCAGTGCTTCCATTACTTTTTTAGTGACTTTCCTAGATACTTTTATACCTTTAAAAAAAAAAAACTATCTTTGTGTCTTTTCATTCCCAACCTCAGTGAATCCAGAATTTTTTTTCGACTGGTTAGTCACACCCAGCCCCCACTTTCTTCAGTCCATTTGTTATTCTAAAAAAAAAAAAAGCCCCAGACAAACCCAGCGCTGCGAAGATTTTTGAAGTCAACATGGGGAGGAGAGTGGGATTGAGGTGATCGTGGGAAGTAGAGTTAGTTCCTTTCACAGCTTCACATCGAGACTTCCTACTCTACTGAAACTGTACTACTCAGTTTCTTTAAATACCTCACGTATGTTCCCAGTTCTTATTCATGCTATGCTTCTTAACTTTTGGGATGCTTCAGTTCTCGATTAATGTTCTTTCAAGAAGTTGCTCAAGTCTTCCTGCCGCTTCCACAGAATCTTCCTCTTACCTCATGTCTTAGGGATTATGTTATCCTCTGTTTTCCTGGGGAACTTGCTCTCCGGACTATACACGGCAGGATCTGGGCACAGGCCACTTAATGTCTCTTGTAGCGCACATTTTCTCGCTACACAGCTTGTTAAGCTCTTCCAGGGTGAACAAGTCTTGTACCATTGGAATTAAAAGAGCAATAGTTTTGGAGCCACCCAACACAGGTTGAAATTCTGGCACCTTCATATACACCTTTGTGAACGGAGGCATGCTCTGGAACCACTCATACTCTAAGCTCCATGAGAGCAGGGGCCTAGTCTGTGTGCTTTCAGGCTGTATTCCTCACATCTAGAACTGACTGCCAGTGATTGGCATGTGATAGGTACTCAAATATATGTTGAATGAAGAAAGAATAACTGCAACTTTTATTGGTGTGATGATTAAACAATGACTGTAAATTGCATAGCACAGTATCTCAATTAAAATTAATTTTCACTCTGGCTGGGTGGCTCAGTTCATTGGAACATCATCCCATACACCAAAAGATTGCAGGTTCAATTCCCAGTCAAAGCACTTACCTAGATTGTGGGTTTGATCCTTGGTCACAGTGCATGTGGGAGGCAACTAGTTGATGTTTTTCTCACTCTTCCTTCCCTCCCTTTCTCCCTTTCTCTCTGTTCAAAATCAGTAAACATATCCTTGGGTGAGGATTGAAAAAAATAATTTTCTTTACTAGTCTTTTTGACCTCTTTATCATTTTATATTTAGGGTCTGGTTTGATGTGTACTTTTGTTTTGTAGGTACCTGTTCAATCAGAGAAACAAAATATAATGAAGATATTTATTGAAAGGAATAGACTTATGTGGTTGTGGGGGCTGGCTAGGTTAGCCTGAAATCGGCAGCATAGGCAGTCAGAAAGGATCAGAAACTCTCAAATAGAAGATGAAGCTGTAATCCACAGGTGGGATTTCTTCTTCTCAGAGAAACTTCAGTTCTGTTCATAAGGCCTTAAACTAATTGGATCAGGCCTACCCACATCACTCAGGGTATTCTCTGTTTCTCAGAATGAGCTGATTATGCATGGAAATCACATATGCAAAATACCTTCACTATAACCTGATCATTGCAGCATCTCTTTGTACAATTTCTTTATTTTTCTTTATTATTCTGGATATACCTTTGGGGGTGCTTTATAAAACTAGAAATGTAATAAGTTTAGAGTACAGCAGAGGGTTTTGTGGTATGTTGCAGGTTTTACTCATTTGTTAAAACCACCACTGAAGAGTATGTGTTATGTGCCAGGGACTGCACTATAAGCTTAAGGAGCTCACATTTTGGTGTGGAAGAGAAACAAATGAATGGATACCACAGTCCAGTGATTTAGTGGCTGTGGTAAGGTCAAGTACAGGGAGCACACAGGAGGGAAACCTAATCAAGTTTTGGATATTTCTTTTGGTAGGGAGCCTTTTTGTATTGCCTTGGGTGAGGTATCATGATGAACAGGAGTTATCTAAGTAAAGGAATAAGGGAGAAGGGAGAAAATAAGTAGATACCAGGTAGCAGGGATACCATTTTCATATCTAGTTGCAGGGAATAGCATGACATGTTCAAATAATTAAATGTAGCTGAGAATGGATGGGAAGTAAGCTTGGTGCAGAGAGAAAAGTGGGCTGGTTGGTGGTGGGGGGACAAGTAAAGATGAGGCATAACTACACTACACAAGTGTCATTATATTCTGTAGAGTCTTGTGACTTAGGAAACCTTGTTAAGAAGTCTGGATCTTCTCCAAAGAGTGGTGGTGAGCCATAGAAGAGGTACAAAGAGGAGTGTAATTTAATTGATCCAATTTGAGCTTTAGAAGCACAATTCAGGAATAGATTTGGGATTTGTTGGGCACAGGTGTATACTTGGAGAAATTAAGACTGGTAGACAAGCTAGGAAGCGGTCTAGTAATGATGGTGGCCTAAACTAAGAAAGTGGCAGTGTAAGTAACTGTAGTAAGGGAAAATGAGCAGGTAGTGATCGATTCGACTTGGGCCTGGAAGTGGAGGATGAGGGGAAGACTCAAGGATGACACCTGGGTTTTTAGATGGTGGGTCATTCAGGAAACAAGTACAGGAAGAAGAACAGATTTGAGCATCAAGATGTTTTTAACTTTATATGTGGAGAGTTTAAAATTCTGGTGGGGCATTAAAGTATAATCACTTGGTAGACTTTTGGACCTATAAGTTGCGAGCAAAGGAAAAAGCTTTAGGCTGGATTGTAAACTTGGGAAGTATTGACTTCTTGATGTAAATGAAGCCTGGTAAGTGGATATGCAGTGAAAAGAGAGCATAGGGTAGAATACCCCTACCTTTAAGAATCTATTGAGGGAAGAATGTGGAGGAGATCTAACCAGTACTGGTGGTGGTGGGGAATGTGTGGCACAGATGATTAGCAGAGTCAGAGTGTGGAGGGAGTGTTTATTTTGCGGCTGTTGAGTAACTGCCTGCTATGTGGCAGCACTCTAAAGTCTTTCACCTGCGGTGTTTCCCGGCAAGTAGCACAGTTCTCCAGGGCCCAGTGCACAAAAGGAAGTTTTAGAGCTGTGCTTGTTGTATGTCAGGCATTCAAAAGAAATGTGACTACTTGTCAAATAAATATATCGCTATGGAAATTGTGCAGCATACTCTATTTTGGTTGACCAGTTTCTTTCATTCTATATAAGTTCCTAAACTTCTCTAAATCTCATATTCTTTATCTGTGAAATAAGGAATTTAGATGAGATAATTTTCTATATGACTTTATGAAGTACAATCAATGGAGATAATATAAGCTAAAATGTAATTCGAGGCAGCTTTCATATTTGTAACGGTGTAGATTTTGCTTCCTTTGATAGAAATTTGATCCAATAAAAACATCTGATATTTTTTCCTTTTTATTTCATTTTCCACACTTAAACTCAAAATGGCTGTTTAAAAAAAAATCCTTTGAAGTTACGTAGCCATCCTTTATAACCACTAGAGGTCAGGCTCTTCATAAACAGTTAATGCCCTCTGAAAGTTACCTGTGCACACATTTTTACTGTAGAATTGTTGCGTTTCTTTAGGTTGCTCTGTGTTTCCATCCCCAGTCACATGTGTTCTGCGGTGTATATCTGTTTCAGTTACAGTGACTCCATCTTTGAGAACCTGGTTGGCGTTCTGATGTCTTGCACAGTTGGAGCAGGTGATCACTGGTGTATAGAGTTCCCAGTGTGAGCACTGTGGTAGCTTAACATTGTTTCCCCCGTAGTGTCATCTTATAATTCACATTTTTAAAAATTGAAATGCAAGAATATCTGTCTTTTGTACCTCTTCTATAAATAAGGGTGTAGTTCAATCCTTAACTTCATTAAATTTTTCCTTAGATTATTTCTGAATGGCATTTTTTTTAAACATATCTTTCTATAGTAACCTATAAAAATTGAATAATAGTTTTGGGCTAAGGCAGAGATAAGTGGGTCAAATAACAATAAGTGAATGAATCACAGGAGACTATATATGAGGCAAATCCAAACTTTCCTCTTTTAATTATTGTAAGAGCTGGAATACCTTGGTATGGAAAAGATAAATAGATAATACATAACTCATATTCCTTTTGGAACATAGTTTTGAATGATTATTTTTTTTTAATTATATTTTTGTTATGCTATTACAGTTGTCCCAACTTTCCCCCTCTACCCCCATCCACCCTGCTCCCCCACTTGCTCAGGCAATCCCCACATCGTTGTCCATGTCCATGGGTCATGCATATGTTCTGACTACACTGTTCTCTATCTTCTATCTCACTAATCTCTTCTTTTTCACCCATACTCCAGACACCTTCCCTACCCTCCCTTCTGGCTACCATCAAAACATTCTCTGTATCTATGATTCTATTTGTTCTGCTTGTTCATTTTGTGTTTTTAGATTCAATTGTTGATAGATATGTATTTTTTTCCATGGAACTTTAAAAATTGTTCATAGACTCTTGTGTCCACGTAATATAATTATTAATAGAGATTTTTTGGCATTTTGAAAGTATTTTAGAAAAAAGTTACTTCTTTAAAAAACAAGTTTCCTTAAGTGCTTAAAAATTTTTTTATATATCAAAATATCTATTCTGCAAATACTCTTTTATTTTGTTTGAGGGTATGGAATTTGGCTATGCTATCCAGAATAATGACAAGTCTCATTTATTAGTTAACTTGGTTTTTAGAGTAAATGTTTTGTGACAGTAATCTATTACATGCAAAGAGATGATCTTCTTAGATTAAATGTGACTTTCACTTTCTTTGAAAACATTGTAATTGCCCCCCCACCTTTGGGGGGCTTTATTTTGGCTCTAGGACAGGGAAGGCTGGCTACTTTACTGTGCAGGTGTTCTGTAGTCACAGATAGGCCCCTCCGTCCTCCCTTGTCCTGCTGTCTGCAGTGACTGCATTGTTCTACACTCCCCCCAGCAAGGGTTCCAATTTCTGTATGTCTTTGCCAGCACTTATTTTCCATTTTTCTGATTATAGCCATTCTAGTTGTTGTGAAGTAGTTATGTTCACTTTTTAAAAAATTTTCCTCTGAGATCATTACAAAGTAAGCATTTTGCTTTGTAACGCAGATGTAGTCTGTTAGAGCAGTACTGCACTTCTTTGATAATACTTTAATAATGAAGATAATTTTAGGCCGTTTTTAATTCCTAGCAGATAAATAATTATTCAGTGGTTTCTACCACAAGTATTATGTCTTTTAGAGGGCATGGCAGTGAGTGAATATGAGCTCTTTCTCTCAAGGAACTAAAAGCATGTGGGGTATAAGACATGTAGATAACCCCCCCAAAGAAGCAGCATAGTACGCATGCCTAAAAGATGTACAGAGTGTAGGAGGTGCTCACTATAGGGGGAGCCATCGCTAGTTCACGCAGAAAGAGGACAGCACTATTTGAGATAGGTCTCCAAGGATGAGTGGAATTTCAATAGCATGAAACCAGAGTGGTTTTCGAGAGGTTACAGAAGGGGTGTCTGACCCAGATCTGTGGGTGAGAGGGTTTATAGAGGATTTCTAGGAAATGGCTAATTGAAAAAAGTGGGCTTAAGGATCCATAAATTTTTTAAAAACTCAAGAATAAAAATATCTCAGAAACTCACTTGTTTGTATTTTCTCAGCTTTTAGAAAAGGTAAAATAATTTTAGTATGGCAGGGATCTTACATTAATAATAGCATGAATTCTTGAAATGGTGTTCTATAATCTTGAATGGAAACGTGTTTGGATTATTTTGATTAAAGTGCCATGGCTCTTTATTTTCCATGCATATATTTTTTTGTCAAATACCTCCTCAGTGTTACACTAAAATATTTTGAAGATATATTAAGGGAACAGGATAATTTTTATTTTTATTAGTGCAACAAATTTACATAATTATTTCATATCCTGAGGAAAACTCTCAGAGACAGGGCAACAAATACTGTTCGAGGTCCTGAGTGGTGACAGTACTGGAGCATTGTACACCAAATACTTATGTGGTTGCTTCCCTCTAGGTGGCTCTCTGGGTCTGTATAGACACAGACTCCTGAGAAGTGTGTGCTGTACTGTCTTTGTTTTGCCTCTGTGCTCTGTGGGGCGATAAAGTCCATTTTAAGTAATTAAACTAAGAAGCCCATAAATATATCACATCAGCTACTCAATACACATTTGAAAAAGGAAATAACAAAGCACGTTAGAACAAATGTTTATTTATTACATGCCTGTAAACTTGGGGAAAGAGGGAAGAGAGAGGCAAGCGGGCCTGTAATTACATTGGACTGACTAGGTCTAGTTAGTAAAGAAGGTTTATTAGATTTCTATAATGCACTTCATTTTGTAGAATCTCGTCATATATACTCATTGTGAGATAGTTTCTTGGACACAGGATTACTAATTTATCCCTGTTGTTAATGTTCTATAGAAAATGTGGTTTTGAAAGAGGGGTAAAAATAGTTACTTCTATGCTGAGGATAGTGCCGTGGTTACTAGAGGAAAAGACCTTCAGGGTTTACCAGGATGTGCACTTGTCAGTCCTCTCTTTCTCCCTCACCTTTGCACACTTTGATCCATGGTAATAAAGTGGTGCATGTGCTGCGCCACTGTATCAGAAGGATTCGGGACGATCTGGATATTTTATTTTTAACATGCTTTCTTCCTTTGACATCTATAGAAGGGTCCCTGCTTTTCCCCCTTCCTTTCCTAATCATTCCTTTTTGTTGTAGGTACTTCTTAAATATTGGTCTTTAGCCCTGGCTGGTGTAGCTTAGTGGATTAAGCACGGGCCTGTGAACCAAGAGATCACGGTTCGATTCCCAGTCAGGGCACATGCCTGGGTTGCAGGCCAGTTCCCAGCAGGGAATGCACAGGAAGCAACCATACATTCATATTTCTCTCCCTCTCTCCTTCCCTTCCCCTCTGAAGATAAATAAATAAAATCTTTAAAAAAAAAATATTGGTCTTTATTTTGTGTGTGTGTGTGTTTCACTTTTGCATAATAGTCTTTAATATTTTTCTTAAAAAATTGAAAACATAAATTCAGGGCATTTCAGTGTGTTGACTGCATTATATAACCTGAAAGATTTTTGAAAAAGACTGTGTGGCTATAGAGAAAACAATGGTAAAGAAAATGCAAAGGAAGGACAATTTTCATAAATTACACTAAATATCAGCCTGGTAACTTGCTTTCCAGTGTTTCTCAGAAGATAGAATGCAAACCAGAGTGCTGTTTTATTTAGATTGGGTGTAAAACCAGACAAAAGAAATCTGACACTTCAGAATACATATCACAAAATCAAATATGAAAGAAATGAAAACTTGAAAATTAAAGTACCCAGATATATAGAAAGTCCCTATGTTTTGACACATATAACAGGTTTTATGTTAATGAAGTAGGTTATTTTTTCTAAGCTCCTTCATTACTATATAGACTAACCATTCCAATGATTCTCTAAGGAAAGAAGTTAGGAACTATAATTTGCAACAGTTGTAAACAATACTCTGCTAGGCCCTGATATTATCTAGTAACTCACATCTTTGGAATTAAAAATAGGTTTAAATGCTTAGTTTAAAATAATTTTTAAAAGATGGGCAGTGGGATGTTGCCTGACCTATAAAAATGCCAGTAAGTAAAGAAGTGGCTGAATATACACTGCAGGTGTAATTAACTTAAGTGGTCTAAGACTTAAGGACAAAGCCCTCATTCACTTAGAATATTCACTCCAGAATTTTGGAGGAGGCTGTATCCAGTTTGCTGAGATTAAAGCCTGGGGCATGTTATTGCCCAGTTACCTCAATATATGGCAACTGGTAGAAGTGAGTATTTGTATCAGAAATCTTAGGATTATCTCTATATAATATTAAATTTTACAAATTTATCTTCAGTCCTCTTATTCCTCCCATTTTTGTTCCTTCCAGGAACCTGGACACTCTCCTTTGGTGGTCTTAGGAATCTTTTCAACATAATTATTTATCAAGAGAAAGAAATTTTGCTTTGAGCATTAAAATGCATACATGGTTCTGCCATATTTATTAAATGACTCCTGAAATATTTGATTCTTGATTGAAAGCAGAAGTTATCCACATTGGTTGGAGGGGAGTTACTATCTTCAGAAGTCATTTTATAAATCACTCTTCTTTTTTTTTTTTTTTTAAGATTTTATTTATTTATTTTCAGAGGGGAAGGGAAGGAGAGAGGGAGAGAAATATCAGTGTATGGTTGCTTCCTGTGCATTCCCTACTGGGAACTGGCCTGCAACCCAGGCATGTGCCCTGACTGGGAATCGAACCGTGATCTCTTGGTTCACAGGCCCGTGCTTAATCCACTAAGCTACACCAGCCAGGGCTAAATCACTCTTCTTGAGAAGTTCTCTTTGAGATTTATCCAGGTTTTCAAGACACTGTTCAAAAACTTTTATTTAAGGACCTAGGCTGGTCTTTTTATAATCTCTGATTCTGTGTTTGATATTGGATTCAGCTTTGTTCTCCTCTTTTTCCTCTTCATTAATGGAATTGGCATCTAATTCATGGCTGATGGAGCTTATGGTTGGAAAACTAAACCAATCAAACTGATCCACTTTCTGTGAACCAGTAGGCACTGAAATTCGGCCTGTTTTAGGGTGAACACTAAAAGGGCTCCTCAGCAAATGACTGATTCCTTTGCTAACGTCCATGTCCAGCCATGGAAAACAGTGCTGCAGTATGATCTCCCACTCAGGCCTGGGTCCACACTTGTCATTTTTGATGTCATTTTAGATATTTGGCTGAATTCTTCAAATGCTCCCAACATGAAGTGAACTGTGATGCTTTTGGAAACTTCGTTGAGGGTCATCATGAATTGTTTCAGGAACAAGAATTACTGCAGCTTTCTTTATGTCCAAGAATATCTTGATCAACCAAGGCATATTTTTGAAAGTGCTAATTTATTATGTTTATAGATTTTCTGACAAAAGGGTGAATTCACTTAGGGAACTTGCTTTTTAATGTCTTGACCACCCTTTAAATAGGCATATAATAAATATTTGTTCTGAGCAAAAAGATGGCTCAAACAGATGAAGATATGAAAGCCCCAGGTCCCATCCTTTTAAGCAGCCAAGAGATAGCCAACCTATCAGATGCACAGTTCAAAGCACTGGTGATCAGGATGCTCACAGAATTGGTTGATTTTGGTCGCAAATTACATGAAAAAATGCAGGCTACAATAAGTTTAATGAAGAAAAATGCACAAGGAACCAATAGTGATGGAATGAAGGATGGGTCTCACATCATTGGAGTGGACCAGAAGGAAGAAAAAAATATACAACCAGAAAAGAATGAACAAATAAGAATTCAAAAAAATGAGGAGAGGCTTAGGAACCTCCAGGACATCTTTAAACGTTCCAACATCCGAATTATAGGGGTACCAGAAGGGGAAGAGGAAG
>CM052540.1:148396768-148485568 GCA_028533065.1 Trachops cirrhosus | reverse complement strand
GACCTACATCCCAGATTGCTCTGTCCAGCAAAGCTTTCATTTAGAATGGAAGGGCAGATCAAGTGCTTCTCAGATAAGATCAAGTTAAAGGAGTTCATCATCACCAAGCCCTTATTGTATGAAATGTTAAAGGGACTTATCTAAGAAAAAGAAGATAAAAAACATGCACAGTAAAATGACAGCAAACTCACAATTATTAACAACCACACCTGAAACAAAAACAAGAAGAAACTAAGCAAACAACTAAAACAGGAACAGACACACAGAAATGGAGATCACATGGAGGGTTAGCAACAAGGGAGTGGGAGGAGGAGGGGAGGGAAAGGTACGAAGAATAAGTAACATAGATGGTTGGTAGAAAATAGACGGGGAGGGCAAGAATAGAAGGGGAAATGTAGAAGCTAAAGAACTTATGACACATGGACATGAACTAAAGGGGGGTAATGGGAGTGGGAGAGGGTGTTCAGGGTGGAGGGGATTAAAGGGGGGATAATAGGACAACTGTAATAGCATAATCAATAAAATATATTTAAAAAAAATATTTGTTCTAATTTGTGTTATTATCTTTCAAATTTGTACCGAGTGGCTGTTATATGTATGTATTGATATGATTCATAGCTTATGCATCTTAATAACATGTTATTTAGCTTCCATGTCTTTGTATGTTTTTCAGTGTTCTTGTGCTTGATTTCTAGTTTCATAGCATTGTGGTCAGAGAAGATGCTTCATATAATTTCAGTCTTCTTAAATTTATTGAGACTTTTTTGTGCCCTAACATGTGTCTATCATACTAAAAAAGGTTCCATATGTACTTGAAAAGTATATATATTCTGCTGCTTTGGGACAAAATGCTCTGAAGATACCAAATAAATCCATTTGATCTAATGTGTCATTTAAGGCTACTGTCTCCTAGTTGATTTTATGTCTGGAAGACAGAATTGAAGTCAAGGGGGTGTTAAAATCCCCCCTCCTATGACTGTATTTCTATTGATCTCTCCCTTTATGTCCATCAAGATTTGCTTTACATATTTTGGGGCTCCCAGGCTGTACTGCGGATGACAATTTTCTGATTTATCGCAGACCGAAGAGTGAACACCTCTTCTTCCAGAATATGCCCAGAGGCAACACTTAAATCTATAGTCCTCCTTCAAAGCTCAGTTGATGATGCATATGGCCCTCGCCACGAGGGTCCAGCACTTAGAATAGATGTTTGCAGAACTACAACATCTTCTCATATCATCATAGTCTCTCATGTCCATGTCAGACACCAGTTTTTTTTTCCTTGAGCCTGGGAGGCTCCCAGCTATACTGTATTATGTTGATTGGATCTGTGGGAATATACCATGCATATATCAATCTTGCATGTATTCATTTTCTGCATCTCCTTTCCAGATCACTCTGGTTGTTGAAATATTAATAGTGAATGTAAATATCATCTGTCAATGTGAATGAAAATTACTGGTGTTGAAAGTAATTATCACTCTACCATAGTTGTATTGGGCGTAGGGAAGGAGCCTCTGGTAATAAAGCTTAAGCAGCCGAGTAGCTCAGCAGGGTCAGGCGCCTCCATGGAGCATTGTACTCAGCTCGGGAAGGATCACCTCAAGGGTTGGCAGGAACCGCACAAAAGCCTCTACTTTGTGTTTTTCATGGAGAGGTTCATTTATGTCAGAGTTCTAGTGACCTTTACGTGCCAGTGGTTTCCAAGTCCATGTCTCTAGCCTACTCCTCTCTTGAGCTCCAAACCAAGTCTTCACCTGCCTCCTGTGGCAGACCTAGCGTAGGTATTTGATAAACATTTGTAGAACGTACGACTGTTCAGAATCCAACCCAGCATCTCTTTCCCTCCCTGAACCAGCCTGTCCTCTCTATTCTCTTTTTGAAATGGCAACACAGTGTCCAAACTTGACTTGACTGTCTTTGACTCATTCTGTTTTACTTGATATTTACTCCATAATTACCAGTTTCTCTCCAGGTTTTGGAAAAGGACTGACTTTGATGCACTATCCCCATCCACCAAACCTACTTTGATTGCATTTCAGTCAGGCTTCTAATTTAGAACTAATCACAGTGCAGTGTGATTACAAGTTCATGTTGTTGTTTCTTCCTCTCTGCCCCCAAGTTTATAGGCATATAATAAATATTTGTTCTAAATTGCTTTATTATTTTTTCTCAAGTTTGTATTGTAGCTGATGTTATATGTATTGATACGCTTCATAGTTTATGCATTTTAATAATATGTTATTTAGCTTCCATGTCTTTGTATGTTTTTCAGTGTTCTTGTGATTGATTTCTAGTTTCATAGCATTGTGGTCAGAGAAGATGCTTGATATGATTTCAGTCTTCTTAAATTTATTGAGACTTTTTTGTGTCCTAACATGTGGTCCTATGAAATGTTCCACATGCACTTGAAAAGTATGTATATTCTGCTGCTTTGGGGTGAAATGCTCTGAGAATATCCATTTGATCTAGTGTACCATTGGGTGTCAAACTTATTTTCACTGGGGGCCACATCAGCCTCTCAGTTGCCTTCAAAGGGCCGAATATAATTTTAGGACTGTATAAATGTAACTACTCCTTAACTGTTAAATAAGAGCTCGGTGCTGCTGCCAGGTAGAAACAAGGTGCCGGGCCAGATAAAATAAGGTGGAGGGCCGGATTCGGCCCGTGGGCCTTGTGTTTGCCACTTGTGGTATAAGGCCATTGTCTCCTAGTTGATTTTTCTGTCTGGAAGATCTGTCCATTGAGGTCAAGGGGATGTTAAAATCCCACCCCCAGTATGACTGCGTGCCTATCGATCTGTCCTTTTATGTCCATCAAGATTTGCTTTCCATATTGAGGTGCTCCTATGTTATGTAAATGTTTACTAGGATTATATCCTCTTGTTGGATTGTTCTCTTTATCATTATGTAGTATTCTTTGTTTCTCACTATAGCCTTGGTTTTGATGTGTTTTGTTGGATATAAGGATTGCTACCCCAGCTTTTTTTTCCTTTCCATTTGCATGAAATATCTTTTTCCATCCCTTTACTTTTAGTTTGTGTGTATCTTTTGATCTGAGGTGGGGCTCTTGTAGACAGCATATATATGGGTCTTGTTTTCTTATCCATTCAGCTACCCTATGCCTTTTGGTTGGAGCATTTAAGCCATTTACATTTAAGGTGATTATTGAAAGATATGTATTTAGTGCCATTTTATTGTTAGATTATTTTACTCTGTTTCTTCTTCTCCTTCTTTCTTCTTCCTTCTAGCAAGCCCTTTAACAGTGGTTACAGCACTGGTTTGGTGTTAACAGCTTTTTCTTGCCTGGGAAGCTCCTTATTTCCCCTCTGATTCTAAATGATAGCCTTGCTGGGTAAAGTAGCCTTGGTTGTAGGTCCTTGTTTTTCGTCACCTTGAATATTTTGTGCCACTCCCTTCTGGCCGGAAATGTCTCTGTTAAGAAATCAGATGACAGTCTAGTTGGTGCCTCCTTGTATGTAACTACCTGCTTTTCTCTTGCAGCTTTTAGGCTTCTCTTTTTGTCTTTAAGTCTTGCCATTTTAATTATGATGTATCTTCCTGTAGGCCTCTTTGGGTCCAACTTGTTTGGGACTCTCTCAGCTTCCTGAACCTGTGTGCCTTTTTTCTTCACCAGATTAGGGAAGTTTTCAGTCATTATTTCTTCCAAGTAGGTTCTCAATCCCTCACTCACTCTCTTCTCCTTCTGATATTCCCATGATGCGTATGTTGGTACACTTCAGGTTTCTTAAGTGTACCAATCAAAGGTTTCTTAAGGTCATCTCATTTTTTTAAAATTCTTTTTTCTTTTTGCTACTCAGCTTGGGTGTTTTTTTCCACCTTGTTGTCCAAATCACTGATCGATCCTCTGCTTCATCTAATCTACTGTTTACTCCTTCCAGTGTATTATTTATTTCAGATACTACATTTTTTATTTCTGACTGATCCTTTTTTATGGTCTCTGTTTTTTCATGCTGTTGAATATCCTTATAATCATTACACTAAACTATCCGATAAATTGCTTGCCTCCATTTCATCTAGTTCATCTTCTGGAGCATTCTCTTATTCTTTCATTTGGAGTCTGTTTCTTTGTCTTTTCATTTTGGCTGCTTCTTTGTATTTGTTTCTATTTATTAGGTAGATCTGCAAAGACTGGTTTAGACCTATGTCTGATGCTGCCTGTGGCTGGCCCTGGACGACCTGTTTGGACGACCTGTTTGAAGCTATAAGCAATCCACAGCTCATGGCTCCCTCTGCTGGGCCTGTTTGTGTGCAGAAAGAACTAGGCTGCTCACCAAGTCTGGCTTTTACTGGCACTGGGCCTGTGGGAGTGTCAGCTGAAGTCTCAGATCTGCCTCTGCCTGAAGGCTATCTGTTAGGCTTTATCAGTGAACATCTTCCAGCTACACTCCTGACTGGCAGGTCCTAAGCACCACAGGGTGGGGCAAGAATAATTCCTGTGGGCAGCACTATTGCTTCCCCTCAGGCTAATGACACTTGGAGAGGAGTGCTCTGTCTGAGAAAGATGGCTCCTGCAGTGTGGGGAATGACTCAGCACAGGGATACTGGTGGCTATTCCTTCAGTTCTCTCCCCAGAGCCACCAGCTCCAGACTCTGCTCATGTGACTGTAGTCCACTCTGCCCTCCCTCTGCTGGAGCCTAGGGTGTAGGTGGCTGCAAACAGAGTTTTGTGCATTGGCCCTTGAAGAGGCTGTCTGCATCTCCAGCTGTCTCTCGCTGGTGGATAGAAACCTTGCTGCTTTTCAAAGCCAGAATTTATGTGGGTTCTTTTCCCAGTTCTGGTACTGCAGGTACAGGCTAGGGAGGCCAGCTTGGGTCTTAGACTCCACACGTCCTCTGGGTGAACCACCCTGGCCACTGAAATATCCCTCCTGTGGCCAGGGTAACTGTGGAAGCCCAGCCAACCCTCTTACACCTCCTCTACATTTTCTACTAGTTATGTTGTGTTGATGTGGCTTCTTCTTTCTGCCTGTGGTTATAAGGCTTCTTTCCAGCTAGTGTTCAGTTGGTTATTCAGGATTATTTTTCTTTCTTTTTTTTTTTTTTTTTTTTTGGTCCTTCAAAATATACTTTTTTTTAAATTTTTATTTTAATTGTTGTTCAAGTACAGTTTTCTGTGTTTTACTCCCATCCCAGCCTACCCTCCCAACCCTCCCCACCTCCCTCCCATTTCCACTCCCCCCTAGTTTTTGTCCATGTGTTTTTTATACTTGTTCCTGTAAACCCTTCCCCTTTTCCCCTGAAATTCCCTTCCCTCTCCGCTCTGGTCACTGGATGATTTTTCTATAATTTAGTTTAATTCCAGTTTGGTTCTGGGAGGAGGTTTGTGAAGCTTCCACCTACTCCTCTGCCCTCGGGTCCCTCTCCAGATTTGGGATTATGCATCCTAAAACATACGCTAATAGAGCATTTTTGAACCCTGCTAATGAAAATAAATCCCAAGATTTGAGTGATGAATAAGTATAGACAGATAATTAACAGAAGTGGTTTTTTTAATCCTTTAAAACTTGACCATGCACAAAAGGTTAAATGGTTTACAGAGTGGATACCAGAAGTATCTTTAAGGCATAAATAGTTCTTGGTACATTAAGTGATAAAATGATATCATATGATTATAATATGGTCAGTTGTGTATATGTAGCCAATACAGAAATAGGGAAGGCATTATTTTCTTTGATTTGTCGAGGGAGTCATTAATGTTTTAAAATCAGAATGTCTCTTGTTATGTTAAACCATTTTCTTGTAATGCTATAATATCTTAGAAATAGCAGAAAACAAAGCTTTTTTCTTTTCTTTTTTAAGAAGTTTTTATTTATTTATTTTAGATAGAGGAAAGGGAGAGAAAGAGAAAAAAACATCAATTTGTTGTTCTACTTATTTATGCATTCATTGGTTGCTTCTTGTATGTGCCCTACCTGAGAATTGAACCTATAACGCTGGCAATTGGGACAATGCTCAAACCACCTGAGCTTGCCAGCCAGAGTCAAAGCTTTTTCATTTGGTCAAGTTCTTCAAATTATTTTGTTTTTGCATAGGATAATTATCTTTTCTGCACTGGAGATTAAAAGGAGAAACCTGTATTAAGAAGATATTTAAATACAATATTATGTGCCAGTGTGGTGGCTGATGTTCTGGATCTTAGGTATCATGCCTAGAATCTACCTAGAATCTAACTCCTTTTTTCTGAGTAATGCTGAGATTGACTGAAGAGCTGTTCAAAATGAATGTGTAGATGAACACTTATCTTTTCCTGCTTTTTTTTGCCTCCATAGGTACATGGACTATATCGCACGACGGGTGCTAGTTTTGAGAAGGCCCAACAAGAGTTCGCAACAGGTGTGATGTCCAACAAAACTGTCCAGACTGCAGCTGCAAACGCAGCTTCCACTGCAGCCACTAGTGCAGCTCAGAATGCTTTCAAGGGTAACCAAATTTAGAGAATCTTCAAACAATACACTGTTACCTTTTGATGGTACTTTTTTTCTCCAGTTACTGTATTCTATAAATATTTTTATGTTTAAAACACACAATACACACAGCATGTATATCTCTTATTCACTTGTGCATGGGTGAAAACCAGAAAAATGTCCTTGTCTTATTATTTAACTAACAGTTTCTTAAGATTTTAGTGCCCCTTGCAGAAAAACATATTACCTGCTAAATAAATATTCTCCATATTTTTTGGAGGATGAATGTTAAGCAGATTATTTCAGTGGTGAGACACTGAAATTAACATGGTAGTTACTATTAAAAATGCATTTAGTACTAGCTGCAGTCATTCTTTCAAGAATCTTATACTCAAGGGTTACACATCGGAGCAGTAAGTTGTTGCTTCATTTCTCTTTCCTTATTTATATTGAAAGAAATAGGCCATCAGAGACTTATGGATTTTTAAATTGGCTTGCTTTTTAGCAGTTTCTGTCACCAGTGAAGAGCCTATGTGCATTCGTAGTAGATAATATAAATTTTATCTTTTTCTTTTCTTTTTTTAGAGTAGTTGATACTTTGATATCAATCTGATCTTGCATGGGCACCACGTTTCTTAAATTAAAAGAATTAGTATTTTGGATTCTGCACTGCTTATGGTTGTAGGATTGGGAACTTGTTTGTAGAATTATAGAAATGGTTTTCTATAATAATTCATTTTAAATAAAAGTTTATTGGGGTGCAATGAGAATATAATATGCAGTGTATTACCCAAAAGAAAAGGTAGAAAATTGATGGAATAGAATGTAATGATGAGAATTCCTTTTTTAAAAAAAATTTTCAGTATTCATATCATAGTAAAATATTACTGTATGGAAACTTTGGTATATTCTTGTGGCTACCCTTTTTAATTGAACTGAGATTGTATTTGGCAGCTCTTTTTTGGGGTGTGTGTGTCATTTTTAACAGAGGTGTTAAAGTCTAGCCTAACTCCTTGTCCATAAAGATCGTACAGTATTTAAGGGATTGCTTTTTAGCCTCTCATGTCTAGTGGCATTAAAAATAAAAAGACCCTGGCATACACATACTTGAATCCCTAATGCATCTTGGTCTTTCAGTTTTTGAGACTAACTGTATTAAAAAATTTTAGTAATAGAAAAAATAAAACATTTCACTCGCACCAAGCAAGAAAATATACAGTCGAGTGCATTAATTATGAATATAATCACTTTAAAATTGTTATTGTGCAGCATAGGAGTTCATTCTTAGAGTATGCTTTTGGGTTGAAAGTTTGAATCATGTTTAGTACTGATTCAGAGACACAAGACATTTGTAAAGAAGTGATACTGTGTTTTTGAAGTCATTAGCTAATTTAAGATTACAGAATAATAGGCAGTGATTTATTCAATTTGATTTTAAGTAAGGATCATTTATTGGATCATATTATTTGAGACTGCACATCCTTTTTTTAAAAAAAAAAATCAGATGGGCACAAATGGTTAAATCCCGTGTTCTCTCCTCCCTAACTCCGGAGTGGGCCGGAATGGTGAGTTCTCACTGTTTATGAAGAGGCTTTGTGTGGCAGTGCTGCTGGGTGACTCAGATCCATCCAGGTGGTGTTCACACTGGATTTATTTAGGACTTGACTGAAGTAATATGCTTGGAATATAGTCCTTTTATTTTGATGAAAATAGGGTTCAGAGTATGAATTTGAAGCTGTTTATGAATATTTCTCATCAGCGATAATCTCCACCTACTTTCTCAACCAAATAAGCCAGTTCAAGTTTTTCAGAATCTATAATCTTATTGAAAATGTTTCATCTGTGTGCTTTAATTAAGTGTGGATTTTAAAGACATTCAAAACATTAACCACAAAATACGGCAAGAACACTATGTCCATCATTAATTTATATCTCAAATCCATTTTCATTTTCCTTTAAAGTACAACTAAAAGATGTAGTGTAGAGACTTTTAGAAAATGCTGATACTTTTCCTCAGCAACAGAAGTGTCTGTACCTGTTCTGTAGAAATCCCCATTGTTAAGTAGCAAAGCGTGATTACAACCGACAGTAGCTTTTTTGTGTGGATGGGGAACATGTTATAAATTCAGTTGTTTGGATTAATAAAAGCTTATAAGAGAATTGTTTTTTAAAAACATAAATGTGCATTAAAATGATGGCAATGCTCACAGTTTGATAAGGTGTAGGGGGTTTAAATTCTTATATTTTCTATTCCCGTAACAATAATTAGTAAACAGTCATGTTTTGACTCAGCAACAGATAGGCATTTGTTGAAGTGTTTTATATTTACTATCAACATTACCCAGTATCAGAATCATGAAATGGTCTTCACAGGGTAAGCAAGCACCCAGGTCATTTTTCAGTTTGCAATATTTAGTTGTGGCTGTTTTACTTAAAACTGAAGTTTGAACACTGGAAATCATGGCTCAGTGACGTGTGACTTGGGACTTGGATTATTTATCTAGGGATGTGTGTGTGTCTCGTCAGGGAGCAGCACTGCGCTGCCGTCGTGGTGGCTGTCGTGGGTCGGCACCAACGCCCTCCATCTGTCCCTCTACTTTTGCATGTTTTCGGTGGTTTGGAAGTTTTGTATATTTATTGTATTAACACAGAGTGTTATAAAATAAAATGCTGTTTAGTGAATATTTGTATAATTTTAAGTACTTTATTAGCACTTCAGAGGCAGAAATTGTGCTGATGGTTTAATGTATATAGAATTTCCACATTTGAATTTTACAAAATAAGCTGTATAATTCTATCATGTGCTAAACAAAATAAACATATAAAAGATTAGATAAAACTCTCAGCAATATAAAATGACAGTGTTTCTGTTGCATTAGACCTTTGTAGGTAGTGAAACATAAGCTTCACTCATATTAAATATTTTGACCACTTTAAGGTCAAAATACACAGACTGCCTGGAGACTCAAAGTGAAAAAGTGTGTTTTGTGGCCGAGACCTTTCCCAGTGGGCTGAAACGTCTGCCTCCGCGCCAGTGTTGCGCTGATTCGCGGGAGCCCATGTTCTGTTCCTGACCTCGTTACCTGTTGCTGTTGTATGTGCTGATGGTAGTACTTGTGTGCTTTTTTACTTGGTTATTTAAAGAGGATGTTAAAATGTAATATAAAATTATGCTAATGGTGAACCTCATTTTGAGAAATATGTGTTCAGTTAAAATAGGAACAGCATTTTCAATTTTCTGGGTGTCAGCTAAAAAAACGAGTGAGTTTGGATTGCCATTGGATGTATATCTCCCTCGTGTGGAGATGATGTATGGTTTGCATTTTAGAGAGAATTTATGTTAAATTTTTTAGTTGTTTCTGTAAATTGTTTGTAGTACCATAATGCTTTTACAGTTATTGCCATATCTTTTTCTGAAAACACTGACATTATTAGCATTCAATTTTATCCTTATTGGTAAAATCTGTATTTAGACTGTTAATATACAGAACTTGTTATCATTTTACATACATTTTCCCATTGGAATTACCATGATTGTCAAGCACCATTTCACTGTTATCTCCTTCCGTTTTTTCCTTAAGGAATGTGTTTAGAGGAATTTGTTGATTCCATGTGATTAAGACCTTTAGAGGTGAAATAAAAGTGGTTAATGTAAAAATAATTGAAGATGGTTAAAAATAAAAGATACCTTATTTGATAGATTTTGAAGTACCATGGTATACATTTATTTAGAGTAGAATAATATGTTTTAAAACATAGAGTTGTATTAAGTGCTTATTGAACTAACAATTGTATCTCAATGGGTAAATACGGAATGTGAAGTATTTCCATTAGAGAATTAGGGTATATTTTACAAAAACAGCATGCTTTTTGTATTGATTGATATTTTAAATGTTATTTTATGGTTTTATCACAGAGCTAGAAAGAAATATGTAGAAATTTTCTAAGCCATGCATTGCCACTATTTTGTCCTAGGTAGAGATACCTTTAATTTAAAGATTCTAGGAAAATAGGGAAAGACTCTTCTCTAGAGGATTCCTTCCATATTTACAATTTAACTTTCTGGGTTTAGGACAGAACTTACAACATGTAAAATTTTCTTTAGCACTCTTCATGTTTCAAATGGCAAGGGATATGGGAGCCAACATGTGGCAGTGAACTGAGTGCTAAATTTTATGTTTATCCAAATCTTTGATTTGTTTTTTAGCTCATATCTTTGTGGGCTTGGCATGGCTGATGGTGTAGCTAAAAACATCTTGCCACTAAAACCCATTTTATCTTTTCTCTAATAGGGACAGAGAAAAGATAAGCCTCTTCCACCTAGTAATGTTTCATATACTTGTATAAAATTACTCTGAGTATTATCTTCTTTACATTTAAGCAGTTCTCATTTGTAGAATAATTGCAAATTTTATTTTTTTTAAACACTTAGATAATGACCCCAGAATTCTCCAGAACTTTTAAAATATTTTGTGGGCCTGGGATTCTCAAGATAAATCATGGTTGAGGTAGTTGTTACTGTTGACAATTTTTATAATTCTTCAGGTATTTTGGGGCTAGGAAAAAAAGACATTAAAACTCATTGTCTCTTATCTGGTGGCCACAGTGGTTCTTGCAGGGTTGTAACCACCGCAACAAAAACTGCGTGTACTGTGCAGACCCCTTTCTCAAACTGACTTTTCTAGTAGGAAATATGTACCTGTTGAACAATTGAGAAGTAGAGAAATTTATAAATGAGAAAATAAAAATAATATGTAATCTGTCATCTAGGGATATCACTGCTGATGTTTTACTGGATTTTTTCCCATTCTTTACATATTTTATAGAGTTAAGGGATATAAACAATGTGGATTTTTTAAATCTTATTTTCCTTAGCATTATATCATAATCACCTGATAGTTTAACTTTTAAAATTAACTTCTAATTCATAAAATTAACACACATAAGTCTAAATTATAGGAAATAGTTATAGGCAAAAGATGATAATGTTTATAATTTTACACCCATAAATAACTATTGTTAATATTTGGTGTATATCTTTCTATTAATTTTTTAGGAACACAACTTTTTCCCCCTAAAATTAAAAAAAATAAGATTTCCCTCTATATTCTCATAATAGATTCTTTTAGGGACATTTATCTAGCTCTCACAAGCCCATTGCGTATGGGGCCCCTGAAGACCACACTGGTGCAGGATGTCACATCCTGCCACGGTGGACTCGTGCTTGGCTCATTAATTTTTTTCCTTGCTAGATCTGCCCAGAGCTCTATTGTTCCAGAACATGGGGTAGCCGTGTTCTGCTATGAGGAAGGAGTCACCGGAAAGCTGAAGAATGAAGCAGATATGCAAGGACAAGTGGGGTGATGGAAGGACTTAGAAAAGATACTGATAGCTCTCCCTTTCCTGTATGGGGCCTGGCTGCTCACCCATGCTTCATCCCATTATCCCAGTAATGTTCTTACTCTGCTTCCTCCCTGAGCTACCTTGAGTTGGTTTCCTGTTTCTTTCAGCTAGAGAACTTTAACAGACACAAAGGTTTGTAATCTTTTTTAAAATTATGATGTAAATATATGTTGGAATTTTTTTCATATTGCTGAATGTATTTCTATAACATTTAATAGCTGTGTAACTAACTTTATTTGGGTGTACCGTAAATTATTTTTTGAAGTCCTGTTACTCCTTCAGGCTTTGATTTTTAATGTCTAAATAATTTATTGAGGAATACACTGTTGCTAAATTTGGGGACCCAGGCTTTTTTCTTCCCTTAGGACAAATTGCTGAGTCAAAGCATAAGTACACTTTTTAAGACCTTTGATGTGCATTGCCAAATTGCTCTCCAGAAAATTCTGTCAATTTATGCCTCCATAAGCAGTGTACGTGAGGGCCTCTTTACCTACACTCTACCAACCTTGAATGTCCCTTCTCTAAAAGGTCTTTGCCACCAATAGGCTTTGACAAATAATCAGAAGGTTTGTTTTTCTGAGCTTTGTGGCTTTCCATAGATGTGCTCGTCCAACACTACTTTTTTTTGTTTGCTTTGCTTTGCTTTGGTCTGGCTAACCAGGAGTGAACATGTGTCCTGCATCCACAGAGAAATCATCTACTTCCTGAAAGCATGAAGCTAAAGAAGACTCTAGTACAGGATGGAAAGAGAAACGGCGGCCTTAGGTAGCCAATCCATTGAGCCTCTCTAGGTAAAATTAGATTGGTTTTAACAACAGGTTATGTTATTCTTCACAATTTTTTAAAACAACTCTTAATTTTTGAGATCAATTCTAAATGATACTCTGGGCAGACAGATTTTCTTCTAATAACTTGGACTTAGTGA
The DNA here is from genome assembly GCA_028533065.1 of Trachops cirrhosus. NCBI lineage: Eukaryota > Metazoa > Chordata > Mammalia > Chiroptera > Phyllostomidae > Trachops > Trachops cirrhosus. The sequence goes on along the minus strand of CM052540.1, from coordinate 148,472,813 downwards.
GGACTTACTGTATATCAGAGACTATGCTAAATGCTTTACTTACTGCACTTAACTCCTCGCACCAGACCTGTGACGTAATATCTATTATTGGCCCATTTTTATAGAGGAGTAGGAATTATCCCAGTCACTCAGTGAGAGAACAGTGTCATGGAGCGGAACAGCCAGTCTCTCCAGGGAGAGGGGGCTAGACCCGAATGTCGCCATGAGGCTGCTCCTGCCTCATGGTGCCACCTTTCTCCAATTCTGTTTCTTTCCATCCTTCCACATTTCTAGTAATTCATATCCATCTTTTAGGGACACTGGATCCTAGGGGGAAAAAATCAGCCAACAAACAAAATTACAGCATGTATTTTTGATGTTGCCAGACCAAGGCCTAGCTCCATTCTGGGGGTGAGTACCTGCTGCCTGCTCTTCAGCAGTTTCAGTTACTTAGCGGTCTTCTGCTTTTGTGTGTTTGGAGAAACTTTAGTTAAAGACAAGTTCTTATTTAATTATTAGTTTAACTATGAAGAAAATATGCCTCATATAATTATAATAGCTGCCTATCTTAGATGAGAGATTATTTATAACAAGAAAATTTAAAAAAATGTCAAACTGCTACTTGTTTTGCCACTGTCATACACCCGGTGGATTTTTAGCGTCTGTCTTCAGGATTGAGTACATTGAGACACATGGTGTCATCTTAAAGTATGAAAAATTACCGGGTTTTTCTCTGAGAGGAAGAAGGAGCAGCGTTTTCCTCAGTTGTCATCTGAAGGTGTCGCCTTTTTGGAATTGTACTTGGAAGTTATTTTAAGTTTACTACACAGAGACTTGGCTTCCCCAGGGGTTTGCAGTACGGGCCTTCTTCTCGCCCTCTGCATGTACGCAGAAGGAAATCACAGCTGTTTGAGAGTGTACACTTCAGTGTCAGACCTGTGTTTGAGCCTTGGCTTTTTAACCTCGGGCAAATTACTTAATTTCAGTTAATTTACTTAGTGATAGTTAATTTAGCTATAAAATGAGGATAATAGTCTCTACTTATAGGGCTTTGATGAATAAATGAGTTAGATAAAGTGCTTGGCGTGGTACTCGCACACAGAACGTACACAATAAAAACCTCTTATTGTTGGACCATGCATATTGATGACTCCTAGAGCTCTGTCTCCAGCCTGGTCTTCTCTCCACTGTATATTTCTAGGTGCACGCAGGACTTCTCCATTGTCAGCCCAAGCTGAACCTTCCCACCTTCACTATCTCTTCTCTTGGATTCCTGATCTGTGCCCAAACGAAATACCTGGGAGACATCCTGGACTCTTTCTTTTCATCCCCTTACCCCTTCTAATCAGTTCCCAAACTGTCCATTCTTTCTCCCTAACATTTGTCTAATTGATCTGTCTTTGCTGTCAGCTGCCTTAACTCAGGCTTTCTTGGGAATAGATTATAGTGGTTTCCCCCAAACATAACACGTTTGGTGAACTGCTTGCCTGCAGGTGTTATATTTTTGAGGCTACTTGACTACAAAAAGCTAAAGGGCTGCTAATATTTATGGTTTTCATTGACTTTTCTTTTCCCATGTGGTTTTGTTACTTCCTTTTATTTATACGTTTATCTACATCCTGTGTACCTAAGCAAAGTGAGAGCAGTTCACATTTTAAACACTTGCAGAACTCTCAGGGTGAGGAGGAAGCTGCGAGGAAGAAGATAGTGGTAAGGAGAACAGTAGGGTGGCCCCAGGCACGTGACCAAGGCAGACAGTTACTGGTCCTTGCTGCTTTGAAGAGGAGGCTAAAAGTTTTCTTTGATGCTCTTATTTACTGTTTGAGTTGAAAAAGGTACTTGAATTGTTGGAAACTACTGAAATAACCCACTTAAAGGAAGTCAGGACTGTTCTTAAGTAGTTTTATGTTAAGCAAGGATTTTAAGGAGGGCTAAGGAGTAAGTTGAATGCAATGTGTTCTGGGAAGATCATCATGGAAAGTTCATCCAGTGGAACTGAGGATGAAGTGGTTCCCCAGCTAGCTCTGCTGAAATCTAAAGCCAGGGTCCTTTCTTTCATGGATCAACTCTTTGGAAAGATGTAATAGGAGATGAAAAAGCAACTGACAACTTCCAATTTTGCTCAGATTATTTAGATCATAATTGCTTGGAATTTTTTTTGAGTGATTTGGATAATTTTGTGTTTAATTTTGGTTTCTTTTAGAAACCTGGAAGTTGTCAGGCATGTATAGAAACCAAAGCATAAATGTAGTTTCAGCTGTCAGAGGCCCTAGATCAGGAAAAGAAATACCCACTGTTTTTATTGTGTCGGATAAGTGCTTCATGAGATATTATGGAGAGTTGAGTAAGTTTATGAGAAGGGCTTCTGTATCATCTTTGAGAATTCTGTGCCTGGGTGGGGCTTTTTACAGTCAGATTACCTTTAGGAAATGTGGATGTAGAACTGTCCATGTTGGGCCTTTAATTTTGGTGTTTTTGTTTGGAATAGGAGAATGTGACCTTCAGTAGACTTTTTTCTTTATTTTTATGCATTATTTTTTTTAAAAGTCATTTTAATGCTTTGAAGCATTTTCATCGTTCTTAATTTTACTTTATTTTCTAAATACATTTTTTTCACATGGCCATTTATCACCCCATACCCTCTTGTACCTTCACCCCCCAACCCTGAAATCACCAGTGTTGCCTGTTGTCATGACTTGATTTTACTTTAAAATTAAGGTACTTCTATTGACAGGGTTTTTTCTTTTTATATTTAATTACACTGACTCCTCCAAGGAAGAAATTGCATGACCTACCTTGAAGTTAAAGCTAACCTAAGGTATGGATGTACATGTTACCAATGAATGGAATAGTTAAAATACCTGAGTATCTTTTTTCCTATCATCAATATTACATAAGTTGGTGTTTAATATAAAATTTGACTGATAGTTCTTTTCCTGATCAAATTATACACATCATATTTAAATAAATATACTTAGACTTGAAAGAATCAGAATGAGTTTGCAAAATCTGGTTTAATTCAGATCTGGGGAGAGGAGGGGAGCACGCTGTGAAAATACATATGCACAGGAACCTAATCAATGCTAGACAAACAATGTATTAATTAGTTTACAATGTAATAGGATAACCACAAATTAGAAGGCTCAAATTGAGTCCATCAGCGGTAAATACAATTTTCTATTTGGCTCAAGTGGCTGTTGAATATCAAGTGGTGCCGAGTTCCTCCAGAGCACCTAATGACCCCCTCAACCTCGGAAGGAGTTTCACCACAGTCTCAGAAGAAATCCCAGTTGTGCCTTTAACTCTTTTGGCCCTTGGGAGTCATTGCTGCCCAAATCAAATGCAGGCCAGGGATTTCCAGTGGCCACATGTTATTGCACAGAGAGGTCTGTTCTAAGCCAGACTCTTATGGCTAAGAAGGCTAAGAAGTTGTGAGATCAGCCCTTAAACAGTGGTCTAGCATTAACACGGTCTATCAAAGCATGCTAAGAAATAGCTCCTTAGTGATTATGTATCAGCTACTAGCTATCACACTAACAGAAAAAGGCAATAAGGGCAGCTTCACATTTCACATGAAAGACTAGCATTAACTGGGCCTGGCTTGCCAGCTTAACCTTCACATAAACTGAGTGATTAATTTAGACCCAGAAAAAAGTGATTTCATACCAGTCTTTTCTTCACATAGGTTTGTGTAGCATTAAAATTGTTATGGTTTAAATACTAGGCCCTAAAGGCAAAAATGTTTAACTCTCCTTTGCCAAAACAGAAACAGTCCCTGTTCTGACGCCTGTCCAGTTTCCAAAAAACAAAACATACATACACCTTTGTTATTGCACATCTTTCACACAGACTTGTGTATGTATAATACACATATATTTTAAATATGCTACACATAAAAAAGACTATGGCACTTTACATGTTTTAACAAAGATCATTACACCACAGATGTTTGAAAATTATACAAAAACCCTTACACAATTAATGTAACATTGTTGAATTAGCACACAGGTTTAAAGAATCCACAGAATCCAAGGCAATCATTTCTGCCTTCTTGGAGTTCATTGAGAAGCCCAGGTCATCACAAAACTTTAATAAGCACAAATGCAGGCAAAAATAAATAAGATGTTTCTGGTAGTTGTAATGGTCCAGGTATATTAGATTTTTAGACTGAGGTGATTAGGTGATTAATAGAAATTTATTAGAAAAATAGGTGTGGGTCAACAATCAGTCTAATTATTTTTAATACATTTCTTTCTAACATATTCCTCATACTCAGTGGTTTTTAATCAGCTCTGCAGTTTTGGTCTAGACCAGCATGGTTTCAGATGCTACATTCATCCCCACCAAAGCCTGGCTATTGGACTGAAGGTTTACAAGGCCCAACGTTACCTCTTACTCTCTCTCCGATAAAGTCTGTCTCTGCTCTGCTTCCTAAGTCAGTGTTTAAGTACTTTAGTGGTTTGGGGTTGTGTGTGCACGTGCGTTTCTGTGTTCTGTAGCACTCAGACTAATGAAGTAAACACTGTCAGGTGCCTTTCTTCTGACCGAGAGAGGCTACGTTTTCACTTCTGCCGTCTGTTATCAGCGTGGTGTAAGGGTTACACTACCACCGTAACCAAAGAGCAGTTGGGCACACACATGAGGGACTTGCTGCGAGGATCCTCTGGGCTTATGACAGCTTGTCTGTAAGGAGAGTGTACAATTCGTGTTAGAAAAATGGGTTTTCTGTCTTGTACAGACAAAAAAATAGAGTGACTCTTCTGGCAATACATTTAAGAAAAAAATTGCTTTTATTGTGTTTTCATCACAATAAAACCACAATTTGTGATGAAAAATTTTTTAAATGAAAATTATCCCGGGATTTGAAAAGTAGATCCTGTGGTGGCACTGGGAATTGATTGAAGCATCTGAGCATTCTGGCAGGTAGGAGCCTGGCCCAGTGGCTGCTGTAAGTAACCTGCTTTGGTGAGGTGTCAGACAGGATTAATGCTTCCTGAGCCCTTACCCTGGGCTGCTGTGTATTTACCCCTCCTCTTTTCAGAGAAAGTCATTGGATTTACATTTTTCTTATTCTGAACTTTGGACTAAGAATGGTGAACTCATTAAGGCCTGGTTCCAAATCCTACCCTTCCTGCCCTTAGCTCTTAATCTGTAAGAAAAGGCAGTTTCTGGTAATAGGCCAAAGGCCAGAATGGAGTATAACTTTAGTTACATTCCATCAATACATAAATCAATCAGTTTTTCTGCAGCCAATCATGGGGTTTAGACTCACGCAGCTCTCAGAGATGATTCACTTTGGGCAAGGCTATACAATCTGAATCAGGGTTCTATTACTTGGTAGCACTCAGCACACAGGACCTTGCCCAAACAAGGTGTGTAATTATTAGTTAAGTTTTCCGAATGAAGCAAGTCCTCCAGTGAGCAGATTCATAAACCCAATGAGATCTAGTCCTTCTGGAAATGTCAGGTTCATTCCACTTGCTTAAGTTGCAGTGGCGTGTGTCTGTGCCATTCTGCGGTTCTGACCTTAGCGTGGTAACAGACTAGGTTCTTGCTGGCCACTTGGATCATTCCAAAGTAAATCTGAGGTGATGGCTAAGACCACCTTCCTGAATCAGTGATATTGGTAGTTTATAGAAACTAGATTAAAAGCGCCTGAACCCTTTTTAACAGTGGTAGTTGATTCTTTTTGTAAACAGGTATGGGCAGGTGCTACGAGCTTGGCCTAGCTCTCTCTCTTTGCATTAACTTTCTACTCTGTTTACCTGGGAATGAAGCCTTTGATGCAGCTCACCATTTGCAGTAACTTAATGTTATTTCAGTCCTCTCAGGATCAACACCAGTAACTAGAAAAACTTGAGTCCTATGATTAGCTCCTTTTTTATGCACAGAATGACATTTTGCTGCTGTCAGAGTTGGAAATATAGCTGACTGCAGTATGGTTACCAAACAGTGGTAAAAGGTCTCCCCGCAAGTGCTGAGGTTCTGGCAAGTTCTCCCAGTGGACATCTGAATGAGCCACAGCCAGCTTGGAGACGTCTGTCCTGGAAGGAGGAAGCAGACTGAGTTTTCCTTTGGCAGCCAGCACAGCCCCAACCCTGGGAGAGAAACATGTGACCTCTGGTGGGAGAGGAGCCTGGGCCAGTGCCGGTGCTAGCTTGGCTGCTGGGAAGTGGAATGAATTTGTCTCCACTAGAGAATTTTGTACTTTTATTCTTACGATCTTATGGGTCCTTATTCTTTAATCTTAGAGTGACAGTTCAGTTGATTCACCTGACCCTGGAATTCAGCCTTGCATAAATTCTGCAACAGGATTTCACTCTGTCCCTGCTGGACCCCTTTGGTAAGCTAAGCAAGAGATCTTGCTGTGCCATCTAGCCCACATCCTATCCCCAGTAAGTGTGTCATCTCCAACTGAGACAGCTTGAAAGAACCAGGAGGAAACACCAAACCTCATTCCGAGGCAGAGATGCTCACAGGCCTGCAGGCTTGTGGCAGATGCATGACTCAGAACAGCCAGCAAATCTGGCTTACAGTCTTAAGATCTGGTACCAGAAAGTGCCACTTTAAGGGTTTCAATCATTATCCTTCATTGAGCCTCGGGGGAGATGCAGTGTGACAGAACTCATCAACTGCATGTCAGGGTTTATGTACTGTTTCCATGTTCCATCTCGAAATTTGCATGGCGGCCTCATGGGCAGTCACTCTGCTTAGCTAGATGTTGTCGTTCATGGGTCCATTTAAGGCTCGGGGCTGTGGAATGTGGCTTTGGTAGGTAAAGGCTAGTTCTTCACTTGACTCAAATGACAAAACCAGAGGTGGACTGTTTCACAAGGTTACACGAGGAGGAAATGGCATTAATGTCTCTTCCAAATTAAAAGAGGCAGATAAGGTTTTTCCCCTCTTCAATTTCTTCCTGTACTTTGTCACTGGAGGTGGCAATTTCTGCTTGTGCAGAAAAGATGGCACAGATGAAGGTGAGGACTGTCCCACCGATGGCAGTATAAAAGGCCCAGCCCAGGGAGCAGTCTCCAGGTTTGTAGGCCGACGCATAGTGTCCACAGTAGACAACGGCCTTCGGGCAGCCCCAGCCAGCAGGGTAGAGTATCAGACCGAGGATAAGGAACAGGCCTGCAGGGCAGAAGAGGACAGAGTACAGATTTGTTGTGATTGTTACTTGATTTACCAGCTTTGGGCTATGGCATCCTTTCTGCAATAGCAAGTATTAGGGATATTTTATGCAATTAATCTGACCTGGTCAATAACCATCATCACATTATTAGAAATACTTTAAGCCTCTCTTATACACGTTGGAATGTGTACCCATTAATAATTTCTCTTCTAGAAAAGCAAATGAACTTGTTACTGTTTCTTCTCACAGGGCTCTTACCGAGGTGAGCATTTCCCTTCCTGTCTAAGGCGGAGGCTGGCAAACCAAGGCCAAGTAAGTGTGGCCTTGTTTACATAAATAAAGTTTTGTTGGAACACAGCTATGCCCATTCATTTATGGATTGCCTATGACTGCTTTTATGCTGGAACAGCAGACTGAGTAGTTGTTCCAGACCCTATGGCCTAAAATATTTACTGTCTGGCCACTTGCAGAAAGCATTTGACAACACCTGGTCTAAGGTCACTCACACACAACCATTTGATATCACCCTGGTTAAATGCAAGAGGCCAGATCTTAATCCGATGTCAGTGCTTCAAACAAGTCCACAGGAGTCTGTTGGATGGCATCTACCAACAAACAACTGTGTGCTTTGGACAGGTATTTTATATTTACATGTACATTTGGAAAAAAACTGCAAACTTACTGGTATTTTTTTTTTTTTTGGTCTGAATGTTATTAGGTGAACTCAGCCTTGAGTAGACATTAAGAAGCTCTATTTCCATTTTGCTGGCCCCCACCACCTTGTCATATGAAACATCCATCTTTCTGCTCCTTACAGCTTTGCTGCACACTGTGTAATTGAGTTATTTTTTCCTACCAGCGGGGTTAAGAGCTACCCCAGGGCCAGGACTAAGGTGAGGCAAGTGAGGCACAAATGTAAAGGGACAGTTACTTTTGGGTGTTTGCCTTGTGTTTGTGGGAATCTCAGAGTAAGTACATTGCCTGCCTCGCCTTGGCTCTGACCCCGCTGCCAGTTGGTCACACAGCAAAGCTGCTGGTAAGGAAGTCCGGAACCTGAAATAACAGAGGCGACCGAGGGCCCCCAAATCTTACCCAGTGAAACTTTCTTGGTAGAAAGGATGCTGTAAGACCGTGGCTTTCTTCTTTGTGGCAGGGGTGAAAAACATTTTTTCTTAAACGTGACACCTACATATCAAGATTGCTAGTTTATAACCCAGAAGACCTGTTCTTTAGGTACCATGGAATAGCAACTCTATCCTCATGAACTAATAATCTTGGCTTAGTTCTCTGGGTTTACCAAAGCTTCCAAGTCATTTAATGCAGCTTCCCCACATAAAGAACATGAATGAATTTGTGGTAACAGGAGGTTTGAAGAAAGATCAGGGACAGTGTTTGAAACCACAGATCATATCTTTCTTAGAGCTGTCTTCATCCTGTGATGGGGTCTGCTCTCCAAGCACTGGCAGTTCATGACTAGAATGGGTTTTTGGGTCTGACTGTTCCTACTTCCCAAATTAACCTCATTGTCCTAGTCTGAAGGCCTCCAGGAACTTTCTAGCAGGGGGGCAGTACAGAGAGTCTGCTCATATGCCCATTTTCCAGAAAAGGGTGCTTTGCAAAAGAAGCTTGGTAACCCTGCAATCCTCTCTTTCTCTGTAGGTCGAAGTGCTGGGAGCAGGGAGGCAGTGCTATGTAGAGAAATGTGATCCAGGGTTGGGAAGTGCCAAGGAAAGGTGCAGCAGACTGAGGTGTCTTGGAGAGATGCTGTTGGAAGTGACAGCGAGCACAGAGTGAATTCCCCCAAGGATAAGGCCGCCAGTGGAGTGTGTTGGTACTCTGGAACACGCAAGGTATTGAACCGGCAATCTTGGTTTGGGTATTCGGAGTCAATGAAAGGCTAGAAATCACACACCAGAAAAGCCCCTATGTTCTAGTGTGAGCTCAAACAGAAACCATCAAGATAATGGACCACAGCCAGGACTCACTAAATTAAGAGATGGGTCAAGTCAGTAAAGAGCTCAGAATTTGAGTATGATAGAGGTTGGACTCCAAGATCTGAAATCTAAGAGACTTAGAAAAGTCTCTTATAACCTAAGATTCCTAACCTGTAAAATGGGCTAATGTTCAACTGATAAGGTGTTGGGAGTACCTCAGTACGTAAAGAATACGTTCTACATCCATAACAGTAACAGCAGTAACAAAACAGGAATGAAGACTAGCATCTGACAATACGTTAAAGCCTTTCACAGACCCTTCCCATACCAGTTATGAGTAAGCAGGTCAGCTTAGTGTGGAGGGTATGTTTTGAAAGGTGCAATAATTTGGAGAGAGGGGAGAATCCAGGCTATGATTTTGTACCTTGAAAGAATAAGCCACCCCCATCTGAACAGATCTTCCTCAGCTGGGGAGAACTAAAACTTGTTGAGCTAATTCTTTTGTTTCCAAGGCCCTTGATAAATCCTAATTAACCCCACCTTGTTCCCTAGGAAGCCTCATCCCAGGGACATGGAATCTGGTTTCTCCCTCCAGGCCTACGTTACCACCCTGGGAGCCGTGGGCACCATCGCTGGGACTCCACAGGGTTCAGGGGTACCCGGTGGCATGCAGCCTCGCTGCCAAGTTCTTGTGCAGGCCGCAGGCAACGGAGCATGAGCTGCTCTTTGCTCTAAAGCCCAGAGTGTTCGTATTGTATTTGAATTGTGGCTCTAATTAAATATTAACGGCACACGTTGTATATATTATATGACTTAAGCCCCGTAAGCAAAGGTAATTCATTTCAATATGATAGGGACCAAAGACAAAGCACGGAGTTGGTTGTCATGTAGCAGCTTTGCTACCATGTGCTGGGCCACAAAATACCTCCATTTGGCTCTCTCAGATCCTTCTGGGAAGTTGGCAGTTTAAAATAAATAAAATAATCCTTATTTTCCTATGACATCCTTTTCACAGTACAGCCAGGACCATCACTCCAGTGCCTCACTTTCTTAGGTGCCTCCTTTTCTGAGAGGTCAGCTAAAGTTCCCAAAGTGCTTTAGGCCACCTTAAAATTTAGTGGTTGTTACTGGCCAATTTGTGAATGACAGTAGACTTATCACAAAAAGGTGCCATGCTTGTGAGTTTGTTTAAAAAAAAAAAACAACTCAGTGTTTATAAGTCTATGGGGCATTTCCTGGGGAGAGGGGGGTGGGTGATAAAAAGTGGACTGTGGTATGTCTCCAAATCCCAGTGGATGTGAAGGGTACCGAAACCGCATGCTCTCAGCCCGGCACCAGTAGGCAGACACAGTGCCTCATCCAGATTCTCAGTGGGGCGGGCGGAAGAAGTTGCCACTGTGTGCCCTGCCCTGGCTGGTGGCCCACTCTGCCCAGCACTCATCGGAGTTGTCTTTAGCATGGTTAATGCCATGAAAATACAAGACCTGTGTCTGGTAAGGGAAAGAGTGGGCCTTCGGGTAAGCAAAAAATGAAAGTCACACTTGTCATCTGTCTGGGTATTTAGAAAACGCTCTCCCATCAAAGGGATTTTTAGACAGTTTAGTGATTCAGGTGGCCCTCTCAGGTGACTGCCACCCTTAGGCCTCACCTCACAAGGTCCTGAGCAGCTGTTCTGGCCTTAATAAGCATCTCTTACTGAAGCACAAACACCATCTGAACATATTCTTTTGCTTCCTAGTAAAATTATTGAGAAAAAGCTCATAAGGGTTTCCCATTTCTGAGTAAAATCCAGCTTCCTCTCCCTGGTCCTCAGGCCCCATTTGATCCAGCTCCTTATTTATGAACTCACGGCTGCCTTTCACACCCTTGCCCTCCGCTCCAGCCACACAGCCCCCTGGCTCTTCTTGGACATACCCGGCGCGCTCGGAGCTTTGCACATGTGTTCCAGTCACCTGCCGCACTCTCCTACCGGTTAGCTTTCAGGTCATCTTTAAATGCCAGCTTCTCAGTCTGGTCTTCTGTTCCACTTTATTTAAAATTTCAACCACCTACTTCTCCCCTACTTGCTACCCCCTTTCATTGCTTTGCATTTCTTCTTGGCACTTACTACAAACATAGAATATGTTACTACTTTGAGTCATATTTGATTTTTTTTATGTACAGTCATTTCATATGGTTCAACATATCACTTTACTTTGCTGCTTGGACTGTTACCCATTTCTATCCCAGACTTTAAGCTCCATGAGGGCAGGGGTTTTTGTTTATTTGGTTTACTATAAAGCTAGTGTTCAGAATAGCACCTGACACATAGTAGGCCCTTAATAAAACTTTACCAATGTCAGTGCAATTTGTTTTGTTTTAAAATATTTCTAAACCTCTGTGCCACTGGGGAAAACAGTAAAATAACTTGATCGATACCAGTCATTAAGAATGTGCCAGCAGGAAAGAGCGGAGACTCTTGGTTGGCTGGCTTATTTTGCCACATTGCCCTACTCTAGGCCTGGGAGAGCAAATCTGTGCCCCAAATTATAACCGGGCTTGATGACGCCAGCTAATGAGACCAAATTAAAGTCCCTGACTTCTTAAATGGCAGGCCAGGCAACAGGCAAGAGAATACGGTAAGCTGTACCATGTCTGCTGCAAACTGGCCGTGGTGGTTCTGGTCCTCAATTTGGAGTGCATCCAGGGGTTATCCACTTGGTTGCTGGTGATGTCCAAAGGCCAGACAGAAGGCGGGGTGTGCATAAACTGTCAACCAGTCACAAAACTATAGGGCTTAGGTAACTTTCTTGCTGCCGCCCTGGAATCAAACAATGTGGTATCGAGTATAGGTTCTGATCAGTTTTCTCCCCTTAGGTGGGAAGAAAAACATATCCATAATCAGCTAAGCCCCCAATTTTGGAAAGGTGAAGCATTGCTAGATACATTAAATAATATTTACTGGTCTGAAGATGCCCACCTCAAGCTTTAAGAATATGGGATGCCGGGAATGGGGGCGGAGTCTGAACCACAGCCCTTCAGTGCGCGGAGGAAGTGGGCAAAGGCTCTGTGGCTATTTCCCAGTCTTTCCCTGTCTCAGTGCCGCCTCCTTCCCTCCAGATCAGTCACCCAATCTTCACACTTTCCCAACCTGCTGGCCAAGGGAATGGGCTCAAGGTTTGTTTTTTTGTGGGTCCAGAAAAAAGCCATTGTTCCTGGCCTGAAAAGTATAAGAACTAAAAGGCTGGCTCCTTTCTACAGAATAACAAGCAAGACTTTCAAAATCACACTTCTTCCTCTTCAGACAGACTTCTAGACTAAATAGTGAAGACAGACTAGACCTTGGTTTGCAAAGGAAATTTACTAAAGACAGGAAGAACATCTGTTACTGCTGCTGGCAACTTGTGGACACGCCCCCAGTGAGGGGCACCGCACTTAGCTTCCACGGGGTGGTAATCAGGGAGCTCATTCTAAAGCTATGAAAAATACCCTACTGTCTCTGGAGGGTGCATTCACAGCGACAGCTGACAGCAAGCTTAGTATCTTTGTGATAAATTTGGGCTCTAACTAGGTAATTCCTGAGGAGTGTCCCCTAAGTGCAGTCTAGGTACGTGTCCTGATGCCAGCCAGGCACAGTAGTAAGTGGCCACGAGGGGCAGAGGAGTGGGGTGGTGTAGAGTTCCACAGGCTTTAAATCCTTTCAAGGCCTGCGCTACTCAGGTATTCTGGTCACACAATACACATTACCTTCCCTGAACAGGGGGCTCTTAACTCATGCCGACTCTGGGGGTACTCATCTACCTGGAAATATCCCCCTTCATCCTAGTTCAAATGTCACCTCTCTGAAGCACCTGTCACTTCCTGCCAGAACGTTACCCTCTGTGTGCTCCCACTGCCCTGTGCACATCCCCCTTCAGCTCTGTCACACTGTTATTTTTACTTATTTATGCAGCAGCTCCTCTCCGAGTCACCTACCAAGCGCCAGGCATTATTCTCAGCCCCAAGGATATAACAAACAGTACCCTAACAGGACTCAGTCCCTTGAGGGCAAAAGAAAAAAAATTTTTATTCCTCTTTATGTCACAGTTTTGTCTTAGCATTTACCACAGTAAACCTCATGGGTGTCTCACAGGTTAAAAAGGCTAAGAGTTCCACTCATTTCTGGCTTTGAAACAGACATTGACTCATAGCAGGAGACTCCATTCCCCTTTCAACATCTCTCTGAAGAAAATGAAAAGTCACCCAGTGTCGTTTAGGCCTGTGAGGTCTACCCTGTGACTCCGAGGTCTGGAACACCGGCCTGGCAGAGCCTGAGCTCCAGTTGCGTTGACGCAGCTCAGTTCCCTCTGGCACATGCCTAGAGGTCGCAGCCCCGCCCTGCCCCTCCCCGCCTTGAGCCAGGTGGACATCTCTAACGGGAAGCAAAGGCAAGCAAAGCAAGAGAGCGATGGCTTCCCATCTGCCATTCCCATTCGGGGACGCAGCTTGGAGAAGCTTACTGGGGGGTGATAGCTTCAATCAGCAAAGTTCAAAAAGTACTGATAGTACTGGGTTAATGGAAAACTAAGACAAGATAGTCCCTGCGTGAATTTCAGACCACCTGCCCTGTTCTAGCTCCAGGTGGGAAAGCAGCCTGGGGTGACTTCTCCATTTCAGTACCCTCTGCTGTTTGTTCCTCCGTACCTCCCCAACCAGACACCGGGAGCCCAGGCTCAATCCTTTGCCCCCTTCTCTACATTCTCCTTATCCATCACACTTAGTCCCATGGCTTTAAATACTGTCTCTAGGCTGAGGTCTCCTGAATTTTGATTTTCAGCTTTGAACTCTAGATTTGCATATCCAACTGCTTACTCTTGACCTCCAACCTCCACTTGGATATCTAACAAGGTACTTGAAAACTGTCCAGACCTAACTCTTGATTCCCACTTCTAACTTTAAAACCTGGTCCTTACCCTATGGACCTCATCTCAGCAAACAGGAGTTCGGCTATACCCTATGCGGTCAAAAACCTTAAAATCATCTTTGACTCTCTCAGAGCCCACATTACTCTGTCAGCAAAGCCAACACTTTGCTGTCCCTTTGCCTGGAAAACTCTCTCTTCTGATTACCCACATGGCCAACTGCTTCCAGTCTTTGGTTAAATCTCCTCACTAAATCCTACCCTGACTTCCTATTTAATATTGCACTTCCTCCTCATCATCCCAACATACCCAACCCCTCTTAACCCTGGCTACCTTGTTTTTCTTTTTCTTCCATAGCACCCGTCACCTTTTAACATACCATATAATTTACTTTTTTGGTTTATCGTCTGTCTCCACCAGCCTGAATGTAAAGTCCATGAGGAGCGAGAACTTTATGGTTTATACTTTATGTATCCAAACTGTCTAGAACAATATCTGACATGTAAGATGCCAAGTAAATAGATGTTGGGTGAATGAAAAGATAGGGCACTGTGCTATCAATATTGAGGCCAATGTGGAAAGTTCTTGCCAAATGCTGTAAGTGTTGGAGGAAAAGCTCCATCTGGTACCATGAGTCCCCGGGGCTGACAATTCTGGTTAACGGAAAGTAAGCCACGCTTATCAAGGAAACAGACGCAGGCTCCAAACCACGGGCCCAGCCTTTTACTTCACTGTAAACACTGAAAACTTCCTTTCTGACTATAGAAAATAGCTATTTGCTGGGAGATCACATAGAAAAAAGTAGCAAGTCAATTATATATAATAAATGTTCAGTTATCTGGAGATCAGCTTCAGTTTAGCCTCAGAACTGTGAGATGGTTTCCAATTACGCCTGGCTGCGGTGAGGACAGCCGAGAGATGGGCTACGGCTGGCCCAGGGGAGCTGCCCAGGGCACCAGCTGGAGTGGGAGTAGCAGTGAGGGACAAACCTGGAGAAGTTCGGGAACATGACAGAGGGCAGAGGGGCAGACCAGGGGAAATGAAGGAGATGACCATGGCAGTTTGCAGAAGAAGTAAGAGTGGTATCTAGAGGCAGCACGAGCCTGGAGAGTGGAACAATGAACAGGAGTTAGCACCCAAAGCAGAGAAGGGAGACCTTCTCTACAGCCCAGGAAATCACCTCCTCCGGCCAGCAGCCCAGAGAACAACGTCTCAGCCTGCGGCGGAGGCGGGGGGCAGGCTTGGGGTGAGGAGGCAGACTTTCTCTGCTTCCACTAGAGGACTAGCGTGTTTAATTTTAACTCTTAGTCTGGGACCATCAATTGGTGGAATTGATGTACAAAGTATTATACAACAACCTTATGCAAGCCAGTTAACATTCATCTGTATAGTTACCTCTCTTTTCCGTCTAAATTTTAATTTTCCCCCAAATCATCGTCTGTGCTGACAGTTGGAAGTCACACTGTCAGTCTCTAACAGCTGTGGGGAGGTCAGCAGCTGTTGCTAGGCCGGGGGGCGGTTTCTCTTTCACATTACGTGGGGCAAGTGGTCAGGTAGTAGCCAACGCTCTGAGGAAGGCACACCGGAGCAGGCCGCGTCCAGTTCCCCGCCAGGGCATTTGCTGTCAAGCTATTTTCTTCCCAAAGATGAGGGTATGAACCTGTGTAGTTCTCATGTGCAGGGACCTTGGAGACACACTATCGTGATAATTCTCTGTCACCAAGATAAGGCTTAAGTAGGTTCCTTACACTCTTGTTTTAAGAAAGAAAAGGTGCAACTCAAAGAATTTCGTGGGTAAAAATTTAAATAAAAATGACAAGTAAATGTTTCATCATTTACTTTCCAGCTACCTGGAAAACTAGAACAATGATAGTAAATAGAAGTCTTACTATGACATCGTATACATTTGTCTCACAATAAAATGGCATTGGTTCCAAGGCTGCCTAGATGCCTCAGAGAATGTATTTCGGGCTCACAGGGACTCCCATTTGGTGGCAGACTTACTGACAGGGGTGAGCAGTGTGCCCCCTACTCCCTGACTGCTGCGTCTCCACCCAGTGCACACTCGGTGCCCGTGACACAGTCCTCTACACACACTGTTTCTGACCCCCATTCCTTTCTAGTCTTCACACCTTTGGAAGAAACTTTTGGAAAGGTCTTCTGTGGTAAAAGTGGCAGATTCCAAGTAAAGATGACATGGAGGAGTTAGCTGCAAACACCTTCCCCCAGTTCTGCACACTCACTACTAATACTTTGGAGCTGGAAGCTTGTAAGATGATGAGAGCCTTTCAGTGATCTCACTGATAATTATCGTACCAATAGCACCTCATGCTGTGAGTACTACAATGTGCCTGACTAAACACTAACTCTTTTACTCCTTGTAACAGTCTTATGAAGTTGGTACTGTTAATATCATCATTAGAGAGATGAGGGAACTGAGGCATTAAGTAAGGTCACACAGGTAGTCTGGTGGAGCTGGGACTTAAATCCAGGTCATATGGCTTCAGGGCCCCCCCGCCCCGGCCATCATACTAGCCTGCAGCTTTACTGCAAACCAGAGACTGGTTTCTTGGACAAAAGCATTTGTCCAGCTGAACAGGGGAAATTAATATTTACTCAAATGTTGGCATACTTATACCTGTGAGAGGTCAGAGAGCAAATGATGAAGAACAGTTATCAAGTGAGAAAACCAGCTACATGGGAAAATATATTTGCCCACGATACCTTGGACAAGGGTTGGATCTCCATCAAGAATTCACACAAGAAGACATAAAACTCAATTAAAAAATGGGCAAAAGACTTGAATAGACACTTCTCCAAGGAGGACACACACAGCCCAGAGACATATGAAAAGATGCTCAGCATTACTGGCCATCAGAGAGATGCAAATTAAAATCACAATGAGGTATCAGTTTACCCGGGTCAGAATGGCCATCATAAACAAGTCAACAAACAAGTATTGCTGAGGATGTGGAGAAAAGGGACCTTAGTGCACTGTTGGTGGGATTGCAGACTGGTACGACCCCTGTAGAAAACAGTATGGAATTTCCTCAGAAAACTAAAAATGGAACTGCCTTTTGACCCAGCAATCACACTGCTGGGATTATACCCTAAGAACCATGAAACACCAATCCAGAACAACCTGTGCACCCCAATGTTCATAGCAGCACAATTTACAATAGCCAAGTGCTGGATGCAACCTAAGTGCCTATCAGTAAATGAGTGGATCCAAAAACTATGGTATATTTACACAATGGAATACTAGGCAGCAGAGAGAAAGGAGCTCCTACCCTTCGCAACAGCATGGATAGAACTGGAAGGCATTATGCCAAGTGAAATAAGCCAGGTGGTGAGGGACAGATGCCATATGATCTCACCTTTAACTGGAACATAATCAACAAAAGAAAAAAGCAAGCAAAATATAACCAGAGACATTGAAATTAAGTACAATCTGAGAGTAACCAGAGGGGAGGGGGATAACGGGGGTAGGGGGAGGGTTTTCAAAAACTATACACATGGACGAAACCAAGGGGGAGGATGGAAGCAAGGGAGGGAGGTGGGTTTGGCAGGGGTGGGAGAGAATGGGGGGGGGGATGCAGACAACTGTAATTGAACAACAACAAAATAATTTTCTAAAAGAAGAAAACCACAGGACTGCAAAGGGATGGCGAAGCAATGAGGGGGAGGGGAAGGCTGCACCAAAATAAAGGGTCACCTATTGTCAGGCAGGTTGACCCTACGACAAGACAACAAAAAGATAAGTTCCATTCACACCTTCTGTTGCATTCCAAGGTAAGGGCTGCAAGTCTAATTGTTGCAACTTAGATGCACTTTGGAATGGCTGCCTTTAGCCAAAGTAACCTTTAGAAAGAAAACCTAGTGACAAGGTCAGAACAACATAAGGTTTGCCATGATGTCTTCTTCTGCAGGGTGTGGAATACCTGTATGAGCAAAAACCTGCAAATCACAGAACTCATCAGATACCAGAGGGAAAAGATGTAAGCAGTGTTCCACTTACATTGTAGTCTCTGCTCTGAGATTCTGTATGCTTGGGAACCTCCTAAAATTGCACACCCACCTACAATATGAACCCCCCCCACACACACACACAGACAAAACACCCCATGTCCTCTCCAGCAGACACATGCAGCCGATCAGACAAAGTCCAGCACTGACAACATTCTCACCCTCAAATTACATCCCTCCTCCAGCAGGTGAGGCCATTGTCATTGCTCAGCCACCTCGCCTCCTTCAAGGAGCCTCCCTTCATTCACAGAGTAGAGCTGAAGACCTTCCTCTTTCCTGACCCCCTCCTGTCCCCGAGTCTTTGAGCCCTTATTCGTAAGCGGTAGGCTTGAGTTAATCCTGTGTTAACAGACATCTGCTTGTCTCACCGTCCACGTGCAGGGGACGTTGCTCTCAATCTCCAGCATCTGGCGCTCACGAAGTCTTGTGCTTGGTCCTGCAGCCATCGGGATGGTGGCCCTCAGGCCTCTGCCACCCAAGGAGAGTTCTGGTCCTCTGCCTCCCAAGCCCCAAAGCTGATCGGTATTGATAATCCAACCCGCTTGACTTCTCCGGAGGCCAGGGCAGGGCACCAGCCTCAGTACTAAAATTTCTTTTAGCCATTCAGAGTCAGGTGTATTTGAACAGAATTTATAAGTAAGAGTGATACAAAGTATTATAACGTGAATCAAGGATTTCTGCCCAAGAATTGCTACCTTTATTTATTCTATAACTTTGAAATCACTTTGCCCAATAAAGTTTTTCAATTTTTTTAATACAAATTTATTCTGTAAAGCCCAAACACTTTGGTTTTAGTGATTGCCAGTTCTGAAATGACCCATTGGTTCTTCATAGGATGGCTCCATTAATTATTTATGCTGTCACTGGGTGGGCAGAGTCCATGTCAGAATTGAGACTTACCAGCATTTGCTAAATCCTTTACTCTTCAAATACCCAGAAACTTACAGCTGTGCTAGCACAGTGAACATAGACTTACTGAGCACCTCTTATGTACATAGCAGGCCCTATTCTGAACACCATGGATAAAACTTTGAAAAAAGGCACCCCTGTTTATATTCTAGAACAGTGGTTCCTCCACATTTCTGGATTCCGTCCAATAGTACAGCAGCCAGAAAAATGGGGCGGTATTTTAACTTCACTAATACAAGGACACCGAAAATAACCAGTGTCTCCTCTCATCATATATTTTCAACACCAGAAGGCTAAAGGATGTAATCTAAGAATAATGGATAGTTCTTTACACTGAATGCATTGAGCTCCATAAAATCTTACTATACTGTCCTTATCTCTCTCGTGTTTGCTGTGGGCTGGTGGAAACCTCAGCACAGAGTGGACCCGTGCTTGTTCAAAGACAGCAAGTAACTCCTGGGAGAGTATCTACTGAGAGCGGCCCTTCGGGGTGGGAGCTGCAGAGGGTGCCTGTGCTAGGGTGGGCCCCGTTTTAAGAATCCCATTTGTTTACTATGTAAGTAGTAACAACGTACAGAGTAAGGAGGTTCTCTTTCTGGGTTCTCTGTTTCTTTGGAGTCCAGGATCTAAACTTGTTTTTATTGTATCTCAGTTTAAAGTTTCAAGAGTTTATGGACAAGCTAGACTGGGCCCAACTTTGATATTTAATAACTGTGCTTTGACAGCCAGGCCAAGCACTGGAGGTCAGAGGGGCCACTGGTAATGAAAGGGGTTTTCAGCAGATGACCCCAGTGTCTTTGTAGAGCAGATTATAGCTTACATGTCAGCGTAGTATGTGATCGATAATGTTGGAGGTTTTGAACCAGCAGGATTTTCTGAGGGGAAGGAGAGGAAAAGTGAAGGATCAGGAGTCAGTTTTTTAAAAAATGCACGTATTAATGCTCATACCATCTTCCTGTTAGAGTCTAGTAGGGTATTTGTTTTCTACTAAAAACACTCCCATGGAATTAAAATTGGCAAGAAAACTCCTCTTCCAGGGTGGGGGCTGGAGAGCAGATGACAGCAACAGAAAGAGTTCTTTGGAAGACAGAGCACAGTTGTCATAAAAAGACCTCACAACCACGGCCCCGAGAGGAAGTTTCTGTTGTAATTACTCAAAATTAGTGACCGTCAATAAGAACAGTCAGATGCCCTTAGAATGTGTGGAGAAACAACCTACAAGGACTATGCATTTCTGCCTCGTGGAAGCCTCCCTAAATCTGTCTCAGCAGTGATGCGTGTTTATGTTCGAATTACTTCACTGGCCATTTCTGCAGCCTTAATTCCTAACTGTTACAATGCATCCCGATGAACTGATTTAGCCAGATTATTCTTTCCCATGAGCTAGTGGTAAAGTTTTGCTTCGCATTCCAAGTGAGAAGCTGTTTTCTGAAATGTAAGCAACTGGGAGGAATTTATGAAACGTTTTCTTGATAAATTATTCATCTGACATGTAGGGTTAAAAAAGGTGCTCCTGCTTGACTTTAACCAAAATACATTGATAATTCAAAATAAGCTGCCAAAATAAATAAAATGCAGTATACAGTAAACGACACAAAAAATTTTAGTTCCTGAGCTATGAAATATTCAGTACAATAAGTAAATTTCTTTCCTGCCAAGGTCTTGGGATCCAGATAATGCTAACTAATTCCTGCAACGAACCAGGTGCCGTCTTTTCAACAGGAAGTTCCTGCGGTTAGCCCTGAAATGGGGAACACGGCCACTGCGTTTTGGCTTGAGATTTTTAATGTTGGCTTCATTTGCTCAATGTGTATTTTAGATTTCATCTGTAGTGAGGCTATCTTTAAAAAGGAAAAAAGATTACTAGCCATTTAATAAAGCTACTGAGAATACTGCATGCAGTAACTGAACTCACAAATACGGCTGCCTGCACTACAGCCCAGTTCTTCGTAGGAGATGCAGGTTACTTTTGAATAGCATCACAGCTTAGCATACCATCTTTGCACTGAGCGCCGAACTCCTGTGTAAGTGTGCAGAGGCACACTTGCACAAGTAAGCAATTATTTGTTAATGGAATCTGCACATAGATCATCCGGGACTCTGTGATAATTTATGGCTACAATTAAGTGGTTACCATGGCAAGCCACTTTCCACATTTTATTTGCACATCAATGGCTATATCTGAATTTTAAGACAGTTACCATTTTCTTCTAGATTTTCCAGCTGATTCTTTAAAAATGGATCTGGTCCCTAGATTTACTTAAATTACTGTCTTGCTGATCCACTTGCTTTTAGACAGTATTTTTTTATCTAATGATACAGTTGTTTTCTTTATATGTAATGATATACATGCATATATATTTTTGCTTCTGTAGGGTACAGTTTATGAAAAATTACTCTAATACAGACTTGGGAGTAGAAACTCAAGAAACTGTAGACCTGAGTCTACAGATCTTTGCACTTAGTAGGCATTCAATAAAAAGTCCTCACATTGAAATTTAATTCTGGCTGCCTTATAATATTTCTGCATTCTTTATTTTTTACCAAAGGATTACTAACGGTTGATGAATTCATAAATGTGTCATAACCAATAGTGTTCTTACACTGATTTAGACACAGAACTATCAGATCCGACTCTGGCGGGGGGCGTTACCCTGTCCGGCTCAAAGCCTCCTTTTGACAGTTAAAAGCTTCCAGTGCCTCCTTCTCAGGAGGAAGAAAAGCAGGAGATGCACCCTCTACTTTCCTCATGCCTTTTCTTTGAGGATATTTTAAAGTTGGGTGACCTTCTCAGAGAAGGCCAGGTGGACTTTTCAGGGGTAACTTTATGGGGCAAGGTCTCCGTGAAAGCCAGAAATCTCTTCCCCTTTCGTTAGGCTTTCCAAACCCCTCTGCTGATCCCTCTCCCCTCCACAATGCCTCGTCTGTCTTTGTGGCCTGGGGGTGAACAGGTAGGGCACAGGCCAAGTCAAAATGGTTGTTGGGACCAGGTTGAGTTGTGGTTACCTTCTTGATGCTAAGGTTATTTTTCACCCTGTGAAAAGCAGCATTTAGAATACCAAGTCCTGGGTAGCGATCAGGGTATATTTCATATGCCTAGCCATACTTCCCCAGACATTCTGATTTATGACAAAGCAATTCCACAAGCAGCGAAGGCAAAAACCCTCCACTCTTCTTGAATTCTCCTGTTATTCCCTTCCTTTTCCCTTCTTTTTTCATATTGTTCTCCTCCACTCAATTACTGCTCACTTCCAAGAAAAGCTGAGTCTGCACACACCAGGCCCTGAGCTGCCACAGCAGGGAGCAGTTCCCATGGGCGCACTCTGTACCCCCACCCGGCAGA
The DNA here is from genome assembly GCA_028533065.1 of Trachops cirrhosus. NCBI lineage: Eukaryota > Metazoa > Chordata > Mammalia > Chiroptera > Phyllostomidae > Trachops > Trachops cirrhosus. The sequence continues at coordinate 148,450,610 of CM052540.1, read as the reverse complement.
GGCAGAGTTCAGCCCCACGGCAGTCTGTCTGAATGGACTGGGGGAGCAGCTTGCTGGGGCAGTCCTGCTGGACTGAGACGGATGTAGACAGACAGAGGGCTGCAGGGAGTAGAGAGCGTGAGAGCCAAGCAGATACAAAGAAGCAAACACGCACGTGAGGGGAGACTGGAAGACAGCAGGCAGCTGGGCCCTGCCTCCCATGAGCTAGTTCAACCCTCGTGGCAACCCCAGTGGAATAGTCCACGCCAGCACAATGAGCCAAATCCTGAGCTCATTGTAATGGCTTCTGTCCCAAACCTGAGTCACTGGGGATTCCACAGAGTTCTGAGAGAGCCCTTCATGCATTTCCAAAAACAAACTGACTGCTTGATGCTGTCATGGAAAACCTGGATCTTTGCATTCTACGGTTTCACTATGGATTACATCCAGGTCACAACCTAAGGAAGACAGCTGGCAAAAGCACCCTGCTGGCTGATTACCCAGCTTTTGTAATGAATCCCAGAGGGCTGTGAACTGATGTGTGTTTTTGGCTCTGCCAAGTCCTGGACAAACCCTCACCAATGAAGACCAATCAGCCTGTGATTTATTCTGCAGGGGAGCCTGAGAAGCCACCTGCAGTGAAGACTCAGCTGTGCCTCCAGAAAGGAAAGCAATGGAGAATGCATGTGTCCAGGGGAAGAGGATTGATTGAAAGAAGTTCTTTGCTTCCTTGTCAGCTCAAACGCTAGCTTCTGCTTCAGTCACACTAAAGTCACGGGACTGCTCTGTACCCTTCAGCCCCAACACAGGCAGGCTTTTAAAGGGCCAGGGAATAGCACTAGACAGCGCCGTCATGGTTGACAGAACAGGGCCAATTCTAAAGACCAGAAAAGACACCCCTATTCCTTAGAATGCAGCAATTCTAGGGAGTATAGAAAATATACTAAAACTTGCCAAGAAAACAAATATTTTAATTATCATATATAGCTACCACTTATTATTTACTATGGGCCAAGCCCTGTGTTTAAGCCTTTCTCATATATTATGTATTGTAAATTAATCCTCAAAACAACCTGGAGTATGTGCTACTTTTATACCCATTTTGCAAGTGAAAAAAACTGAGGCTTAGAGAAGTGAGGTCAATTCGTCAACATTTCACAGCCAGGACTGACCCAGGGCCAGGTGAGGCTGGAACTTTTCACTGCATCTGGGAGTGGGTGCGGAGCACCAAGGGCGTTCATGCCCCAGGGTTTCGGAGCATCAGCTGGGCGCCTGCCTAACGGGCCCTGAAAGCAAACCCTGCTATCTGGGTCAGCCTAACAGGAACAGTTGTGCTGTATTACTGTTTTTTAAGTAACCCAGATCTTGAGATTTCCACTGAAGTAGCAGATTCTTTCACACCCAGCGTCTAAAATCAAAATGTCAATATTTCAATGATTTATGTTTTATTTTTATAGACAATAAAGGGCTATAACACCTGTAGCCTATTCTTTAAAATTAGGTGTAGTAAAGGCATGTGCTTACAATATCTTGCAGTTTTTCATCCAGTTGCATTTTACAAAGCTGCCATTTTTGCCAAAATGGAAGTTGTTAGAATAAACAGTCTGAGTGTATTTCCAAAGAATATCCTTTTGTTGCTCTGGTAATAGCCTCCTTTCTCACCACGTGTTTCAGTGTGGAGAAGATCCAGGCAGGGCTGAGAGAAAGGGGGCAAGGGGGGAGGAAAGACCGACGCTCACAGCTGCAACAAGTCCTTGGCGAGGCTGGAGCCGACCAGATGCTGCTGCAGATTGGCCAAAAGCGCGGAAAGCAAGTCAGCTGCTTCAGCCACACAAACTTTCTCAGCCACAGATTCAAGGACCACGGCTGTCATTATGTTGGCTTGAACTGCCTGGTATGGAACCCATGAGGGAGAAAGAGCCCACTGATCATCCCTTACAGACAGATGCCTCCCCGCAACCCCAACCCAAGAGTCGGCTGACTAGTGCTTAGTCCTTCTTTCCCATGATTCCTTTTTTTAAAAAAGATTTTATTTTCAGAGAGAGGAGAAGAGAGGGAGAGAAACGTCGATGTGTGAGAGAAGGGAGAGAAACATTGACTGGTTGCCTCTTGTTCACCCCCAAACGGGGACCCAGCCTACAACCCAGGCATGTGCCTTGACAAGGAATCGAACCAGTGACTTTTTGGTTCTCAGGCCAGCACACAGTCCCTGGAGCCACACCAGCCAGGGCTCCCATGATTTCTTCTCAGGGACGCTGCACAGCTGGAAGGAGAAAAGCAACAGCTTCTCCTGCACTTCAGTGGGCCCTAGAGAGATAGATAGTCGGACCATACAGGAATCTCTGCCTCCTGCCAATTTAAAATTTTGAGTAATTTCAGATTTTTTAATGTCCTATGTGTATGCATGGGGAACATAAGTGATGAGGGTGAGGAGAAACTTAAGATTTCTTTTAGAAAATCTAAACTTTGGAAAAGACATGTGACCAACAGATTTGCACCTGGGGTATGCTTCTACTTTTTTCTTCTTCAACCCTTCTTCCCAGAGGCCTGATGTATAGAGACAGAGAGAAAAAGAGGAAGAAAGACAAAAAAGAAGTCAGAAATAACTTATTGGAGTGTGCGAACAATACCGAAGACAGGTCCTAATCTTGCCATTTCTGTGAAGTAGCAAACAAGAGCACCAAAAGGTTTGTTGGACTGATCCGCTTTCCTAGAGGTTGAATTCACTGGACTAAACACCTTATTAAAAGCTGCATGCAAACAGTCTTCAAGTCTGAAGGGTGTCTACACGTGGCTTCCGCCTGACTGTAAGACGGGCTGTGATGTTGTGGCCCAGGAAGGCCATCCCTTACTGTAAATGTCCACCGATTTGGACACCCTTTCTCAGGATGACAAACCAATTCCCCCCGCACACCAGCATACTGATAAAATTCACCGTAAATGCATGGGAAATTGCCCCTCTCTCTAGTCAACCAGAACTCTTCAACAGGGCTGATGAATTGTGTGCTGACTTCCCGTCATCTGTGCGTTCATAATGACTTTCTAAAAGCCTTCGGCAGTCCTCCTCAACGGAAGTTCGAGGATGCACACGTGCACATACGCACGTGCCGCAGCGGCGCAGTGTGTCTGGGGGCGTGTCTCCGACAAGACGGGAGTGGGTATTGAAACCCACCTTCTCTAACGTTTCTGGGAGGCGACGTGACAAGCAGAAGGGGATAAAGTGAGTCAAAAAGGGGACAATGAGTGTCAAAGAATCAACACCTAAAATTACAAAGGTCAAATTTTCCAGTCTCCTATTTTTCAGAAGAATTCCAGGGGTGCAGAGAGGTGGTGCATTTATCTCAAGTAAAACTTCAAGTTAGTAGTAAAGCTAAAAATTAGAATCCTGGCTTCCCAAATTCTGTGACCAACTGTGGGTGTCGGGGTCATTCCTGGTACGGCTCAAAGGGACAGGATTGTGAGGTGTGCCCTGAGCGTGTCCCCCCTGCAAACAGACCCAGATCGCGGAGCAGGTCCTCCGTCATTTGTCTGGGCCTGTTATCCTTCTTCCGCCCATGTGCCCCCGCTCCCCCCCAGGCAAGATGTGAGGAACTAAAAACATCTTATCAGCTATTTGGGAAAAAACCCAAAACTCTGGTTTGATCTGTTTCCTTGGAAGCCAGCCCTGCTGAGCTCAAGAGTTTGCTATCAGGCAGACTAGAGGGAATTCATTTAGCTGTTTCTTTACAACCCGGACACCAGTCTCAGTGTCTGTCCTCACTGCCCAGGAGTTCTGCGCGTGCGGCCTGTGCCCTTCAGTTAGGCTTGTAGGTGGTTACTGTTTCTCCTGGTTAATAACTAACTCGGTTATGATTGAAAAATCAATCTATCCCTGCTTCATTGAGGATGTCTTCACTGCCGTGCGTGTACTTGTGTGTGCGCAAAAGCACCTGTTTTTCTGCCATCTAGAGCACGCCCCTTGAGCCTAGGCAGACTGCTCCCCCACCTCCCCTTGGTTCTGTATCCACCTTTCAAAGCCACATGGCAAAGTCTGTGAAAGAACTGGTGGCCTGGGAGGTTTTGTGCAGCCCACAGCCTCCCATCTGGATCACTATGAAGAGCTCATACTTTTCTCTCCACTGATTTCTAACCAGTTCATTAGTGAGAAATCCCTGGAAAGTGGAAGTTAGTTTACATTTTCTGATTTGCATAGAACATTCAGTAGGTTCTAGGAGACAGTTTAAACCAGGACATTCAAGTCAGAGCAGCTGATACTAATTCCTTCCCAGCCTGCTTCTTCCCCCACCAAAGCTGACACCATCCTGACTGCGCGTGGGGCTGACAGCCCGTGGCAACCGCCCCCGGCCCGTGAATGCCATCTCACACGCACATTCCTTCTGCATAGAGTGCTTGCTGCAGGTGGGACCCAACTCCTCGGGGGATGCACTACATGGGAAGCACGCTTTTAATTTAGTGGGAAAAGCAAGGAGGAGTAGTTACTCCAATAAAACCCAACAACTTAGAACCAGAGGAAATAGCGATGAAGAGGAGCACATGAGAGCAGGGAACAGACACTTCTCTCAGAGGAGGGTAAAACACGGAAAGGGGAGTGACCAGGGCAGGACGCTCATGTTGCTGGGAACATACTTTCCCAAGTCAACCTCACCAGGCAGAAGAGGGTCTTCAAAACCGGCAGAGTAAAGGAGTAAGCAAGTGCCTGCCGTGCACATGCAGAGCCCACCCTGCTCTCGGGCCCCTTCCCTGCCTCACACACTTACCTGCGATTCCTTGCAACAGCCCGCAGACGTTGAAAATACTTTTCTTCATGATGCTCTGTACACACATGGTGAAGACAGACACCAGGGCTACCGTGCAGAGGATGAAGATGCCGAAGGCCAAGAAAATCGCTGTGGCCTGCCAGAAGCCACTGGCAATCTCACCGAAGTTCTCGGCGTAGGGCCCGCACACTGTCTTTTGCTGCACCCCGGAGTTGCGGGTGCAGCGGTTATAGATGCCCAGAGTGGGGTGGTAGGGCTCCGAGGGGCTGCTCTGCTCATCGGGCTCAGCGCTGCCGCGGGTCTTGGGTTTTCCTATCAGCCAGACCTCGCTCATGAAGGCAATGAGCTCTGCAAAAGCCACCACAATACTCAGGAGGGTCCAGAGCATCGAGCGACAGGTGACAATGACATGACACATATTGATGTTCAAGGCGGAAAAAGAATCAGAGGAGTCCACGGGTTACTAATAAAAGAAGCCGGTGGGGAAGGAGGCTCAGGTGGCCTCAGAAGGCAGTCGCTGCTGGGGGACACTCACTCCCACAGCCAAGGGCTCCTTTCTCCCGGCCTCTGGGGGCGCCGTCTGGGTGTCATGCTGCCATGTCGGAGCTCCGGAGCGTGGCCGCCAGCCTCACCTACTGGAGAAAGAGAGGGGACGGTCAGCAGCGCCAGGCCCCGCCCCTGCAGCGCAGCGGCCCGGCAAGTTTGCCGGCACCAAACCCAAGAGTGAGCTCTGGCTGCCCCGCGGCCCCGTGCAGCTGCCCTTAGGGCCGCCTTCCACTCCCACAGCCGACCCTTCCCGCCCAGCCTGCCCGCGGGTCCCCGCAGGAACTTGCTGGAGCAGATCCTGGTCCCCAGCCAGCATGCAGCCCTTCTCAGCGCGTTTGCTGGTCTCCTTTGTTTCCGGGTCTCCCTTTCCACACTCTTAGAAATGACTGGTGGTTCTCTTTATCTCTAGGCAGCATGACAGAGCGCTCCCCTCCCCCAACGCACCCACTCCAGGGGCGCCCTACGGTACAGGGGCTCCAGCTCCATCACCTTTTTAGAACAGCACAAGGTTCCAGACAGATCTAGATATAAATGGCAGTGAACCATCAACAGACTGGGTATGCTTTTTAAAGTTTATGGGGCTTTTTGCTGGCTGTTTGATACCAGACCAACTAAGTTTTCAGACCAAGTTTTGAAAAAACTTACACTAAGTTTTTGCTTAACAGTAGAGAGCAGCAACACCTAATTTTATTGCCTGGGAATCAAATTACTAGCAGGGACATAAGAGAATTTGCTTCATAGGTAAATCAGAATATAAAAAGAAACAACGCCATAAAAATAAAATAACACATTGCTCCGCAGACTTATTTTTCATTTCTCAGAGGGTCATTTTTGGATGAAATAAACTGCACTAATTAAAATACAAGAAGAAAAAACCCAGAAGAAGAGTTATAACTTAGTCACGTGGGAAAATTAGTCATAAATGACCGTTGACTGCGTAGCTTGACCACTGAGTGGACTTGTTGACAACAGAAACTTGCCTGTGAAGAATGAAGTGTCCCAATTCATCACATGTGCCTCTGCCTGGGCTTCCAGTCACCCCAGGTCTGGAACTCAACGTGCCCATTGTTTCTGATCTCAAAAGGACTCATTCTGTTCCCAAGGACAAATGGCTTCATTACCAGAGGGCTTTGCTCCAACAGCTCAAACCTCCTTCAGAGGGGCCTGAACCCTGAAAATGGGCCACGGCGCTCATCAGCAGCCCCCTTTTCTGCCCTCTCACCAAGGTCAGGAAGAACTGCACAGTTCCCATCTAACATCTGGGCACATGGCTCTGTTCTGAACGATTAGATCTTATTATTCCAGGTCCTGTCAACTGCATAGGAACTACAAAGAACCTGTGGCATGTTGGCAGCAGGGTTCGGCAGGGAGTTAGGGAAGATGGAGGCAAGTGGGGAAATAAGAATGTATATAATGAGAGTGACTACTTATCTTAAAACACACACTTAAAAGTCCTCGTACCACTGTAGTTATACAAGATGCTGTTTGGGGAAGAAGGGTGTGTTAAACTGCAAGAGTTTGGAAGCCACCGTGGTCTGGGTTCCAAATCCAGTTGCACCACTGTCTGGCCACGTGATGTCTAACTTCTCAGAGCTCAGCTTCCTGAGCTTTCAGCTTCCTCATCTACTAGAGGGGGACGGTAAGGGCACCCTGCCTCACAGTATTGTGAGGAGTAAACAAGAACCTGTTAAAGCACCTTGCTCAGTGTGGGACATCCTAAATGCTCAATAAACACCAACTCCTTTTCCTGGGGCTTTTCTCCTAACGTGGATGACACTGGTCAGATAGCAGTTTAACTCATGGGGTTGCTCAGCAGATAACAGAAACTTGGCCATTACACCCAGAGGAGAATTAGGCACAGGCTATTTAGAGATGAATGAGGTCACTCGTATCTAAGCCTCCCTGGTGGGCTTTCAGGGTGGGATCCTGGTCTGACTTCCTGTTTCCCCACTCCCTGACCGACTGCCAAATTCAACTGTGGAAAATAAATGAGCACCAGGCCAGAAGTCTAGTCCACTCCCACTCACTTGTTGCACCCACCTCCCCAAATACCACCACATACGCCTTTTGAAGAGAAACTTACCAATACAAAAGAGCTTTGGAGGAGACTGTTTATAATGAAAATGGCCATTTTGAGTAAGAACAAGAAATCGAGCCACAAAGACTCCCAGGAGTCCCCAGGAAGCACCTGGCTCACACACACTTTGAGCCAACAGGTGGAAGGTCCAGTCTGTTAGGAGAAAATGAGGCTTCTACAGAGTCTTCCAATTTGATTAGAAAACCAATTTACTGGTATGCCCATCCAGTCTCCATCCCTGCCCCTCTTCTGTTTAATGGCAATTTTTCAATATGAATATAAAACCTCTCCATATTTGTCGCCTTGCAGAACCTCAGGACTTAGCTACAACCTCTCAAGTGACTTGGCTGTTACTGAATATGCCAAGTGCCCACTGTTTGGGTCAGCAAGTCTGGTCAGAGCCAGGAATACTCTTTGTGACTTTGAAGAAAAAGGATGTGAAACTTCAAAAGGGAAGATGGCACACACAGCCTCAGCAAAATGGTCCATGCCAAATTTAAGGCAGGATTATTTAGGAACTTACATACTTAAGCTCAGAATATATAGTTCACTGACCATTTGTACTAAAGCAATCCCCCATCCACTGCACCGAATTCTTACATCCATTTCACAGTGGCTGGAATGAGCCTTTATGCTTCTTTGTTTGGTCTCCCCAGCTAGTTTGCTAATTACTACTCTAAGGGAAACAGCCAAGATGCACGAGGCTGACTGACAGAAACTGAGTATCCAAGAAAAGTCCTCGGGTCGGAGGAACACGGAAACCTGGAGACAGAGCACAGTAAAGAGCTCTGGCGTGGTCTGCATCCTGTCAAGTGTCCCAGTTTGGCCACGTCCCCTGTGCAGGAAGGGATGCCTGCTGACACAGCATCCGTATCAACGGGGAAACAGATCCTTGTCAGAGATCTTGTTAACCACAGGGATCCACCGCTATTCAGTGCAATTCCTGCTTCTGCAAAGCTCACTTAATAAGGCCAGGCCTTCACTGACATCCCCTATAAAAGTCTTCTACCCACGGGCTACTCAATACATTTCCTGTCCAGGACACCTGACTTTTACTACCAACCACCTCCCTGACGGTGGTGGATAATATGGACAGCCCCCCAACTTTCAGAAAATGATGCTATGATTGTCCTAACAATCCACTGAGTAAAGCCTCCCAGTAAGTAATAAGGAAAAACGCAAACAAATGAGAATTCTGCAAAAACTTACTCATTTCTGGTAGTAATACTACAGTCTGAAAATGGACAATGGAGGAGTTGATAAATGGTTGGTAGACGGGATCGATTATGTATGTGTTTGCCACAGAGCCCTAATACTTAAAGAAAGGTGGAGGTGCCGTGCACAGCGGGACCAGTTTGGTGATGTCTGTCTCGGGCCCTCCCTTTGGCAGCTTCCTGCTGTCAGTGAGAAGGGAAGAAAGTGCACGTGAGGGGAGCCACCCAGTGTCGGCTGGCTAGGAGCTTCCCTAAGAGAAACAGGGAGCCAAGCTCACATCCACCTAGAGAGGCGGAGGCAAACCCGAACGCACGTCAATCAAAGCTGCATCAGAAGCCCACCCCGTCCGCTCTTGCGCCAGTGGCACAGCCGTCAATGAGGCCGTGACAGACACAGTGCTGAAGGGCACTACCTTGCCTATTCACCTGGGTTCTGTTTTCCAACTTGGTTATTAAAATTTGCGAACGTAGGTGTAAGTTGAAAAGAACAATGAACACCCAGACCGAACACAGGTCAGCATTCTGCCGGACCTGTTCTGCCACTCTATGGCGTGTGCGCACTCACAGTGATACAGACACATTGTTTCCGGACGGTTTGAAAATGAGATGCAGATGTCTTAACACTTCACCTCCAAATACTTGAGCATACATCTCCTAAAAATAAGGACATTTTCCTATAAAGCCACAATAAAATTAACACTGACAATACTGACAATACTTCAGTATTGAAGTATTTACCAAGAAAACTGACAATACTTCCCTTATAGTCAAAGGCTAGTACACACTCAACTTTCCCTACCCTGCCCCATTTTTTATAGCTATTTTCTTAAAACCATGACACAGTCCAGGCTCATGCATTGCATTTAGTTATGTGTCTTTAGTTTCTTTAGTCAAAAGTAGTCCTTCCGACTCTAATTTGCCCCTCGCTGCCTGCACTTTTCCACGACACTGACTTTTTTTAAGCTGCCAGGGCAGTTGTCTTAACCCGACAGTCTGGGTTTGTCTATTTCCTCACGAGTCCATTTAAAATTGTTCTCTGTGCTGTTTTATAGAAACTGGAGATTAAATCTAAAGGCTATTTTGGATTCAGCTTAAATATTTTTGGGAGAACCCTTGGTAGGTGATGCTGTGTAATTCCTGTTGCATCATATTTGGGAGGAATATGACTGGCGCCACCCTTCAGAATCAGAATAGCGTTACACATTCATACATGTACATGTGTGTGTCTGTCCACCTATCTGTCTATCTGGAACAACATGCACAGGGTCCTCTTGGGTCCTAAAGAATCCGAATTATTGTGAGGAAGTGGTTGGAAGGCTGGTCTGGGCAGGATTCTGTTTTCTGAAGAGCTCTTTGTGTGGATGCTGACGCCATAGTTGAGAAGCTCTGTTCTGAGAGATGCCATCACAGAAGCTAAAGAAGTCCTTAACCAAAGGAAGTTTACTTCCAAGAAAGGTTTGCTGTGTGTTCTTTGAAATGGGGCCATGTTTTATGTATAACTTATGAAAACACAGAAAGATCTACAGGCCTAGGAATGGAGCTACAACTTAAAAGAGGCAGCCCTTCCTGGGAGGATTTACTTGAAGCCAGGGGGCGCAGGCTATCTCGATGAGGAAAGATTTGTGTGACAAGAAGGAAGGGCCTCCCTTTCTCTAACTTGAGTCCTTCTTTTTAAAAAGGACCAACCTGCGCTGCTGATCCTTCTCTCCAGCCTTGCTCTCTGCCCGCCCCTCAGCCAGTGTGGAGCGGGCAGTAGGCACTGGGCCAGGCCATGGTGGAGAAAGGGCTCTCCCCAGTGCAAGCTGGGGTGGCAGCATTTTAAGAGCTTTGTAAACAGGCCTGGGATCAATCTCTGCTTTGCCACTAAACAGTTGTGTGTGCTTCAGAGGCTATTTCTATTTAACCTCTGCCAGCCTCAGTTTCCTCATCTGCAAAATAAGGCCAATAGCATGGTACAAGGCTGCGGTGAGGACTAAAGGAGAAAGTGTCCGTAAAATAATCAGCATAGCTTCCAATTCATTGTGCCCAACATACGTTAGCTATGATTAATCATTACCACGCAATTAACTTAAATTATTTGTGGTTGGGTAAGGAGTCAAAAATATTAACTCCTATTAGTAATAAATTTGCTACATGGATCCATGTGGTCCAAATAATCAATACACTTTGAAGAAGAATGTATTTTGCTCCTCCATCACTGGCAGTTTCTTGGCTGATACCTATTTTCGTTATCTCCGTCCCCTCAGATATATGCAGGTCACACGAAGGTGCCACCGTGTGCCTCCGTCCAGTGCCCTCTGGAGGGGACGAGGGCTAGGTAGGAGAACTTCCGCTGTCCAGCACTGGAAAGCGCCTCTCGGGCGCTGCTGTCCAAATGCGGTCCTGGGACCACCTCCCGTCTCTTAGGAGGGAACCCAAGCCACCTGTTTTAAAAAGCTGAAATTCTTGGTCCCCCACAGTGAATCACACTTTCTGGGGCGTTGCCAGAAACTGCATTTTTAACGAACCCCCAGGAGAGTCAAGGAGTGATGTTTCCAAGTCAGCCAGGAGGAAGGAAGCCTCAAGGGCCATGGGGGGCCTGCTCCAGGAGTTGCTGGGTGCTGGGGAGGGAGGGGTGAAGGGAAGAGGCGGGGAGGAGCGTGGGCCAACTCATCAGGACAGAGCCAGGCCACCTGTCCTCAGCGCAGCTCTCCAGCCACACAAGTCACAGGGACCAGTGACTCCGCAGGGAAACCAGCTGTTCCCCAGCTCACGTGTTGCCCAATAATCCCCCCGGGGCATGAAGGAGCTACCCATACATTCGGGCCCTTCTCTTTCAAACACAAAAGCAGCTTTTGAATTGTAGGGACAGGGCTGAGATGAAAAAGCTCAGCACTTTGCATGACTTTTTTAAAAAATCAGCTACCAAAAGAGGTTTTAAAAACTCTCATCTGCCTTGGCCACCCTCTAAAATACACTGGCTATGGCAATGCAGATATTCAAGAAGATGATATTCAAGAAGAGGGTCCCAATGCACAAATAATCATAGTGTTCTTTGAGTTACAGTCTCAACATGCTCAGTGCCTCTTGTTTATTGCCAACGTCCATTCTGTGATCTCCATGATAAACCCCTTTCCTCCAGACTCCCCAGGGAAAACTCACGAGTGGTTCTCTAGCAGAGGCCATTTTGCCTCTTCTCCCTTCACGGGGTGCGGGGTGTGGGGCTGCTTGTGTCTCATGGGTCGAGGCCAAGGCTGCTGCTTCGACCCCACAGTGCACAGTCAGCCCCCATGACAAAGCAGTGCCCCCCCCCCCCAAGAGTGAAAAACCTGATCTGGAAGCTTCCCTGAGGGCAGTTTTTACATTTGTAGGAGCAATTTGAAACATTTCTAAAACCTTTATATTTCAACAAGGTCTATTCTAAAGAGTAAAGTCATATTCCCTAATCTGGATGGACATGCACAGTATTTACTAAATCGAGTACACCGTTGTTTTTCTGAAAGTTTTCTAAGGTGTCCGAGCTAATCGTACATCCAGGATGGCTGGCAGGACAGAGAATCCAACTTGTCAGAGCAGACGGGCCCTCGGCCCTGCTTCTCCCAAGGTCCCAGCAGCTTCTCTGTACCACAGGCCGAAATCAGCTTTTGTTTTCCATAATCTCTATTCTGCAAATGGCAAAATCCCTCCCACCCCTCCTGAAGGTCTTGGACTTTGCCTCAGAAAGCACCAAGTTTGGCCACTTTGCCTTGATTTCTCTTGAACTTCCCTCCCCCAGAGCTGGGCTGGCCACTCAGCACACACTCAGGTGGCCTTGGCCACTCAAGCTGTCAGAGAATCTCAAGAACTTACCGAGTAGACCTATGGAACCTCGGGCGTTCTGGCGACTACCTGACCCAGCCTGGCTCCCCTCCACAAGGTGCTTCTCTCTCCCCTTGAACGTGGTGGCCCCTCCAGGGCAGCAAGGTCCCAATTCTCCAAACCACCTGAACAAGCCTCTTTCTTTCTCGGCCTGATGCACCCAGTGAGCTCCCGCTCGTCGTCCAGCTCGTCCCTCATCACTGGTCCAGGCCAGTCGTGTATGTCGTTCGTGGTGCCCATTCCCACTGCTCCTTATGCGATCAGGCTGCTTTCTGAGCACCTGGTTTCTAGAGGGTCGTTCTCACACTTCCGTCCAGGGGCACCAGGCGCGATGGAGCAGGTGCACTCGTCTGGTCTTAATGGCTAAAAACTGAGCTATTCTTTAAGATTCTTCAAGCCCATTTACACATTTTATAACTTTTTTCTTTCTACAAATGCCATCATCTAAAGATCACAAGGCTGCAAGTTTTCTTTGCATGCTGTTTCGTTTCTGCTGCACTGGAGGAGCTGAAAATCCGAATGCTGAGGTGGATGCTAAAGTCTGCTTTAGCCCAGATCCCATAAGCCAAGGCAATATGCCTGTGCTCTGGACATACTATGGGGTCAAAAGGTTTTATCATTTATTTAAATGATAAATAAATGGATAAGAACTCGAAGAGTTGCCTTTTACTATAACCATTTTATATACTTTTAAACAAAATGTATGGTCCACATTCATAATGAATTCTGTGATATCCAGCAAAATATAACTGAAAATGAGCCTCAGTCATCTTTCCAGAGTCATTAAGAAAGTATAGAGTTTTAATAGAGAAAAGTGTCAAAGGGTGGAAAACAAAGAACATGTATATAAAAATCAAGATATTCAATTTTCTTCTTCACACGGAGGGGAGACTCCAAATGCCTTGTTTCAGTGACTCAACTGAGAACCAACAGCCCTTAGAGGACGGGCTTCTGGCTCATCCAGGACAGCTGGGCAGCCCCTGCCCGCGCTGGGCAGCACCCACGTCCCTTCTTCCAGCAACTGCAGGCTTTCTAGTCCCTGCCGCACAGAGGCGGGAAGAATAGTTGCTTGTTCACAAGATACAATGCGGCCAGCCAGGTTCCCTTCCAACAGCTTAAGAAAGCCCAGACATGACAAATGAATGGAGAGGATTATGCCACCTGTTATTTCCGAGTGAGTCTCGCAAATCAATAAAACATTCAAAACCCTAAGAAGCAGTTCAACAAGAGGCCCCTCCTTACTGGAAGCTTCTGGGAAAGCTCTTGTGGAAGACTGCATTATTCTTTCAAATATTCTGTCCCTCCTTGAAGGAGGGTTAAATTTTTCCAGCCCATTGACGTCAGGCCTGACCAGGGGACTTGCTTCTGCCAATACGTGCCATTTCTGAGAAGAGTTATGAGCTGGTGCTTCACTGTCCGGCTCACTTCCCTCTCCCTGGAGATCAGAAAAATCGCAGGCAGAGGCCCCTCTGTCGGCTGGGGTCCCTGACAACACGAGCAGAGGCACTGTCAACCCCTGATGCACAGACGTGTGTGGGCGAATAACCAAACCTCTGCTCCCATGCTGAGATTTTAGGGTCACAGCACGGCCCAACCTCTCCTGAGGGCTACAGCTTCTGGCCAAGTCAAAGTGCCTGCCCATCCAGCCTGTCTCTCTTTGGTCTCGGGTCCAATTCAGTGTCACCGCCCCCTACCACATGCATGGCAAAGACCTTCTTGAAAGTAAACAATAATAAAACCCATCTAGTGACACACATTAAAAGCTTAGCAACTATCTCAGAAGCATTCACTGAACAGTTCAGTGGGGTAAGCTGCTATGATGAAGGTTTTGCTCTCTTAATATATTTACTTTAGGCTTGGACTAAATGGCTGCAAGTACTAAGAAACAAGAAAAACCCCCTGTTCAGCAAATGAGGACATCAGCAGTGACTCAGAGCAGCAGCTGGCAGAACCACTGCCCACATCAGGCGCTTCCCTGAGGCCTCTTACCAAGCAGCCCTGACTCACGTGGAGCTGTCTGCTTTCCTTTCTCTGCTCCTGTGTCTTCCACCCCAGGGCGCTGCAGCCACCTCCAGCAGCCACCCATTAGGACTACAGCTAGGAAGTCTGTTTCTAACCAGCACAGGAAGAGAGATCCGAGCTTTGTCTAAAGGAGAAGAAGCTCAGTCAGCTGGCAGCTCAGGAGACACCACCAGGACCAGCTGGTACCAGGTGTTGGCACAGAACAAAGGTGCAGGACTGCCTGAGACCTGTCTCCAACGTGGGGCAGGCCAGGTCTTTCCAAAGAATGGAGACCGCAGGGCTGTGGTGAGGGAATCTGCTAGCAGAGGGGGCAAGACATCATGGAGGAGAACGGGAGGATGACTGTGAGCGAAAAGTAATGGACGCAGCCAGGACGTAGACCAGTCAAAGCAGAGGGCGTGAAATGTGGCATCAAAGCTTCCGGCACAAGGCAGAAGCCATGAGCCACAGGGGGCCAGTCAGCCATGACCACATTTTTAAATCTTTCACGTAGCCTCCACCGTGGGAATCGGAAGATTCCTTCTAGAAATAAGGTCAGTGCAGAGCTGAAGGAGGAGAACGTAGCATTAGGGTGAAAACTGGTGGCTTCCGTGAAGAAGACCTTCATCATCAGCTCCTGAGTATATCTGTCATGTTAAAACTGAAATTTTTCTTTAGTTTTTTTCAATTACAATTGACAATACTACTTATGTTAGTTTCAGGTAAATGGCATGGTGGTTAGACATTTACATAATTGTACAAAGTGATATCCCTGATAAGTCCGGTACCCACCGGGCACCATACAGGGTCATTACAATATCACTGACTGTATGCCCTATGCTGCACTGTACGTCCCCGTGACTATTTTGTAACGGCCAATTTGTGCTTCTTAATCCCTTTGCCTTTTTCTTCCAGCCGCCCATCTGGCAACCATCAGTTTGCTCTCTGTATCTACGAGTCCGTTTCTGGTTTTGTTTGTTCCTTTTGTTCTCTGGAGTCCACAAAACTAAAGTTGTTCTAAGTTAGGTACTGCCTCCTTTGGAACCAAGTCATTTAAAAAAGACCAGCAATATGATGTCATTTTATAAACTCAATAATTAATACTAAACAAAAATGTTCATCTGGAAATAGTCACAGGTACTTTAAAAATGGCAAAGAAAGTTCTCCTTGCACCTCATCTGGCCCTGAACACCTGAACCATTAATGCTACTGACAGAAGGAAACAGGAGTGGTTAATGTTAAAGCCGGCCCTTAGTGCCAAGGTTCCAAGCAACCGTTAAGGAGGTGACATGTGTACACAACAGAAACCGCATCCCAGCGTGGCCAAGGGGACAACCTAGTGAAACTCCAGCCCAAGGACTTCCGGCGGGGGAGGGGGGGAGCAGGGCAGGTGCAGGTCACAGCAACGACCTTTACCCGGGGTTCCCATTAAAGCGAACACTCCCAGCACATCACGGAGCTCCCACAAGCCCTGGGGTTCGCTTACAGAGCTTTCACAGGAGTACAGGGTATCATCCTTGAACTAGGCCTAATTATGCAGGACAACCCAGAATCTTAAAGGCCAAGAGCCTAATTTGGGATTTGCTCGGGGACCAAGACAATGCTAGTTGGTGCTGACTACCTTAGGGAAAAAAAAATTTTGTGTTCTCACTGAGGTCACTTCTCTTTCTAACCAATATTACTAAGCAGTAGTGGAAGTAAGAGTTTCTGAATAATTTCAAGTAAGAGACCAAAGTCTATTGTAAACTGTGTTCATATTTCTAAAAGCATCACTGAAAAGTTCAGTTTCACTGGGTATTTTGTTTTGTTTGTTAGCTTATTTATTTACTTCACTCACACTGATGCCAGCTTTTCACAACCAAAAACACACAACCCGCGGCCATATGGCTGGAACCGCCCTAAGGTACGTGTCCACGGCACACACTGCCTGAAGGCCAGCGAGCTCAGAGAAGGATCGGAAAACGGCATCACGCACAGGCATCAAACACATATGCAGCAAAGAACTGAATGCACAAAGTTATGTGTGCAAGCATGGCTCTTTAAACAGTTTATGTATCAAAAATGTCCCCTCTCTAATGTCTTAATTCTCTGATATATTTAAAACCCACAAAACACTGCGTGATCAGGATGGCATGCAGACGTATATAGATGCGTATTTGTAATTGTAGGTTTTTTAGACATCTACAAAATCAGCAAGACAGATTTGTATGTTGGATCTACACTCAGTTCATTAAACACTATCAGTGATTTCATAGCCAGGGATCAAGTTACCTAGAAGTTTTCAACTCTCCCTAATAAGGATTGCAAATTAGAAACCTGTAGACAGGTTTAAACTTTCTTCATCTCTCAACTAGAGGAATTCCCCTGATATTTAGGATTCAAACTGTGTTTTGCAAACAGACGAGCTTAGGTCTCATTCCCGACAGGACACACACTCTTCAAGGAAAAGCAAGTCCAACGTATAGGTTCCAGGAGCTTCAGGTACTTGCAGACACAGAACAATCCTTAAACGCAGGCAACAGTCTTGGCCTGCGTCACTGAGTGGGCCTAACGACTCGGGAATGTCCCAGGCAGGAGGAGGAGGCCCAGTGAGCTTTCCTCACTGCAGCCTAGATGAAGTCCAGGCAGAAAGTTCAAGACGGTCAGAGAAAACCCTGTTCTGGAATTCTGAACACTGTACTTGTTCCTATGATTCAGTACTCTCTTTCTGGAAAAAGGGACTTACTGTTGCAGCTGCTCACAATAGTGAGGCATAGTAAACAGAGACAAAGTTCAACTGAGTGTCTCAGAAGAGTATGTCCCAAAAGACCGAGCCACTTAAAAACAAAAGCAAAATCACTGAAAAGGCGGGAGGGGAAACGGCTTCAGGTCTCCTTCCATAAGGGGAGACACAACTCTGACCCCCTGTTCCCCTGCTTCTCAACTGTCAGGGCTGCTAGATGAGGCTACTAAAGAGGAAGTCCTTCCAGGTTCATGGACATCTAGTGCTATGGCCTCCAGGTGCCACTGTGGGCTCCTCCCACCATCCTTCCCAACAGGTGCCAGGCCAGAGCAGGTGACTCACTGAGAAGCCCCATGGCTCAGTGAGAGAAAGGTGCGGGGCAAGAGAGCCGGGGGAAACCGATGGGTGGGGGGAGGAGGGGGACAGACTGTGATTCAGTGAGATAATAAAAAGGAACACCCTCGAGTGCTGACACACGCTTCTCTGAACTGACAGACTTCTTCACAGCGAACGGCTTCCCACAGCCCTCGCCACCTCAGGCCTCCGGAGAGAACACCCACACACACCCACATGTGGCAGATGCTGATCTGCATCCCGAGTGCGAGCTCTCCCACGGGCAGGGTGCCTCACAATTCTGGGTCCCAGTGCGGTGGGGAAGGTCTCTCACCCACAGGATAAGGGTGAACTCCAACAGCCGCCCTCTGGAGGATTCTACCATACCTGCGGTCCCCCTCCCCAGACCAGTGAGCTCACCCAGAAGGGCGGCATCAGGGAGTGACTCAGTCTGGAGCCAGAATGTCTGGATCTGAATCCTGGGTTCCACCACTTCTGAGGGGGTGACCTTAGGCACTGGTGTGCCCCTGCACCACAGTTCCCGTGTTTGTCAGATGGGTACCGACAGAGCCGACCACACAGGCTTGTTGTGATGACCAATTAAGTTAAATAAATAATAAGCTCAGAACAGCGTTTGGCACATGGTAAGTACTCCACTCACATAGACAACCCTTCCAGGGACAGCGTCCAGCCTCCCCATCCCCCGACCCACATGAACACGGCCACTTCCGAGGTCACATCTCTGGCACTGCCATTTATAGCCTCCAGTTCCAGGGCCCATCTGGCATATGCGCAATTAGCTGCACCTTCAAACGCCACTTTTCTCTGTGTAGAAGGAGGCCTGTGCAGAAACGGCACGCAGTGGAGCAGATCTGTCTTCAGTGCTACCCCTGCCGGACCATTAGCCAGCTCCATGTCTCTGGACAAGGGCTGACCAGAGTGGGACTGGTCCCAGCATCTACCTCACAGGGTGACACAGGGTTACCAAGGCTGTGCATGTAAAGCAAGGCATAAATGTAAGTACTCAGTGGGTGACAGGAATCAATACTAGTATTACTGTAGTGGTTAACATTTATTTTTCTGTTCTTGAAGGTCTGTTAGTCTCCACACGGCCACACACACACACACACACACACACACACACACCCACCACCACCACCACCACCACCCCGCCTCCACCTTCTAATACCATTAACTCACTATAGTCTGAAGTTTGCCAAATGGCAAAGTCATACATGGGGGAAAAAATACCAGACAGGAAGCAGAGAAAATGTGGCTTCCGGTCTAGGCTCTCAGATGACTGGTGTGTGACCACGCACACCCCCCTTACAACTACTTTGGCTTCCATGCCTCAGGTACAAAGAGAAAGGGGAGGATCTGCAGAGCAGCACTGTCACTTTCAGGCCCCAAAACCAGTCATTTCAAGCACATGACCACCGTTTATCACTTTCTCCCAGTCCAGGGGCTCCCCCCTGGAGCAGGTGGCTCTGCAGGACCTATGCCTCTGGTTGGATGGGAGGCAGGGACAGCCCTGCAGGTTCTGAGGAATGGCAAGTGCAGGGGCGGGAGAGGTCTTACCAGGGGCAGGAGGCATGCCCTTGGGCCACGATCAAAGGGCCTGGGCTAGACTGGCTCCCTCTTCTCATCTTTTTTACTGCGTGGGGAGAACCCATCTCTAGCCATTCACTCCCGGTTCCGGAGTGCCTCTCGTTCTTGGAAACACAGTAGAGCAGTCCCCGCTGCAGTCCTTCGTCCAGGCCTCCGTCGTCCTTGGCTTCAGAGATGGACCCAGCCATTGCACAGGCCTCACTCAGTTCTGAAAATCCATGCTCCTAAAAATGGTCCGTCCTTCCTTCCTTAGAGACCTTTGCTTCCTATTCTGGACAAGTGAAATGCTTGATCGTGAAGAATTTCATAGCCATATGCCAGAGGACACGGTAAAACACAAGTGTTAATCATTTTTTAATGAAGGGTGCCAACGGGCGAACAAAAGCATCTCAGTGTGAGTTCTGCAGTGGGAGAGGCCAGCCACACGAGAGAGTCCTTTTTAAGTGCTTTGGTTTCAGGCAGGAGTCAAAATTCATATCCCTTTTATTTTAAAACACGAACCATGCGAGACTGTCCCATAAAATTACTGTTTGCTGCTGTGTGCTCTCTGCTCCTCGGTGACTTCAGTAAAGCCAAACAGCGCAGTTCTCTCGTCAGTTACGCGCGGCCCCAGAAGGCTGCTCTGCCCTTATCCAGGGGCACTTATTTCTGATCACTGTTCTCATTACCGATCTAATAAAATCAGAGTCTTGTTTTGTTATGACCAACCAAATGATTCAAATGATGCTCAAAATTCAACACTCCAACCCAACAGCCTGGTGATGAGGCTACTGAGCTGACATTAATTTAAAATGATTTATAATTTTACTTGGCATAATCAGCAAGATCTTGGATAGAGTTTTAAAAAACAAACTTCTTTTTAAAAATTCTGGTCCCAATGCTGTCGAAGACAATATTTTAACAAGATTCAGTAAAACTGACCTGATTACAATGATAATCACAGACACCAAAGGCCAGAGGGGAGAGGTTCTGGCAGGACGAAGATCTGGCCGTCAACCACGCACACCCGAAGTGGGCAGGCAGGCTGCAGGCACGGGCTGTGAGCATGAAGCTCTGTCCACAATGAGGATGACACTCACAAACACACCCAGTTCCACTCCTGACTTCCTGACCTTTGCTCCAAACTGCCCTTTAGTGGAGGTGGCCATTTACAAAAGCAAGGGCTATACTGTGCTGGGCCGTGGCCGTGGTGGGCAGGAATCACAATGCAGACTACAAGGCTGGCTGCGTGCAGGAGGGAAAGGGGCTGTGCGTCTAGAAAAACCTCCCTCCCTCACAAAGAAATCTCAGTCCAGACCCTTAAAAGGACAGAAGCACGGGTTCGTGAGATAATGGGTGAAACTGCACCAACTCTGCAAAAGTAGTTCTTGTTTTTCCCAGGACACAGAATAGTTGATTTCTCAATTGTTCTTTTGTCCTTGTCTCACTAAACTCCGCCCTTTGAAAGTAATGCTCATTCAATAGCTGCTAAAACTAAAGCACTTAACAAAAAAACCCTGATATGGCCAGCTTCCCAAACTGGAGAGTTCCTATTAATATGCATTTGCTGACCCTTGTTTATCATGGTGATTAGCAATAGCCAACTTCAGCTGGACTATGCACTCAGGTCCTGAAGAGAAGAGGCCAGGCCGGCGCCTCCAGGAGCTAACAACCTGCTGGAGATCTGAGCGCCTGCAGTGTGTAGAACAGTATATCCTGGGAGATGGGGGTGGAGAGGGTAGGGTGGGGACACAAAGATACTCTGACTTCCTTAAGCAACTGTCCCTGAAGTTGGAATCAGGAAGCACCAAGGCCACTGAGGAGCAAGACTGGCCACAGAGAACTGGGAGTGCTGGGTGGGGCGGGGCAGCATGAGAGGGGGAGAATCTTGAGAAAACCGTGAAGTTTTAACAGAAACATAATAACTGTTAGGTAAATCCATGGTTAGTTCATTCATAGGAGAGACTTGCAGTTGGAGGGAACAAGATTGGAGTGTTCCTGCTTCTGCTGGATAATCCAGGACAGTTGCTCAAAAATGCTTAAGAGAAGGCTAAAGGGCTGGATCGTGCTGACATGCTTGTGTTCCAAGCAAACTGGACTGCCTGATGACACTCATGTTTTTTTATGGGGGGTTGAGGGGGCAGTCTATCTGTCCGTCTGTAAGTAGGAATGATGGCTGAAATGGTGAAGGATATTTAATCTAGACATACCTGCTAGCTAGTTAGTATGACAAATTTTAAATAGAAGAATGAAAGTTAACCTTATGTTCTAACCTCTCTTACCCATTCAAATTCACTTTTTTAAACTTACAGGATTACTTTTGAACTTTTAAAAATGATTTCAAGGAAATAGGATGACTTTTAAGTGACTCAGTGTTTCTGGTCCAAATTCTATCAAGAAAAACTATGACACACCGCATTTAGACAGTTTTAAGAGACAAATGTGCTGCTCCATTTGGCATTGAGCCCCCCTGGTCAGCAGGCTGGTGGGGACCCGGGGCAGGGCTGCTTCGCCCTCTTTGGTTTTTGTTCCAAAGCACAGTATCCTCTGGTCCTAAAAACTGCTGTGAGTGGAACTTGTTATTTAAAGAGGTAGTTTGCATTTGACGGGATAAATAAGTATTAATCTGGAGGAGCCAACCGTACGGGAAAATATATTTGCCAATTATACCTCAGACAAGGGTTTGATCTCCAAAATATATAGAGAACTCACAAGGTCCCACACCAGGAAGACAAACGATCCAATTAAAAAATGGGCAAAGGACCTGAACAGACACTTCTCCAAGGAGGACACTCAGAGGGCCCACAGACATATGAAAAGATGTTCAGCATCGCTAGCCATCAGAGAGATGCAAATTAAAACCACAATAAGATATCACCTCACACCAGTCAGAATGGCTATCATTAATAAATCAACAAACAACAAGTGCTGGGGAGCATGTGGAGAAAAGGGAACCCTAGTGCACTGTTGGTGGGAATGCAGACTGGTGCAGCCACTATGGAAAACAGTATGGAAGTTCCTCAGAAAACAAAAAATGGAACTGCCTTTTGACCCGGCAGTTCTACTGCCGGGATTATACCCTAATGATCCTGAAATACCAATTCAAAAGAACCTACGCACCCCAATGTTCATAGCAGTGTTATTTACAATAGTCAAGTGCTGGAAACAGCCTAAGTGCCCATCAGTAAATGAATGGATCAAAAACTATGGTACATTTACACAATGGAACACTACACAGTAGGAAAAGGGAACTCCCACCCTTTGCAACAGCATGGATGGAACTGGAGAGCATTATGCTGAGTGAAATAAGCCAGGCAGTGAAAGACAAATACCGTATGATCTTACCTATAAGTGGAACCTAATCAACAAAAGAAATAAGCGAGCAAAATAAAACCAGAGACATGGAAATAAAGAACTGACAGTGACCAGAGGGGAGGGGGGAGGTGATAATGGGAGAAAGAAGGGGAAGGGTCAAGTCAAGGAACATGTATGAAGGATCCCTGGACAACGTGGGGGGTGGAGGTTGAATGTGGGAGGTAGGGGGTGGGTAAGGCAGAGGAGAGTATTGGGGTAAAAATGGGGACAACTGTAACTGAACAACAATAAAACATTCTTTTTGAGGAACAGAAAAAAAGTATTCATCTGGCTCAGGAAAAAAAATAAACAACCACACTCAAGGGAGACTCTGTGAATATAGTGTGATCCTGAAAAGGTATTTGCAATGCTTCTTGCAACCTATCCCTTCCCACTAAATCCCCTCTCAGTTCCCGACCACTCAGGACATTTTCAGGAGAGGAAAGTGCTCCAGTGGATGTGACTGAGAAAACTACAAGCTTGTTGCCTCGTATCAGACATTTAATGACTATGAGAACCCTAACTTCCTCAACAGAAAGAAAGCAAAGTTGAAGCGGCCTGGCTGGTAGTGGCCATTCCTCAGAAACCATACAGCCAAATCCAGAAACCAGGCGGTGGGGTGATCTCCTTTCTGCCTCTGGATGGTGAGAAAGACAGGTCACGTTCACATATCAGCAACAGAAACTTCTGCAGTGCGTTCATGAGCCTGGTTCTGAGCCAGTGCTGGGACAGCAAAATGACCTCAAAAGGGTCAAGGCTAGTGGAGTGACACAGAAGGTGGGCACAGCACAGAGCGGCCACTGCCATGGCAACAGTCAAGACAGGTGCCTTGCTCTGTCGGGGATCAGAGAAGGCCGCCAGCACAAGTCCCGAGTGCGAGCTCTGCTCAGATCACTGTGGTCCCCCGAGGCAGGGGCGGGCAGGAGAGCGGCAGGAGGAGAGCGCAGAAGCCATTGTGAGGGGCTGAGTATGTGTGTGCAATACATTATGATGAGGGACCTCTCCAATATTTGCAGCATTAAAGTGACAAAATCAGACTTGCATTTTAGGGAAAAAAGTGATCTGTAGGTACCTGCAAGGGTGAGGCAAGTGCCAGGAAGGAATAAATTTCCCTGAGTAACTGCGTCATGTTGCACATCTTGCACATGAGCTCGCAGAGGCCCACGCAGGCTCTGAGGGGAGCTGTTCAAAGGGGGGCAGCTGAGCCCCAGATCCAGCGATTGCTGCCAGTGCAGTGGAAGGGGCAGGGAAGGGGGTGCATCTGGAGGGTCGGGAAGGCCAGTCAGGAAGCCCGTGCAGCGATGTAGGCGAGAAAGGGAAAGGACCAGCGCCACCGCAGCGGAGGGGCCTGTGTAGGAACTGCTGAGGCGGGAGAACAGGACGCGGCGGCTAACAGGCTATGCAGGTCAAGACTGACACAGATTTGTACACCTACTGGAACGATGCCATTTCCTGGAGCAAGAACATGGGAGAAGAGACGTGTTGGGCAAGATCATGAGTTAAGAAGCACTTGAGATCTCTGTGCGTGTACATCAGGCACGCAGAGATTTGGAATCTGCAGGGGTGAGGAATGCCAGGGATATGAACAAGATGCCCACGGTGAGGGTGTGGAGTAGGAAGACAGGAGGACCAGGGATGTGCCTTGAGGAACTGAGAAAACTGCCAAAGGGAGCAAAGAGCAGGCCAAGGGGGAAGACTGAGGAGGCCAATGTTCTGGAAGGCGAGGCAAAGAGATGGAAGGGGGTGTCTTTGGTCAGCAGAGACCAGCGGCTAACACTGCTGTTCCCATCCGACCACACTAACATTTTATCCTAAAATGCAGTAAGGAGATTGCTGAGCAGAAACAGCAGATCACCTCTGAGACACACTTTCAAAGTGGGCATCTTGCATTTTAGCTGGATCCTCGATTTTTTTACCCCTAGCATTTCATTAAAAGAAAAAAAGTCCCAAGGATACTTTATCTGGTGAGTCACTGCAATTAACAGCAGTTAGCACAAGGTCAAGCTGAGGAAGAATGTGAACAATACAATGCTGGAGATGCTGCTGGGGGCGTGAGAGGGGGGCTGGAGGGAAGGAAATAGCTGGACAATGCACAGATGTCTACGTTTTTGCTGCCAGGAGTTTAGACAAACAGGAAAACCTTAAACTTCTCCAACAGGGGCCGCCTGGGTTTGCCTGATGAGCAGAGGGGCTGAGCACATGACTGGAACACAGAATAGAAGGCTGTGATTAAGGCTGAAAGAACTTCCCACAGAACCTACACACAGCCTCACTGGCAGAGAAACTCGAGCCGGCTTACCCTGCGCCCAGACCATGCTCCCTCGGCCTGTGGCCCGCCCACCGCTGGTCCACGGGGTTGGGCCTCATGGTCTGTGGGGTCATGTGAGCTGCACCCACTCGTGAGACTCAAATAGGGCCAAGACACCAAATATCACAATTTCAAAATTTCCTGCTGACATCTAGCAGAATTTACGGGTATGAAGCCTCTAAGGGAGAACCAAAGAAAAAAAATGCCTGGTGAAATTATCCAAACAACCTGCTCTATTCAACAACCATATCACAAGGGCGTTATAAGAATTATTAGAAATCCTCTGCACTTCAAAAGTTAGGGATATCATTACATGTTTTCTCCTTGTAAACATTTATATATTTCTCCCTATTCAGCAAAAAATTTTAAAACTATACAAATGAGGAAGATTTCTTGAAATAATTAAAGTTCCAGAACACACCTGGGTGATACCCCGTAACTGTTGAACACACATGCTTTGCTATCTCCACAGTGGGGTCTCTCAAGCGTGACACTTTCAACATTTGGGGCCAGATAATTCTCCTGAGTGCTGGTGTTGTGCATTGTATGATGTTCAGCAGGACCCACAGCCTCTTGCCATTACAAGCCAATAGCACTCTCCTTGTTATGTAATAGAAAAGTACTTTAGATACTAAAAAGTGCTCCCGGGGGACAACTCTGCTCTAAAAGGTACAGGATCTAGACTGAAATGAGGTTCAAGTCCTGGCTGTGGCACACAGTAGCAAAACCAACTTAGGCCTCAATTTCCCCAGCTGTAGATCTGAGCAGTACTACCTACCTTCATTGGGTTGATGTGAACATTAACTGAAAAAATGCACGTAAGATGTTCTACACAGGGTAAGCATTTAGTAAATGGTAGTGATGACAATGGTTAAAGACAGTTGTTGGCCCATGACCTTGGAAGACAGAATCAGGAAGGTCATTCATCTGACCATCTGGTAAAAACACACAGCTCAAGTCTAAACAGTCCGTACAAGGGCACTTACGTTAGCAGGCCAGAAACAAACCGCGGATGAATACTAACCTTGATGGAAACCGTGCTGCATTCATCCCTTCTGGAATGAAGGGGGTGGGGGTAGGAATAAAGGGGAAAGAAGTGAGATGGCAAAATAGCTACAGACCAAACAGAAATATCCTGCGACAAGGAGAAAAAGGTAAAAACTCACACCTTTTAAAAACTGGGCCACAGACTGAAACAAATTTGTGGCTACATTTGGGGAGAGGGCGCCATGGTAAGAGTTGGTGAACCCCACACAGGCGGGGATGGTCACTGGATGGGGAAGAGAGCAGCCCCCAGTGGATGGCGCATGGAGGGAAGTGACGCGGGCACACACACCGAAGCAACAGGGAGATGTGAGCACTGCAAACTCTCTTCGGCCAAGAGCTGTCGACGCAGCTGAGCCTGCTGAGGCAGGGGGCAGGGCCACCCAGGGCCTCCCCAGAGCCCACTGCCTTTGAGGAGAGTCATGGGGAGCCTCGCACCGTATCTCTCCCCGTAGCTGTTTTCTGGCCCCTCAGTGGGACTGGCAGGATTTTATACCCGTCAGTGGGAAACACTGCCACAGGCAGAAGAGCCACCCTCTCAGCCTCCTGCCCCAGCCTGAAACCGGAGCCCTGCACTGCCACCTCTGCACACACAGGGAACCGAACCGCCGCCTCTCCCGCTCAGCCCCACGCCGGTCGAGCTTCACATGTGGGGTGGGTTTGGATGGAATAATCAGAATGCAAACACTGTGAGTTAATCAGCATCCAGAACTTTTTGTGTAAAAACAGTGGCTTTATCCAGTAAATAAGCTGTTTAAAACAGTCATCTGACTCAGAGAGAAAGCCCACACTAAGTTGGATATCTCTTCGAATCAGTCATTCAAAAATACAACCAAGTCTTTATGAGACAAGAGCCTGGAAACAGTGAAATACCCTTCTCATTGTCCTTTTTTCTGCCCCACATTTTACTTATGTCTCAATAATATGCAGTTGTCTATTGTGTCATTCAAATGCACCATATTTTTCTTTTTTCATTAAAGTAAAATAAATCACCCAGAATAGTAGTAGGCTTGTGCCCAGCATTTAAGGCCACACACATTAACATTCAACAATACACCCACACATCTATATAATCTGAGCCCAAAATGAGTCCACACAAAAACCCAGTGGAGGCGAGTGATTTTTTTACCCCGATGTGCTATTATGTTCTTGTCAGCTGAATGTGCTCTAAGAACCAAATGAGGAAAACAAGACAACCCTCCTTTCTTTCCTGAAGGAGGCCACACAGTGCCCTCCAATTGACCCCAACACCAAATCAAAGGCATCACATGGTACTTACATTCTAGGGTAATATTTGCAGGATAAAAACTTCCACAGCACAGCTTCGAAAGTAAAATGTTTAACATAAATGAAGTGTCTGACAGGCAGTAGAGGTTAGAAATTTGAAAAACAGGCAACAAATATATACTTGACTTAAAACATCCTAAACCATTTTGAGAAACTCCAGAAAGTTGAATGCTAACCTCACTTTGTCAGAATTAATTTGGGAAACATTTAGTCCTGCGTGAAGGAGAATCGGACTTCCCCAGCCAGTGTTTGGTCAAGTCACCGTTTCCACAGCGAGTTCCTGTCAGTGTTCTGTCTGAGTAACGAAGTGTTTCTCTCCCACCTTGGCTGGGAGGACGGACAGGGGGCCAAACACCTTGGAGACAGAAAAACAAACAGACTCACTTATGTTTTTAACTCAGTTCTGTCTGGAAATCAGGAAGCAAGACTGAAGATCAACCTTTGGGGAAGCTCTCAATGCTGAGTTTTTTGTTAATTTTTTTAAAGTTCAGATGAGAAATCACCGAGAGTGAAGAAGTGAAGAAGGCAAACAAATGGCGACCTGACTTTTGGATCGCCTCGGGGAGGCACGGTCTACCCCCAGCACTTGGGATCATTTTTAATTCAGAAGGATCAGCAGTTTGGATTGGCTTCCTGTCCCATTATTTTGCCTGACCCTTGTGTTTGTAGATTTTATATACAAAGTCCCTGCCTAAAAACGAAGGGAGATGGCCAATTTCCCTGTACAGCAGGTCCTTGAATAACGATTTCATTCAACATCACTTCATTATAATGCTGATGAGGAAAAAAAAGTCGATTCCCAGCAGGGGCCGCTGTGTGTGGGGAGTTAGCTCCACACAGGGGTTTTCTCTGGAGACTCTGGTCTCCTCCCACATCCCAAAGACATTCCCATGAGGTGCACTGGTGTGTCTCAATTGTCCCAGTCTGAGTGAGTGTGGGTGTGAGTGGCCCTGTGATGGAAGAGTGCCCTGTCCAGGGTGGGTGCCTGCCTTGTGCCCAGAGCTACCAGGACAGGCTCTGTAAACTCATGACCCTCACCCAGAATAAACAGGTTGGAAAAGAACGATCTTACTCATTTTTATTAATCTTTCTAAAATATAGGTATAGCTCACATTTATTTCAATGTTTAATAGTGGAAGGGTTTTGGGTCTTTATTTGGAAGTTTGGTGATGGTTTTATGACCAGAAACATGCTATAGGAACTTAACTCTTATTTTTATCGATTAACTTAGAGTAAAATTGGTTTCATTAAATGTCATTTCACTTAAAGTCAGTTTCCAAGTCCCTACCAACAACATTAAGTGAGGACTTACTGTACTTCCAGTGACGTCAAGGAATGAAGGATTTCAGATTTTACTTAATTTACATGAAAAGGAAAAAAAAAGATTGTGAAATTTTAAAATTTCATTATTACAACAGTTTTTAGTCCTATCAAGAGTAACTGAACAGCTCTGGCCAGTGTGGCTCAGTTGGATGGAGCATAGTCCTGTAGGCCAAGGGGTTGTGGGCTTGATTCCTGGTCAGGGTACATGCCTAGGTTGCGGGTTCGATCCTCAGTTGGAGTGCATGTGAGAGGTGGCTAAAGGATGTTTCTACCACCCTCCCCAACCTCTCTCCCTTTCTCTCTCTCTAAAAATCAGTAAGCATGTCCTCAGGTGAGGATTACAGAAAAAAGTAACCAATTTCATTCAGCAGGAAAGATCAGCTAACCAACCTCCCTCTGCTCCCAGCTTTATTTGTCCAGACACTTGAAGTTTATTGAACTGCCTGGATAAGACTGTGAAGTCAGAGACGCTTCCTGTTCTGGTGCTGAAGAGAGTAAGAATGGGCAGGAGCTGGGATGATGAATAGTAACATCCAATACTCATCAATCTCTACTTTTCATTTTTCTTGTTTCTCAGGTCTGATAAACTGCTTTATTTTCTGAACCTGACAGTTGCTAGGACTTCTCATTGATTACAATCGATCTCTGAACCACCACTATCTGTCTAAAATTGGATCTTTCTTTAGGGAAATTGTGCTCCCAAGGAAAAAAATCCTGAACTGTTTAAACTGATGCTTTTCCGATGGGCATTTTGCTGCAGAACCATATCTGCTGTGCCCTTCTGAGTTAAAATACACCTATGAGATAAGCACCATTGTCCTAATTCAACCTTATTCACTCACTCCCATCTTAATCTCAGACTGTCCACCTCTGTGTTCTTTCCAACTCATTGCCATGTTTGTGCATTTGTTGCAGAATGTATTTGTGCAGTCACTAAGAACGATAGTGACATTTAAAGGGGCAAGCACTGTGTACCATGAATGTGCTGCTGTTGAACATGCTTTCTGTGAAGCACTATTATCTTGTTTCACAAAGGCCAGTTAAGCCAATCAGTAACTTAGAGCAGTCCCTCCAGCATCCAAGATACAGCATCCACATTCAAAAGACACCTAATACTGACGATCAAAATTCCATTTTAACAAGTCTAATGCTAATAAATTTTGAAAAATTGCTTTTTAAAAACACATTCTTCTACTGGACACAGAAAGCCAAATGTTAATTGGCAGAGCCTTGTCAAAGACAAGCACCTTCATACCTTAAAATTAAAAGCTTACCCATACCACCCTGGCCAGATAGTTCAATTGGTTAGAGCATTATCTTAGTATGCCAAGGTTGTGTGTTTGATCCCCGGTCAGGACACGTACAAGAATCAACCAATGAATGCATAAATAAGTAGAACAACAAAGCAAGATTTTCCTTTCTCTATCAACTTTTTAAAAAAAAACCTAACTTAAAAAAAAAAACTTTACCCAAACCAACGCCTGAAATCCTATAGCAGGTGTCTTTGTAAAAACTGAGAAGTACTTTCACTGGTGACCTCACTGTCACAGCATTCCTGGGAAAGGTTGGGAAGACCTGCTAAAATACAGCATTTGCCCTGAAGCATGAAGCCACAGGTTGCCTCCTAAAAGTGTTTTGCAATCTGCAGGCAGCAGGGCTTCAGTGTAGGATGGAGCCCCGCCACGCAGCAAGGCCAGTGTGGAGCTGGATGATAAAATGCTCACAGCTTTAAAAACAGAAAGCATTACATGAAGAGACAGATGAAAGGATTTGTGCAACAAATCACTGAATTTTCACAATCCTGTAGTCTCACGAAGGGAAATCATCTGACAGACTGAATCATGAATTTTTGCAATGCAAGAATTTATCAAAGCCTCAGGGTATGAATCACAGCCACAAAATGCTTTTTAACATCCTTGTAAAAACCAGCCTATGAATGTAGCAACTCTTTCAAAAGCACTTGTCTTTTTGCTTTAGGTATTGACAGGTTTAGCAGTCTGTAGAAATAATTAGTGAAATCTACCTAAAGATTAAATTTCTGGAAACTAGAAGAAGAAAGGGGGAAAAGTAAACACTAATGTTTCCATCCAAATGCATCTAGTGTCAGTCCACTATTCGGGAGTCCGTGTCACTGTCTTTCCAAGTGACCACAGAGACACGAATCCGAGAAGGGTGTGGACTGAGGTGCATTTCCCAGATGGTGGGCAGGGGTTCCGCGGCAAGGCTGACAGCACCCTGGCCGGCTGCCTGACTGCCGACAGGTGGGCATGTCCAGTCAGGCCAGGGGCGCCCAACGAGCCAGGATCTGCCACGATCTGGTGCAGACCGGGCAGGGCATCAGCAGGCGTCAGAGACACGGCCTCTGTGCTCCGAGTCCACGGGCACCCTTTACCAACGGGACCAGGGGGCTGAAATCTTCTCCTTCCTAGGGACACTCATTGCTCAGCTGCAGGGAAACTTAACTTAGGTCTCACTCAGTGCTTTTCAAAAACCGGATTCCAGAAGACATCTTCCACATTCCTGGTATTGCTGCTCCCCTACAAAAGGGTACCACGCCTTTATGAACATATGTGGCGAGTACTAAACATTAAGCCTTAACTATAGAATATTTTTAGACAAATGAAGCTTTGTTCTATTAGGTATGACAGTAATTCAAACCATATGAACAAAGTATTGCCTGGTGGCATTCCTTTGAGGATGTGTGACAAATATGTATGAGAGTAAATTGGCATGAATGATAACAAGTACTGGTTTGTCAATGCACTGTCCACATGGTGAGTTGGGGGTGGGAGGTGCGGGACGCCGTGGGAAGGTAAGTACAAGCATAATGTTTCAATCTCCTTGAACAAAGGAAATTGGCAGGGGGATGAGGGGGGAGCCCGTTCAGGCTGGAAAGAAGTCGGTGCTGGAACTAAAGGCTCATATTCCAAGGTCAGAACCCCCTTTTCAGCAGGAGAAAAGTAAAGAGCGTCATGTACGTTTCTCCCTGCCTGTATGGGTTGTTCGGTCATAAGCCATGTGCCAAAGCCCTAATCTGCAGGATCAGCTCTGAAAAGAGGAAAAGAACTCTGCCAAGCATTTATCAACACCTAAAATTGTTTCTTTTCATTCTCAGAACTAAAGCTGTTTTATTAAATATTTTAAATCTGAGGTCCACCACTCCCCTCTAAACCTGCAGGCACTACCTCAGATTTTAAGCCATTGCTCAAAGAAAGAAAGGGGGAAAATGCCAGAGAGGCAACCAGAATGACAAGAGGGGAGACCCCTGAGCCTTCCCCAGGCCTGCAGGAGTGCAGACATCTGGCTGAGCCTCTGCAGGGCTGCTCCTCACTCAGCCTTCCTGCACAGCCCAGGAGACCAGCGCCCCAGAGGGCATCCTAGGAAGGAGCAGCTGGGCAGCTGTGGCCAAACCACCATGGGATACCTGCTGGATGCCAGTGGAGGGAGAGGAGGACAATGAGGCTGGACTCCATGCCCCAGGGGGGTACAAGCAGGGACCAGACACCTGGCCTCATAAAACCCTGCAGTCCCTTCTAGAAGGAAAGCAGAGGGGGCTTTCAGGGGCCAAAGGCTGAGACAACAGGCAAGGGCAGCTTCCAGGACTGGCCCCAGCACTGTGCTTGGGGCCACAGGGAGGAGCAGGAAGCAGGGCGATCCCAGGAATCAGCCTGGTGCACAGGAGGGAGCACTGGAGTGGGAGTCCAGGAAGCTAGTTGCTCCTTTCCCAGCGCCACCATGAACCAGCAGTGTGTCCCTGGGCAGGTTGCTCTGGACCTCCGCCGGCGCCTCCACACCACAGGCGATTAGAAAGTGAGTTGTCAGGGGACACTCAGCTCCAACGCCTGCGACTCCGTGATGAACTGTCCTCAGGCCTCGCCCACCCCTGTGCTGACTCATTCCACCACATGGTGACTGCTGGGTTTGCTTTTCCTGACCATCGTTAGGATTCGAAACAAAACAAGAACCCAAAGGCAGAACTCCAGATGTAGGCTCAACGTCCCCTACTTTCCACGTTACTGAAGCAGATGCAGATCCTTGGGGATAGCAAATGGCCCAGGTTTGGCCCCCAGGACCTCATCTGGCCCATGGCCTCCTCTGCCCAGGCAGGCCTTCGCCAACCCCCCTCCGCTCTGACAAAACTACTCTGCCTCCTGCCAACGCCGGACGGGAAGGCAGAGACTGGACGAGGCCCAGGGATTTCATGTAGAGGAACATTGCCAAAATCACACAGCCGCCTCAACTTAAGCTTTTCACAGCTTAGAATATTATGTTTTGCCCTCTGCTGTAAGTCCATGGCAAAAACGTAAATGCTTTAATGTTATTTTGTTTGAAGCTGAATAAGTTTGCTAGAGTGTAGGAAGAAAAACTATCAACGTCACAGGAATAAAAGGGGAGAAAAGCCGTTTTCCAGTGTCTGAGGACTGCTCCCATGCCATTCCAGTTCTGTGTCCCACACAAGGAAATGTGGTTTCACCTGAGCCCTGGGACACCATACCCCACACGGTAAGACAGGAAGGAACGGTCTTATGACAGAAATCAGCCTTGCCAAGGAATCAGAGAGACAGCTCTGCCCCCCACCCCCGCTCCCCCCGCCCCCCCACACCCAAGTACATGAGGACCCTGGCCTTCCCTCCAGTGATTTGCTCCGAGCAAATCACTGTGGGAAACAGAGATAAGAGACAAACCTCAGAAAGCCCCTTCGGGGCACAGACCTCCTTCACATCTCAGTCCCCAGCCCTGCTTGCCTCATCTCCCCAGTGCTCCTGGAGGGGAGAGGGATGACCGCAGTGGCCAGCAGGAGGGAGGGAGGGAGGAACTGAGAAGAGCAAAGACCTAGGGCCCTCTCCTCCAGCAGGGTTACCCAAAGCTGGCCCAGCTGGCGAGAGGGAAGGGGCCAGGAGAAAAAAAACCATCCATGGGAGCACCTCCCCCACAGCCCTCTGGCCCAGGCCCCCAAGCTCCGCCTGCTAACTCCCAGCCCCACCCGCTCTGCTGATGCCTTTTGCACCCCCCACCACCCCCACACCAGGCCTGGTGGGGATGGAACTCCCAGACCCTGACCACAGAGGCGTCACAACTGGTGACCACTAGACTACAGAGCCTCACCCCCGGACTCCTCCACAGACCTGACCACACTATTTCCACAGGCCAGTAGGCTCTGGATTCAGACACAGATGGGTAACAACTTCTGCAATACAATCAAAATCACAAGGTGGAGCCTACCGGTCTCGGTGCTATAGAAATCAGACTAACTGTTGATACCCTTGGGAAGGACTTAGGCATTCTCCTTTAGGGAAGCTTGAGTCAATCAGAAGACCCATGAAAAGGAGCTCACTGGGTTTTCTTCTGAGAAGTTCACCCAGTCACGGCTTCCACGGTG
Source organism: Trachops cirrhosus (assembly GCA_028533065.1). Classification (NCBI taxonomy): domain Eukaryota; kingdom Metazoa; phylum Chordata; class Mammalia; order Chiroptera; family Phyllostomidae; genus Trachops; species Trachops cirrhosus. The sequence goes on along the minus strand of CM052540.1, from coordinate 148,416,861 downwards.
AGACTTTCTGAGGAGCCCCTGCCAGGCACAGATGCATGCCATAGACGGAAATCAGCTCCGCAGCCCACACGTGACTGTGCAGAGTGTGGGGGTCGCCCGCCGGCCACACCCCGGGGGGTGAACCTACCTGGCGCACAGGGAAGGAGGCCATTATTCAAGCAGAACTTGGGCAGTAGAGGTACGTGCCTCTTCGAACGCACACAATCAGTCAGCCAGATGCCCCACTCCCCCCCAAAAATCCCCCACCCCTTGAGATACAGGAGTGCTGTTTTCTCACATCTAGAAGAAACTTCAACAGCTTATAGAGCCAGTACAAGTTTTGCCCTTGCCTCTCTCACCCGACGCTGTCTCGCCTGTCACGCTGCTTCCCCGAGAGTCCAGAGGAAAAGCCTGGCCTCCCGAGGAATGGTTTCACTCCTCCCACTGGACAAACTACTGCCTCGTGGAAGTTTTAAAGTTGTCAGAATGACTTTTACCTCACAGCTTCAATGTCTGGGCTATTATTCGTCTGCCCTGACGGTTTTGATAAAGTCTGTTCCATTATTTTAGAGGATCCTGTTACACACCAAATAGCACATGCCCGTGTTTTACTGAATTTGTCATTACGTCTACAATGTCTGGAGTCTCCCCAGCTATATGCATTTTTACCGGCAAAATTATAATACACAATACTAGTAATATTAAAGTGTCACCACCACTGTGCAAGAAAAACGTTGTTAGGATGACGAGAAACAGCTGCCAAAGCACCTGCCTTTATTCAGCTTAGGCCAAACACAAGATGATGCAAACGGAGTGGGGGTGACTTCCCTGGCTGAGCACCTTCCTCAGAGTCCTGATGATCATGGACGACTATGTCACTCAAAGTGTGATGATCCTGGACCAGCAGCATGGGCATCAGCTGGGAACTTGTTGGAACTGCAGACTCTCCCCAGCCGGAGCTCCTGAATCTGCATTTAGCAATCCCAGGCACCGTGCAGTTCAGGAAGTACTGAAGCATTGCTCTAAGACCTTTCTTCTTCCTCCCACCTGACACGCCTCACCTTGCTAGCACACATACAGTGGCCTCCGGTCCGAGATCAGCCTCTGTTCCCTGAAGGCCACTGAAGTTTTCTTCAAGGGGCCCAGTTGCCATGGCAACCCCACTCTGGCTGGCATCCACCCTCCTGGCTGAACCCTGGCCCATTTGGCCTCCTCCATTGAACTCTCCAGGATAGTTCGAAACGTGCAAGGCGCTTTTGTGCCCCAAAAATGTTTGTTAATTCATGAGGAAAAAGATCTATTTTTAGGTGTCCACTGCCAGCGCATACTGGCTCACCCAGTCCCTCTCCTCCCACTTGTCCAATTAGAAAGATCGTATTGTTTCCTGGCATACAATTCCAAAGCCACCAAACACCAGCGGGGGACATGGAGAAGGCTCCAAGAACAGCCCTCGGTGAATGGAAACAAGATGATTTCTGCTCAAAGTAATGTTCTCAGCACCCACCCTTTCTTCCCAACACGGACCCCATGCTGAAGGGACGCCAAGGCCACGTGGAAGTAACAGAACACCGACATATGCAACATGTATTTTTGTCTCCTCAAAATACAGCAGAAAGAAGGGAGAACCAATCAGCTAACTCTCCCTTTATCCCACCCAAGCTGAAAGCTTACCAGTCTAATTCCAATTTGCCAAATGATAGATGAATCCAACTTTTCCTCATATGGAGGAGTGGGCATAAGAAGGGAGGATACGAAATTGAAAAGCTTCTGACCTAGCAGTGTTTGCAAATTTGACTTTTTAGGGGGAGCCTGGAAATGACCGTGAACGCACGATTTACTGTGTTCTCTTGGTGTGCCACAGGGAGGGCAGATGTGTCAGGCCACCTCCCTCTTCTCTGTGCACAGCAGACAGCACTGACTCATCACAGTGCTTTTCCCACTGGGCCGAGATGCTGCCTTAGGGACCTTCCCAACAGAGGCCCAGTCTTGCAGAACCTTGGAGCACACCCCTGACTCCTGAATCAACAAGCACATTTGCACGGGACTCCTGCTCACTGACGTGTGCTCACTGGAGTCAGAGGTGCTGGGCAAGACGCACAAAGTGAAATGGATTTGCTATCCTGGTCTATGATCTTGGGCTTTCTGAACTCCGCATCCCCATTTCTATTCCAGCTTCTCCAGAAGTTTCATACTGGAGGCCTACAGACAACAGAGGACCCATTAAATGTTTTAAGAATTAGTAGCAAACATTCAAAGTTTGGAAGGCAATGTAAAAATCCAGATTTGTGGCTCTCCCTGTGAGGAAAAAAATCAGCATACCTGGCAATACTGGGCCTACATTTCCACATGATAATAGGCAATGAGAGCTAAGTAGCGGCTGCTCTCTCTAGAGTCTCCAATTTACCCCAGTCTCCACTCCTCCCTATTGCTTTGCAGCAGCCTCTTTTACTCACTCCAGCTGTTTACCTGAATGTGTGGCCATGCCATAATAGGCTAACATTGTTTTTTCAAAATCAACAAGAACAATCACCCATGACACCATCACCTTCACATTTAACTCTTTTCACTACCTACGAAGGTGAGCAGCCCTACCTGCACTGGCACAGTTTCCCTTTCCCCGCATGACCCCTGTGCTGGGGAGAGGAGCACTTGCCGTGTGAGCTGCCTGTTCATCTAGCTCTTGTCCTGTTTGAGATCCACAGGTTGTCTGAGGTCAGCACACACCTCCCACAAATCTTTCCCTTGGCTAGTGCCTAGCACCAGGTACACACCAGGAAGCACGATCCTGAAGAGCAGGAGCTATAAGTCTGCAACAGAGTTCAAGTTCCTAGCCCTGCCCCTCAATAGCCTGTGAGGACCCTAAGCAAGCCACTAACCGCTCCCCCCTAGTCTGTCTCATTTGTGAAGTTAGAGACAGCACGTAACTCAGTACTCCACTGAGGTGTCGTGGGAACTACACAAAGACCGTGAGGTACTAGCACAGAGTCTAGCACACACGTGCACTCAGCAGAGGTGGTTATTGCTCTTATTATACACAGTTGGTGCTTACAAACTTAGCTGACTACCCCATCACCTTTGACTATCCCACTTCCCACAGAAACTAGAGCTTGCAGACCCTCGGCACTGTCACCGAGGGTAGGGAACGATGCACTGCAGCCCATGGGGACTGGTCTCTGGACAGGCTACCCACGGCAGTGTCCAGGGTTGTGGGCAGTTGGGATGCCAACCTAAAGCCACCCAGCCATGCTTGGCATTTGCCCACCTAGCCCCCTCACGACTCCTGCACAAACCAGCTAAACTTTTTTTAAAGTTATTAGCATTTCCATAGGCCTCCCTTTGAAGTTAATAAGATATATTTTTACATTCTGTTCCAAGCCACACAAATCCCTCCCTTCCCTGATCTCACCCTGCCCTTGGTTAGGGCCACATCGTTCAGCATGTAATGCTCTCGCAATGTCACACAGGCCTGTTCGCTCCAGGACAATGCTCAGCGGTCTCTGAAGGTGATTAGCACAGTGTGCAGCCAACACAAAGTGATTCTAACAGCACACACAACCGTTTCCTTCTTTCAAGCAAAACAGTCCTTTTTATTTTCTTGCATTTATTTTGTACCAGCAAAGTGCTAAGCACTGTAACAAGCCTAAGACACCCCATGCCTGTCAACAGGCACCCCCTTGTGTGCTAGGAGACATGTTTCATGTTAACTAAACTATGAAAGGGAACGGTTTCAGTTTTCTTAGGTAATGGTTGAGCCATACCTAGTACAATAAACGAGAAGGGACAGAACTGGGTCACTGTCTTGTTTGTTTGTTTCCTTAAAAAGAGACTGGCGATGATCTCTGCGTTGCAGTATTTTATCTGCCAACACTGCAAAATTGACGGAAGGCACATGATGTGTCTTCCCGAAAATAATGGTTTCCATTCAAGATCCTCCTTTCAGCTCTAAACTGTCAGTCACTGATTTTAACAGGCCACAGACCTTGGCCTCACCTGTCCCGGGTGGGAACCACACTGGTCTCACCGTCACAGTCTTTAGAAAGCGGGAACTGGCTGGGAGGGGGACCACGCTGACCACGTTTGGTCTCCTGAGACGGGAGGAAGTAGAAGTGTTTGGGATCATTCCCAGCACCTGTGGTCTAGGCAGGGATTCAAGCATCCTGTTGCTGCTGCCTCTCCATAACCAGCTTCGACTTATAAGTGGCACATTAAAGCAGCTACGAAATTCACTGCTGAATAGCAGCCCTGGACAACAGCTCCTGCTGTACAGTAGGCAGACAATGGTCTCATTGAAGTGGCTTTCTGGGGCTGAGCTGGAACGACCTGCTTGTCTGAACAAACCACACAGCCTTGCGAGGCAGCCTCTACCTTGTAACGAGGACACAGCGTTGTCATCCCATATCTTGGCCTTTAGCCACAAGGAGACCCCAATGTCTGTGATGCCCTGTGTCTTTGGTGAGAGCCGACCTCTAGCACTGCCAGAGGGCATCGTGGAAGGTTTAGAGCAGAGCCTGATGTGTCCACAAGGGAAAACAGCACGAATATTAGCAATAAGAACAAAGGAAGAGAAAATCCCTTACCTCCCACGGAGAGGAAGCCTGTCTCCTAATTAACTGCTTGATATATCACCAGTGAATTGCAGCCCCACCTCCCCATCCGTCCATCACCCCACTTCACCCCCAACCCGAACAGTGCCGCTCTCCACACAGACTCTAAATCAGCTGCCTGGAAAGAAACGGTCTAACAGGTCCTCTGGGCTGGCCGGGAGTGAAGGCGGGAGAGCTGAAGCATCCGGAGAACTACAGTGGGGGGTGAACGTGGGGAGAGCATCCTCCAAGCATTTATTGGTAACAAAATGTGAACTGACCAGAGGCCCGAAGGTCTCAGCAGCACTTCCTTTGAAGTTTCTCACCCACTCCTGAAGCAGTCGGGGCGCGGCAGCTGAGACCTGGGAGCCAGGCCTGGGAGCCGCTGAAGGAGGTCACAGAGCTCGTGTTTCAAACGTGACTGTGGCTTGTAGAAGCCACTTCACATTTACTGCTGTGTGGAAAACATAAAGGCAGCCACGGCCTGTCACACTCTGTGGCAGGCTCCTGGCTGAGCAGGTCACCAAGTCCTCAGGGGAGGGGGTGTGGGTACCTTGCATAAACCCCTGCAGTGAGGTGTGTGGCCAGGCTGGCACCTGATAAATCAGTTACTGAAACAGATCCTGGCCTTCCGGTGACTGGGGATCCAGTAACACTCAAGAGAGGGTAACGTAAAAATAAACCCATAAAGTAGCACTGTGCGGTAAAACCCACACAAAAGAGAACTTTCAGTCCAGACTTGCACGGCAGGAAAATGGCAATAATTACAGCAGCTGCTGAGGACCTGCCTACCTACTTAGGTGAGGGTGGCCATAGCTTGTGCCCACCTGGTCTACAGACAGCAGGAACCAGAACCTCTGAGATTAACTTCAATTTTTTTAAAAAAAATCTCCATTTAAAAAATACATTTCTGTTGTAGAATAACATTAGAATGCTTCAAGTTTGAGTTATGACAAGGGTCCACTTAAAGAGGAAAGCCACTGGTAATTCTAGAATCCTTAAATTACAGAAACTTAATAGCTCTGTGACCTTTGCATCTGCCCTTAAAAAAACCACCATCGCAGTTAAGCTTTTGTCCAACTACCTTCACATCCTTCGGAAATAAATTCTCCAGCATTGTGTGAGGACTCTGACTCGCCCTCAGGAAAAGTTAACAATCTCTACAGGGCCTCGCATTAGCCCAGAGCATGCTTTCTCCAGCAGGGTCCCTGGAGAGGCTCAGGTGTTGGAATGGGAACCGCTGCGGTGACCCTGGCAGGAGGAAGATCAAACATCCGTTTTCACAGAGCTGCCAAACCCACTTGCCCTAGTCCCACTGGAGTCTACTGGGAAGGGTGATTGTGAATTGAGTCCTGGGACTTCCAGGAATCACCCTGCTGGGCTCCTCCCTGCCGCAGCCGCTGAGTTTGGGAGGCACCAAACACAGCTGAACCTGTCCCACTGTTCTCGGAGCTCCGGCCAAGCAGACTTCCTGCATGGGCACACCTCAGTGCGGTTGCCTCCTCACTCCTCCTCCACCTCCCACCTGGCCTTCAAGGTCGAGCTGGAATGCCAGCTCTTCCAAGGAAGCCTTTCCCTGTAGACTCTTCCCCCAGTGAGTGGGCTCCGGTTTTTCCCTGTGCCCCTTCAATGGCACAGCACTGTCCACAGCACAGTGGATTAAAGACCACATCTCTTCTCCCTTACCAGACAGTCCACACACTGCCTGAGCTCCGAATCCTCCTCGGTCTCACTGTCACATCCCCCCAGGGATGCACATGCAGTATCGGCTCTGCAGGTCCTGATGGGAACCTGCCTAGAACTCCACCCCTGCCCACAGGAAGGGCTGTGGGGGGGAGGGGGGCAGTGCCTACTGGGATGGTGGTCTCCATGCTTCCTGCTGAGGCTTTCTGGATCTCCCCCTCTTCTCTGCTGCCCCTCTGAGACGACAGAGCATGGCAGGACAGTCATGCCCTAAGCACTGTCCCTGAGATACAATCCTTAGACCTGGCCCTGGCCTCCCGGGTTCCGGGGGACAAGGTGAGGAGCCTTGGCCTTCCTGTGCAGGCCCCAGAAGCACAGGCAGCCCAGGAAGGCCACGGTGGGGCTGAAGAGTCTTTCCTCGGCCAGTCAAGTCACCTGTAGGTACACACAGCCAAAGACTGAAGGAGACAGGGAGACCTGTGCACAGTGACAACAAAGACAAAATATGAGGAGGGCTAGGGCAAGACATAAAGCCACGATTACATGTGAACTGAAGGCAGAGAAGGGGCCCTGGGAGGGGTGGCAGGAGCCTGCCTTAGCCTTTGGTTGTCTTTAGTAATTCCAGGGATCAACACTGGGGGCAGATCCACCTCCAGCGGCCGGGCCAGGTGAGAGGGTCGGGCTGCAAGCACTTTCTTCTTGGCTTCTGAGAGGGGCTGAGAGCTAAACATGGCCCCTCGACCTCGGACCAGGGTGAGGAGGCCCGAAGGTAGCTGTGGAAAAACGCTGACCAGCCAGCAGTGCCAGGGTAGCAATGAAGAGGAGACGCTCAACTTGCCAAAGGAGAGCCTCCCGGTTCTCTGAGCAGCTCCCTGGCAGAGTCGGGGGTGGGGGCTCTCTTCCAGGCAGAGCACCCAGACTGCTACAGACAATCAACTCCATGGGGGCAGGGGCCATGGGGCTCCCCTGCTCAATATCATAATGTCGCACATAGCAGGCGTCCAATACCTGCCTATTACGTGACACCTCAGAGGGTAAAACACAGCTCAGATCTTTGTTTTGACACCGTCAGAAGTAGCACAATTTGAACACAATGTACAAAGAGCAAATCGGCCTCTCCACTCCTGGATACAGTAGGGGCACAGGGTGGGCATATGAAACTTCTAAATCAAAACTGAGCATTGCTTTGTTTATAGGGCCACCCTTTCGACAAGGAAAAATTAGCCAGGAAAGCCTCAGTTGTGACTTTAGTCAACAGAGTGAACAGGTATTACTCGTTTGAATCCTCAAGTCGCCGACTGCGCAGATGCGGTGAGATCTACAGCTTTGCTGACTGTGGCAGCTTTAGAGCTGCTTGTTCTGGCGAGGCCCTGCCACCTCAGTGGGAAAGTCAGGCCAATGGCAGAAAAGCATGCCAGCAAGTCTTGGGCCATTTTCCTGCACACAAGCGCGCACACACACACATGCATACCCCAAAACTCAAACACAAAAATACAACCAAATGAAGAGACTGTTTTGGCAGGCATTTCACTGCATCTCAGTCTGCTTTTCAGTAACTGGGTCAGAATCTAAACTTTTCTTTCTTGTCTTTTCTTTTCTAAAAGAAAACATTCCCTAACCAAAATATGGAATTCATCTGCATTATAATCCCAAGTGGAGAGCGGACTCATTTCCTCTTGATCTGTTTCACTTACTCCCACTCACTCTTGCTTCTCATGGACAATGAATGGAAACACCCCCCTGTAGGAATTCCAACCACCCTCTTTGAGACAGATGTTTTGGAAACCACTGACAAGCTGCCTGTCACTGTGAGGCAAATCACAGACGCTTACAGCCAGTCAGGTCCGAACCGTGAGGCAGGGGTGTCCAACTTTTGGCGTCTCTGTGCCACACTGGAAGACGAGGAGTAGTCTCGGGCCACACATTAAATACACTGCAACACGTAATCACAAAAAATCTCATGTTTTAAGTACATTTACAGTTTTGTGTTGGGCCGAATTCACAGCCATCCTGGGCTACGTGCGGCCCGCAGGCCGCAGGTCGGACACGCCTGGTGGTGGTTCTGCGCATCCAGCTGGACCACGGCCGATCCAAACACGGCTGATCCAGCCTTAGCTATCTGCCACATCGGAGCAGGTAAGTGTCTGTCATTTAGCAACCGCTAAATGTCCCATTCCCCATGTCCCATTTCACCAACACAGTCCTCATCAGGAGGCCACATCTAAGGCTCTATCTCAGCAACATCACTGTCACCTACTAAAGAATCAAGGGTGGGATTTCTCGGACATGTCTCTGTAACAATCAGTACTCAAGTACGGTCAAAGCCTTCAATGAAATTGTTACTTTCAGGCAGTGAGCCTAGGCACTTGGGAAAGAAAATGAACTTTTATAAGCCAGTCGGGCAGTGTTCATAAATTTCTGCTGGGCAAATGGGACCCTCGTGGCTTGAAAGAACTATTACTCAATACTTCCTAAGCACCCACGTAAGTTCATGTTTCTCCCTGAGGGCCTCACTCGCTCCAGCAGAGAAATGTACTACGGGCTTAAGTCTTGTTTAAAATTGGTGTGATGCATGGAGGCAGATCATTCAGGCCACCTGGATGTGCTGTGAAACAGTTTCTCAAACAGTTCCAGCGTTTCCAAACGCACCTATAAAAACAAAACTAAACGCCCATTAAATTCGCTCTTTAGGAAACATACTCTGTTCCAACAGAGTCAACTGACCAGAGAGAAGTTTCAACAGAAACTTCTGGTTACTGGCAAGAATAAGGACTACGTTCATGTACATTTGAAGGGGCATGAACTAAGTCAGGGGCAGACCCTCAAAAAGAGACCCCTCCTTCCCCAGCATTGGCTAACTAAGGCCATTATACAGAGGATGAGTTGGAGAAGCTAAGGTAGAATCTGAGAAAAATGCTCAGCATTTAAAAACTTAAAACCTGTGCAAAGGTTATTCCCATCAATGGGCTCCAAGAGTTCTATTTTCTACTGCGCCAATAAAACTCTGGAGCGGCTGTCTGTGGGCCGTTAAACCCAGGCACAGCCGTGCTTTCCTGAGCTGCACAGGCCTGCTTAGTGTTGGTGCACACTGTCAAGGTTAGACTGTTGGCTCCTGTTCTCTACATTCTTTCTATCAATGAGAATCATTTATGTATAATACTAAATTTCAACTTTACATGGGGCAATCTTTGAGTGGAATGACCACAAAATTGTAACTATGATAAGATATTTTCTCAAACTAGGTATCTTTAGGTAGTCTGCTTTTCAAAACATTAGGGGAGGAAATACACACATACAAACAAAAATAAAATTAAAAAGGGATTAACAGAGAGAGCCAGTAGTGAACATTTAAGAGGACATAAACTCTAGACCTATCCCCAGCTCCATCACTTCATTAGCTGTGTGTCGTTGCACAAGTTCGTCTCCGAGCCTCAGTTTCCTAATGTGTGAAATGGGGATAATAACAGACCTACGTTTCCTAGCATGGACCATGCACCTGAGGCACAGTGCTCAGCAAAGGGAAAGCTCACAATAAATGGTCACCTTCACGTGATTGTTACTAACCTCAGCCCCAGGACTTGCTGGTGCTGGCTTAACACAACCTGTCGAGTCACCTGTACATATGACTAGAACTGGCTTCTTGTTCACCTTGCCACTTAGAGGTCACAGTCTGCAGGCTCTGTTTATCCTGACTAAGAGTTTCCCAATGACATAGTAGTTACACCAAATCATCTATTTGTTTAGCTCTTTGCTTCTTGCTGCTTCCAAATGTCTGTGGATTGATTTGTGTGGGTCCCAGAAATGTAATCGTTAGTTGTTTGGCCAAAGAGGCTTCTCTCTGTGTTTGTTTTTACTAGAAGTCAGTCCTCTGAACCTGCGGTTTGCAAACTTTCTTTCTGAGCACGGAACACTATTTATCAAACAGAATCTGACAAGCAACTCCAGTTCTTCAAATGAAACAGAGAAAAAAAAACGGAGCTGTGCCGATCGATTATAAAAGAAGGGGTTCACGAGGGATACTTTGCTCCAACCATGCCAGGCAGCCCCTAAAATACCCCTAGGAACTGTCACATTCTGTGGAATGCGCTCCAAACACTGACCTCAATAGCTCTTCCAACCTGGATCTCTACCACATGGTCTGAACTTGAGTCTCACTGGTGAACTCCTGCTTCTCATCTCCCAGCTTCATCAGTAACAACAAAGTCAGAGACCCACAGCACCACGATCCCTTGCTTCCTAAACGTTCCTAACGTGGCTGTGGTCTGTGCAGATACACAGCCCCTTATTTTTAGGTTTTATTGACTGAACCCTGAGTTACAGCAAGTGCCCCCCCACGCCCACAGAACATGCCAGGACCACAGTGATTACATGGCTGTGCCCACCAGTACGTATGGTACATGATATCATCATTATTGGCTTCTGGAGAAGCCAGGTTCCATTTACAGTTTTTTTTGTGCCAGTTATGCCATGCCGTATAAACCAAGGCAAGCCAACCTAGCAAAGATTCAAAAGAATGAACAAGTAATTGTCAATGAAAATGCCACTCCAATGGTAGAATACACACTCCTTACAATGCTTCCAAATACCAGCAGTTTCGACACATATGAAATGTTACAGGGACAAAAAACTAGAGAGAAACTCAGACGAGGGGATCAGCATACTGCAGCAGCTGGGGAAAGTCATGGCTTCAGAAAGCCCCAGACTAGGAAGCAGGCCCCTCCTCCCCCATTTAATTGCTGCTCGGCGGCGGAAGCATGACATCGACTTAACTGTGGGAAGGCAAGGAGAGGGGCGCTTGTTCAGGGTGGTCTGAGGGAGACCAGCCAGGAGCGATGGGGCTGGAGCCAACCAACAAAAGATCCCAACCAATCGTGAGGAAAATATTTCCTCCACAGAAAAAGTTGTTTCATCTCCCAGGAGAATGGCTGGAAGACTCCCAGCCTGAGTCATTCGGAAACAGCTTTTACGAAGCACTCCGGAGTGTCCCAGGGGAGTGATCGGGCCATGATGCAGGAGGAGGCTTCATGACCAAGTGGGTCTTTTCCAGCTCCAACTCCCATGGTTTCTGGAACCTTCTGCTTCTTCCCCAACACACTGTGGCCAGTGTGACTGAAGCATGACTGTCAGGATCTTCCGGTCTGAGCATTTTAAGGTCTGGGTGTAGCTACGAACATGGCCCTGAGGCCTCCCAGCTGCGGCCCATGAGCCTGGAGTCCCTGCATCCATGTAAACAGCTCCACCTGGACCGGGAGTGCTGAGAAGGTGGTGAGTGCAGGGTCCCCGGACGGGGCGCTGCCTGGCCCAGCCACTCAGCAATCAGGTCTCAGTGAGGGGCATGGCCTGGAGCCTCTTAGATTTCCACGTGTCACCAGGGGACTGATGAAAATGTGTCCCTTTCAACATCTGCTAATCAGATCTGCTCGTAGGAACCAGCAGTAATTATACCTACCCTGTGACAGAAATGCTGGCAAGGTCTCACATCCCCACAGCTGGCTCATGAGTGGAGCGGATGGGCCGTATCAGATGCTATGTCTGCTCACATCTAATTATGAACCTGAGCCCTAAGTGACACTGGTCACCTTCAGAGACGGCCGCTGGACAGCCCTCAGGAACATGTCACTGAGCGCAGGTGGGAAGGCTACTTCTCCACCAGCTCCCCTCGCCCTCCGGAGGCAGCACTAGCAGGACCGGCACTGGACCGTTGTGCCGTGACTGGGCGCCATCGCCCGGTGCTGCGGACCACCCGCCAACGCGCTACGTTCCTGTTACTTTGGCTCGGCTGGTAAGGTAACCTGGCTTGGCTTTCTGAAAAACCCATTTAGAAATTTAGTTTTAAGCCAGAAGACCCTCATAGAAAATATCTGATTAAACATCCGTATTTTTTTTTCTGTCTTCAAAGTTTTTGTTGGGTGCTACAGCTTATGTTAGTATATCCACTAACTACTGTTGTGTGACACAGCTCCTCAAAAGTTAGTGGCTTAAAACAACTGTGCATTATTTCTCACGATTCCAGGGGTCGGCTGCGCATGGAAGACCGGCGGAGGTGTCATTCATGTGCCTGGCAATGAACGCCACCTGCCGAGGAGGGCACCACAGCTCTCCTCCTCTGGCGGGCGAGGGTCCCAGGGCAGAGTTGCACCAGGGCAAAGCAGGAGCTGACAGACCTGTTGCGGTCAAGGCTCTGGAACTCACACAACACTTGTGCTGCGTCTATCACTCCAAGCAAGTCGGGAAGGCCAACCCACATTTCAAGGGGTAGGGAAATAAAGCACCAGTTTTGGACGGGAAGAGCTCAACGGGTGTGTGACCATTTTAAATCTACCACATGCCAGCATTCCCTTGCTGTGTCGGAGTGACAGGAGTTCTGGGAGATGGCCGTGGGTTTTCTCCGGTCAAAGGGGTCCCAGGACAAATGCCAAATGCTATGTCAATGCTTGAGGAGCCACTGTACACATTAGCATGTTAAAGTCTCTGAGAAGTCCCACAATAAATACAAAACTTAACTTTGTTTAATGATGAACAAAAACTTTATAAAAGACCATTTTCCTATAACACCATTTTGGAAAGCTCAGTCATGAACCTGAATTTTTGGAATAGCTCCAGTTTATCATACTTTTTCTTGATGTCTTATGAGATGTCCCATAAATATCACCTATGTTTCCAAAATACTTCCTACCATGTGGAAGTGGCACACTCCACTGTGAGTCCTGAGTTGGGGATTGGAAAACTAAAGGCTACCCAGTTATCTCCCAGATTAGACATGAAGAAATTTCCACTCAAAATCATCTTTTTTTTTAAACTTATTTTTTAGAGAGGGGAGAAGGGAGGGGGAAAGGGAGGCAGAGAAGCATCAATGTGTGAGAGATATCAGATGCCTGTCTCACAGCCCCAAATGGGGACCCAGCCTGCAACCCAGGCATGTGTCCTGACTGGGAATCGAACTGGCGACCTTTCAGTTCACAGGCTGGTGCTCAATCCACTGAGCCACACCACCCAGGCCTCAAAATCATCTTGATGAGCACTAGAAAACTTTCCTTAGATACATAGTATTTTCTTCAGATACACAGTATTTTTGAGCATTGACATTAGTCTTGATTCCTATAGAATACACATTAAGATTCACTCTAACTAAGCTTCCCAAGTTTAAAATTCAGTGAAATAACATAGCCCATAGCAGAGTGGGAGGCCAAAAGCTATTCCTTCACAAGGGGTTGACAGCCCACTAAAGAGCCACTCTACTTCATAACCTGCCTGTTGGTCACCAATCTGTACCCTCCATACAATTTTCTGCTGAATCAGGAAGAAAACGATCCTCTATCCTCAAAACCAGGCTCTCCACTGAAAGCTTGTGACATGGGGGAAAATGATCTGATGTTCTGGTGGGAGCACAAGGGTCCCAACGGGGAGTGAAGAATCACGTGGGCTGGGCGGCGCCAAATCAAGGCTTAGGGCCGTTACAACAAGGGCACCCACCAGACCAGGAGGAGCAAACGCCATCTCCCCGAGGACAAGACACCCACCGCTGTCCCCGTGCCAGTGTGCAATGGAGGCGGGCTGCAATGCTGGATGCTGAAGAGGGAACTGAGCAAACATCTGTGTACTTTGGTATTTTCTCTTGAACTGGGGAGAGTGATCAATAAGGGGTAGACAGAAGGGTCTATGCTTCTGGCTGCTGAATCAGTGCCTCACCATTGATTATTCCTACATTCACTTCAAATAAAGGGCAGATTCTTCCAAAGATACACAGCAATCAGGGGCGAAGTTGCCACATCAGAAGCAAGATATCCTAACATTTCTTTCTTTGGCATCAAATACTTGTGAGTCTTTAACTTACGTGATGAAGTCATCAGGGAAATATCTCCTGGAAGCCCGAATGCAGTTTCAAAGGATGGAATGAAAGTGAATCTACAGAGGAAAGGGGAATTCCATGGCGAAACCAGTCCGTGAGTTATAAAGGAGGATGTGAAGAGGATGTGGGCATTCACGACTGCACCATGCAGGCTCCGTGAGCTCCTTTTATCGTCCTGCACCTAAGTTGTTTCCACAACAGCAGGACATTTGATGGGAACTTAAACATGAGCCAATCGAAATGGTGTCCACTTTGTGCCATGAGTGTGGGAGAGACACTACAGGCAGGGATGAGGCCCTCAGGACTTCCACAAGCTGACGTCCCTCACCTGCCCTCACAGCCGCACTACACCTCGTGTTTCAGTCACACCAAACCACTCGTGGCTTCCTGACCTGGCTTTACACCTTCAGGCCCTCTTGCCTTTGCCCACTCTTGTCTCTGCCAGGACTTCCGTTCGCCTCCTTCATCCCTTAGTGAAACCAAGTCATTCTTAAGGCCCATGTCCAAGGTCACAGCTCTGGGATGCCTTTCCCAAATGGCAGAATTAACTATTCCCTCCCCTGTTTCCACATAATCAGTTCACTACAGTGACAATGACCTCAGCCCATCTCTCATGGCTGGGTTGGGAGCTCTTTAAGGACAGGGACATTGGTCTGAATGATTAGTTATCTGACAGCTTCAAGATCTTTTCCCTTCATCCCCTAAACGACACTACTAGCACAGTCAACAAGGCATTAGGGTCCATTTCCTATGTCATCAAGACCGCTGCATGAGTGTAACAAAAAGGAGTAACAAGATGCACGTGGCAGAGATTCTTTTTAAGGTCCACTCACAGCTCTGGATTCCACCTTCTTTCCTTCCCCAGGAATTTCCCAGAGAAATGAAGGTGGCTCTGTTCAGACTTGGCTGGCCACAGACTTCCGTCAGATTTTTGTTTTCTTCCAGACCTGAGCGCATGGAAAAAATATCGTAATTTCCTTATAGGCCTGGTTATAATTCTGTAGGCTGATTAGCACTGCAGAAACCTCAACATATAAGGAGCCTGACAATCCAGTTACTCCATTTGTTACTCTAATGGCCTATCAGTGTCTATTCCCGAGGCGTGATGTCATGTCAGAAACAACATCTAGCCACCTCTCAGAGGGCCTCCCTATATCTTCCCTTCCCAGGGTCGGAAGTAGTGGTACAAAATTCTCAGTAGCTTTTAATTCACTCTGATATCTACCAGATACTGACGTAACATAAGTACACTCTATTAACGATCTCTGTATGTGCTTTGCATCTGACCATCTTAGGTATCTCTCTCTAGAGTGAGCTTGTGTTAGAAATGTTAAAGCTGTGCACTCAGCAGGCACTGTCGGTGCCCCTCAGCACCGCACCCACCCCCAGCTTCCCATTCCTGCACATGCAGCAAGCACCCAGGACCTCCAGCAGAAGAACTGCCACCTGAAGGAGCAGACCATAAGGGTTGGCCTCAAGAGCAGCCACCAGTCAATGGCAGATGTGAGTCAGAGGAGACATACCCCAGCTTGCGGGCCCCTCTGAGTGGATGATTCTGAAGGCTGTTTCATAGAAGTTGGGGACTGAGCAAATAGCTCAAGTGCATCCCTTTACAGGTTCTCCTCTCCTCTGTATTCCACACCCCTGTTCCCTTAATGCTTTCCAGGATTACCTTCCTAATAACCTCCTTGTGCTTGAATCCTTAGCATAGGATCTCTTTTGGGGCAAACCAGTCTAAGAAAAGTACCAACAATGAAGCAACTTGACACCAATAAAAGCAGGCAGACCCATGGGGACACCTGCATTCAGGTGTAGTAAACTTTCACAGTAAATAAAACACAGTCAGGGCATATTCGGGCTGAGGAACCTTTCCGTGTCATAGTCACAAAGAATCCGACAGGCTCAGGAAGCAAACTGAGCTGTCTTAAATCTCCAGGAGTTACTGTGTTATGTGTGTTCTAAAAATGGATTGAATTTCATTGGTTGTTTCCAACTTCCATGGTATTAAATTTCCTTTTATTCTTCCCAGCACCATATTTCCAATAACCCCTGAAAAAAAAAATGTACCCCTGGGGAAGGATATTTTGCTATCTTAATAAAGTCTCTCAAGCCTTAGGAGATAATCACCATATTTTCATTTTCAAAAATATTAATTTTACTCCCTGAAAGAATCTTATGAAAATATTTGTATTTCTTGCCTGAGCTCCCTGGGAGGGGAAGTTGAAAAGGTAGATAATAAAGAATAATCCCAATCAGGGAGGAGGCATGGGTTCAGTCTGGGGTGCACTGCATTAGAAGTGCCAGTGGGACACCAGGGGAAGACCCCCACCAGGCTGTTGGCTCTGTGGGTCTGCAGCCTGGATGAGAGTTCAGTCAGGGGCAGTCTGGCCTGTGGGTGGCAGCTGAAGTCACGGAGGGGCTAGATAACTTGGAGAATGCAAGGAGCTAAAGTCAAGAAGGAGAATCAAGGATGACTTGGAAACAACGATTAAGAGACAGGCAAGATAAGTAAGCCAGTCTGACAAGAAACATTAGGAGAAGAGAAAAAGGTAAGAATCACTTCACAGGGTCAATGAACGCTTTTTTATGAGCCAATGTGTTGTTAATTATTAGTACTCTGTCAACAGGAGCTGTATCATGTCTGCCTTGCACAGAGAGCAGGGAAATGCTGACAGAAGTGCCAGGGCAGGAAACAGGGTGGGGACAGGGTGAGGTAGGACGGGGTGCTCACTGGGCAGAGCTGACTTTTCAGATGCTGACAGTCACAACCAAGAAGTCACATTAGAACTCCCAACTGTGTTCTCTTTGACACTTCCACACCTGACTTCCCCTTAAAATATAGGACAGTTTGTATGCAATTAACTATTACTGAGAAGATAATATGTGCAAAAGTACACACTCTGAGAAACCTTTCTACAAAAATGGAACAATATCACAAATTGGTCATCATAAATGACAATTTCACCTAAAAAGAGTGACAGAAAATCACAAAAGAAAGTTCTGCTCAAGATGGGAGGCATAAACATGCCTCACCTCCTCATACGACTACAGCAAAAATTACAACTCAACTACAAAACAAGTATCATCCAGAATTGTCAGAAAATTGAGTTGTATGGAAGTCTGACGACCAAGGATTTAAAGAAGCCACATCCATCCAGACAGGTAGGACGGGTGGAGACATGGGGAGACATGGTGACGCACGGAAACACACAGAGAGGTGGAGAGGAGCAGCGCACGGAGACGCAGAATGGGCAGTCCCACATCCCAGTGTGGTGCGTTAAAATCAGGAAGGATTCCTCAGGAGCAAATGATCCCAGCCCCAGACCAGACCACCCAGCCCAGAGTTCCAGCACCACGAAGATAAGTCCCCATAACTTCTGAATGTAAAAACCAGTGGGGCTTGGGGTGGCAGAAGAAATTACAAGATTTTAAAAGGCCCACAATGGGCTTAGGACTCATTTAGACCCACCCCTTCTGGGATTCAGCACCAGGGCAACAGCAGGAAGGACACCAGTGGCATACGGGGAGAAAGTGAACTCACTGACAACAGGGTATGTGCTAGAATATAGCTTCTGCCCTGGCAAAACTCCAGACGACTGGCAGTGGCATTGTCCCCTCTGTGAGTCCTCCCCAAAACCGAGTCACAAAGCCCTGACACAGGTTGCCCGACCCGGGTGATTACCTAAGACCCCACCCCATAACTTACAGGAGAGCTTTTCTATAACTGGCCACATTACAAAGACAGGGACTCAAAGAAGCTCTACCTAATACACAGAAACAAGCACATGGAGGCTGCCAAAATGAGGACAAAAATAAATATGACTTAAATGAAAGAACAGAACAAAACTCCAGAAAACGAATTAAACAAAATGGAGATAAGCAACCTATCAGATGCAGAGTTCAAAACACTGCTTATCAGGATTCTCCAGGAACTCACTGGGTACTTCAATAACATAAAAAAGACCCAGGCAGAAATGAAGGTTACATGAAGTGTAATCAAGAAAAATCTACACGGAACCAACTGTGGAGGGGATGAAGCTGAGAATAAAATCAAAGATTTGAATGCAAGGAAGAAAAAAGCATTCAATCAAAACAGCAAGAAGAAAAAAAGAATTTAAAACACCGAGAATAGGCTAAGGAGCCTCTAGGACATCTCTAAATGTACCAACATCCAAATCATAGGGGTGCCAGAAGAAGAGGAAGAGCAAGAAATTAAAAACCTGTTTGAAAAAACAATGACAAGAAACTTCCCTAATTTGGTGAAGGAAGTAGACATACAAGCCCAGGAAGCACAGAGAGTCCCAAACAAGACGGACCCAAATAAGACCACACCAAGACACATCATAATAAAATGCCAAAGGTTAAAGATAAAGAGAGAATCTTAAAAGCGGCCAGAGAAAAGCAGAGAGTTACCTACAAAAAAATTACCATAAGACTGTCAGCTGAGTTCTAAAAAGAAACCTTGCAGGCTAGAAGGGACTGACAAGAAGTATTCAAAGTGATGAAAAGAAAGGACCTATAACCTCGATAACTCTATCCAGCAAAGCTATCATTTAGAATGGAAGGGCAGATAAAGTGCTTCCCAGATAACGTAAAGCTTAAGGAGTTCATCATGACCAAGCCATTATTATATGAAATGCTAAAGGGAGTTATATAAGAAAAAGAAGAAGATAAAAGTGATAAACATTAAAATGGCATAAATTCACAACTATTGACAATTGACTCTAAATAAAAAACTAAGCAAACAGGAACAGAATCTTAAGTACGGAGATCATTTGGAGAGTTACCAGTTGGGAGAGGGAAGGCAGAGAATGGGGGAAAAGGTACAGGAATTAAGGAGCACAAATTGGTAGGTACAAAATAGGGGGATGTTAAGAAGAGTATAGGAAATGGAGTAGCCAAAGAACTTATATACATGACCTATGGATATGAACTAAGGGGGAAACTGCTGGAGAGAATGGGTGTACCAGGTGGGGGGGGCAAAGGGGGAAAAATCAGGACAACTGTAATAGCATAATCAATAAAATGTATTTTAAAAAATTAAAAGAAAATCACAAGAGAGAAAATACAAATGGCCATTCATTCTATAATACTTAGGAAAAGCATTCAATTTCATTAGTAATAAAAGCAGCAAAAAATAAGATGAGGAGCCATTCTCACTTCCCCAGCTGTCACAATTTAAGGATCCAATGACCCTAAGGGTGTGATAAAACAAAACTCTTACACTGCCAATGCGAACCGAACATCCCTGGATATACGGTATTTTAAAAACGGAACAGATAGCTAGCCATAAAAGGATATCCAAGGTTTGTATTTAATGCTTTAAAATAAATCTGAAAACAGCTTAATTATCAAAAATAGGTTGAAATGATTTAAATACGTACCATAATATAGAATATCCAACCACTAAAATTCTTTCTTTAACCAGAAACTTTTAATGATATGGGAAATTTCATAATACAATATTAAACAAAAAAGTAACTGAACATAAAGGTTGACACAGAGTAAGTGCCCAGCTCCGTGAAGAAAAGAAGGTACACAAAGAGGCTTTCTTAGGGACTCGGCCCCTGGACTGACAGTGGTGACCACAAAGAGGCCCGATTGTTTTTTCTCTGGATGCTAACACTTTTCTTTATAAACAGAGATTAGTTTGATAATCAGGACACATATAAACATCTTCTGACAATTCTAGCCCAGCCTTAATAATACATACATAAGGGCTAGTGCTTGGCTTCAAGTGCCCCAGAACCAGCATTCAGGGACACTACAGAGGACTGAGGTGTGACCCTTGGGCAGGTGAAAAACCATCTTTGCTTGCAGAAGCAAATAACAGAATATTGCAGCAGCTAAAGAATAAGTGTAGAGGAGAGAAGATGGCGGCGTGGTAGGATGCAGCAGATTCTACTCTCCCACAACCAGGGGAAAAAAATCTGAGTCATTTTAGGTAGGTACAGAGCAAAGAGCCAACATTATCACGCCATAAATGAAAATAGGAGATC
>CM052540.1:148337136-148396268 GCA_028533065.1 Trachops cirrhosus | reverse complement strand
GGGCTGGATTGGGAATAAAGGATAGAAACTGTACTGAATAAACTAAAATAAAAATTTAAAAAAAAAAAAAAGAATAAGTGTAACTCCTGGGGGTTTGCCCCAGGAGCTCTCTCTGCAATTAGGGTCTCATCAAAATGCCTGACAATTTCTAGGACAGACTTAAATGTACCTGATGTGAGTGTAAATGGTCAATAAACTAGGTACCCTGACCTTGAATGATAATAAGGAGCCCATGAAAGCACTTGACCACCAGCCTAGGTTGACTGTCTTTCTAATCCATAGCTATTCCATGAATAAGAGCGGGAAAAAACGAATTGAACTTCAGCGGAATCAGGGATAGAGTTTGAAAATGAAGCAAGAAGAGAGAAATGTGGTAAGGAAACAAGAGAGGAACCAGCTCTTTCAAATTAGTCACACTAGAGGGCTAAAGTGGGGTTTCAGTCATATTTGCCTCCTTACATGAAAGAGATGACCTAAGCTGTGAGTTAATGACAGGAAGTGTCCATTTCCTAACACAACTTGGCTGTGTGTGTAGAATAATTTGGATCAAAATCAGGTACATTTCCAAGTCCATCTGAGCTTGCCAAGTACTTTTAGGAGTTTTTCATAGGCTGCTCTGGGTAACCGAAGGTACAGAAGGGGTGTCGGGGGCAACCCTATCTTCATAGGTTTCTTGGCACCCTAGCCTTATAACTAGCGGTTGCCCCTGGCGTGAAAGCACAAGATAGAGGAAGGGTTACACAAACTTTATTTTGGTTATTGAATTAAACCAAAAGGAAATGCAGATTAAATCAGTATTTAATTCAGAAGAAGTCCGTTTATGGTAGGAAATCATGACAAAATTTCAAAGAGCAGACACGGAGTTAATGGGGGATGGATCTCGGAACTTTTGAGCCGCACTGCAGCCTTGTTTGGTGAATAAGCAGGACTGTTGTGGTTTAGCATGGGAAACAGAAAGGGGCCCCAGATAAAATGTACACAGCTCCTACTTACCCATATTGACAATCTTCATATAAAAGCACAAACATACTTCACATTGACAATGAGAGAAACACCTCTACACCATTCAGCTGGGGTCACTTCATCTCCTCCCATTCAAAGAGCAATTTAAAAGTGGATTGTTAAAGCAAAAAGCTTTCAATGTAAGGATCATGGACATTTCTGATGGAGACAGAACGACAGGAGGAGTACCAGCTGGTGTTCCGAATCTACCTGCTGCAGGATTTGTACGTAGTCTTTTTCATAGACCTTGACTTCAGACCAAAACAAAACTGCACGGTTACTGATGTGAGATCCGGAACTTCCTTGTGAACTAAGCCCATCAGACAGAGGACCTGAAATCCCTATGGAGCAAGCCCTCAGACAGAGGACCAGATTTCACAGGAACATGGACACTCTGGCCACAGCAGCCCCAAGAAGAGTCCCCTTCCCAGGAGGGAAGCATGCATTCTTCTTCATCCCTGCCTTCACTTCCTCCCCCTGAAACAAATGATTTTTCCTGCTTCTCAAAAGAACGAAAGCCACTACATGAGAATTCTCTTAACATTTATTCCTTGCACTTGAAGCTTTTCTATTGCAATCCCACCCCTTCCTCTACCCCAGCTGCTGTCCAACACTAACCGATAAGTACCTGCCCGCCCCGGGCAGTGCTTCACCAGTGAGCCCACCCTGCCCTCCCACCTCTCCCTTCAGCCCTCATTGTTTCTGGCCAGTGACACCCTCCTACCTGGTCTCCTGGCATCCGGTCAATCTGCCACCTGTGGTGCCTTCTTACTGTTCAACTTCACTTCTCTGCTCCAAAGAACTTTCATGGCTTTCCCAGTTATAAACAGGTCATACTCCTAAAACTCCTTTACAAATTGGGAGTTATACTTCAGCCCACATTCACTCCTCCATTTGCCCAACATTTACTAGGCACATAACATGTGTCAGGCACTGTGCTGGGAAGCCTGCAGCGTGTCTGAAGTAGCAGTCTCTTCAAGTGACTTGTACAGAAGCATCAGAGAACCAGCTCTACAACCTAAGCATCACTTATCCTCCATCCATTCAACCGATATTCATGAGCACCTACCATGCATCAGACACTGTACTGGGCATCAAGGATGTAACGGAAGACTCAGACCAGCCCTCAGGAAGTTTAGGGACCACCTAGGGAAGCAGCTTTCCGCAGAAAGAGAGCATTCCTGCTGGGGAGAATCCTCAGGATGCTCCTATCAGACAGAAACAGGTCTAGCCAGAACTCCTTATCAGAGAAAAGGCAAACTGTCAATGTGCAAGTAACGAAAGTAGAAACAGAACTGCAGTCACTTCAAGTGTTTAATATATTTAATTACTTTGACTTGCTTTTTTAAAATCTTGAAAAATCACTGTCTTGTTTCCATTCTATTTTATCAGTTTCCTACCCAGAGCCCACATATTTGATTCAATCCGCCTTCAGTAAAGACAGAGGCTGTTCCGCCCTCTCTTATTAAGTGCTATCCCTCTGCAATTACCCACTTCCAAGTGCTGGTGGAAATAAATTTTATACTCTAAAACTAGAGTTTAAAAACCTCAGTGTTACAGCAGTCAAAGTGTATGCAAGGAAAGCCACCTTTCTTTAGCAAAAGATTCTTCATGAAATTTGATAAAGTCTTCTGTTTAATACGCAAATATCCATTCTGCTTAATTCCTGAGTAGAGCTTACAACACTGGACAGTGCATTCTCACTCACTTAACCAGCCTGGAATAGTATGAAGACGGCAATGCATTTGTCGTGTTTACCACTCAAAGGACTGCAGGCGACACAGATCAAGTACTTGCAATGGGAACATTTTGACAAGGAAAGTGGTTTGTCTTTCTTGGTACCAGCTACAAAGGAGCAGATCAGAGAGGGCAGGAAACCTCACCAGTGTCACCTGGTGAACTGGCCAGGACTCACACCCAGACCAGGATGATTCTGAGTCCAAGCCTCTTCTCCCACCTCTTACAATGCACTTCAATGTCACCCAGGACACAGACGTGAAACAAGCCCACTGATGACCTTAATTGTATTCCCCTCTCCTGTTTCATGCATACACTGGTCAAAACTAAACATCTAGCCAGCAATCATGCACTTGAGAATATATGTCCATATTTCTAGTAATATGGTAAGAAGAGAGTGCTAATTTAGAAAGGTCAGAGTTCTCTGTAATCCAGATGCTGTTAATTTGGAATTGTCATTCCTGTGTCTGTCTGACTTGGTCAAGTTTTACTGTATTTCTATGGGATGAATTCACAGACAAAAATAAAAAAAGACACCAAGAAGGCTGTTTTATCTGGTTAAATCATCAGCGAGTGGTCTTTCAAGGGTGAACATGACTTAGCTCCTCAAGGCACCGGTAGAATAGAATTGGCTTTTCCCCAGAGCTGGATAAACAGGCCAGCCTGGCAGCGATCCAGGGTGACAACCACAATGGGGGACTAAATCATCACTGGAACACATCGGAAATGTGGAGCCACTTAACTCGGGGGTGAACATGAGACTCCTTACATAAGGGGCAAGATGCAATCAGTCCTGTTTCCGCTCATGCGGACTGGGCCCCCAAGTAGCAGTAAACACACTCCTCACCAGCACAGACCTGCCTCTCCTGGGACTATTTTCCCTCACAGAACGGCACGAGTAAAAAACAGGGCCCACTGCCAACCCCAGTGTCCCCTGGCTGATGGGCATCTGAAATTCTGGATCTGAACCACGCCTGACAGTGTTATTAGCTAAATTTTAAACAGGTTTATGAATACCTGGTTCAGAAAATCAGATGCAATAAATCCCTTATTTTCAACATATAGAAAAAGGTATATATTTTTATTAATGGAAAAATCAGTTTCTCCCACCTTCACTAGATAAATATGGAACAGATACTTAAAGATCAGCAGTAACAATGCCAACGATTAGCCTTCTCAGGATACCTACCTGCTTCGGGTCAGCAGCCCCGGCTTTCTCATGAGAAAGAACTTTGCTCAACTGATTTCATAACTCATAAGTGTTTATAGTTCCCATAAAACAAAACAAGAAGAACCACGTTTCCTAATCTAATCCCAGTAGTCGTTGTTAGAACAATTTAATAACATTTAAGAAGTCAACAGTTCAATTTATGACACGAGAGCAATTTCTCCTCCTCTGGAATCTGTAAGTTAAAAAGATCACCTTTCCACAAAGGAGACGGTGTCTGTAAAAAGCTCTACAAACCCCCCGCACGTGGCAGACCCTCGTGAGTAGGAGGTGTCGGTTGGTCCCAAACCACACAGCATGCTGGCTCCCTTGGCCTGAGCTACACCCTGTTCATCAGGAGGCCTTGATTTTCTTGAATGCACACTCAACCCTTATTTAGTGTTACTAATATTTTCCAAAAGTGACCTTTACAAATTATAATCCATAGAGTTAGTCATAAATCACCTATTAGTCAACTGCTTTCAACTTTTATGTAAGCAATTCCTCTACTCAGCTGACACTCACTAGTAAAATGAGTACTCTGAATTGGCCATCTCTACTTCCCCTTGCAGAGAGAAAGGATAACAAACAGTGACAAGGTCCCCGGAAAAGCTCCAAAGGCACTACAACTCAGTCAGCTATGTCCATTATACAGAGCTCTGAAATTTGTTTTTATGAATAGTAACAGAACAATTTACGGCGGAATTTGAAGCATGGAAATTATAGCATTAAATTTAACACCATTTATGAAACTTTACAGGGTCCTTTAAAACATTTGTGTATGCTCATCAAGTGGTGTTTCACCCTCCCACCCCACCCCCATCCAAAACCTGCACCTCTTTCCAGTCAGTTGGTAGCCACCCGGAAAGTGTTTCCAAAGAATTACTGACACAATAAGGGTGTCTGATTTCATTTACTTACCTAGTGTATCTGCAGGAATGCTGGGGACTCTCAGTGAAGGTGAACAGGTTCAGCAAAATGTCACCTAGAGAAACAAATCAAACAAAATGTTGGATTAAAAACAACACAAAGTAAACTTATCATGCAATTTTACATCTCGAAGTATGCGATGTTTCAAATATCGATTCCCAAGCAGCATGTTCTTCAACCTGCAATAGAACACAGCCACGGGGGCACCGGTGTACCACATCGGGGGCAAACACCGAGGAACCAGAAACGCTGAGAGGCTATGCAGAAGGTGCAGCCCAAGAACACGCACCTTGCACTGGCTTTTCCTTCCCCCTCACAAAGGGACCCGCTTGAAATCTTACTTGTGCCCTTGACGGCACTTGATTAACAACCACAAAGGCATAAATAATAAAGCAACAAGCTAAGGAATGACATGAGATTGTGAATGAGAAAACTATCCTGGTAGCACTCTATGTCTTCTACAGTTACTCTGCTAACTTCTTTAGAAGCTAAATTCACAAGGATGTCAAAGACTGGAGAAATGAAGAAATGGTCATTAAAACTCTAACACAATAAACAGAGGAACTGAGAAGAATTCACTGAATGATTGATCAGTCTGTTCAGAAATCAGGACTTCCTTTCAGTGTTCTCAGAGTCTTCAGGTAACCTTAAAAATTTTAAGTCCATTAATATATGCACAAATCCCAAAATCTTCCGTAATCAAACTTTCAAATATACCCATCAACAAACTTTGATAACGAAAGTCTATAATATCAGGCTGTGCATATCCACACTTACAACTCGAGGTTAAAGAGCCAGTACAGGGCTCAAAGTACCCTCTGTCTGAAGAAATTATTTTAGTTCAGTAACCAG
This sequence comes from Trachops cirrhosus, assembly GCA_028533065.1. Taxonomy (NCBI): domain Eukaryota; kingdom Metazoa; phylum Chordata; class Mammalia; order Chiroptera; family Phyllostomidae; genus Trachops; species Trachops cirrhosus. Next base: position 148,390,540 of record CM052540.1, on the reverse strand, counting down.
CTCGAAGATACTGCACAAGAGTCACTGGGTTTCACTTCACAAAAAAATATTAAAAAAGAATTCTGAACTCATAAGGTCCTTTGTTATAATAGCTTAGGGGAACTATGATTTTATTTTTAAAAAATGATTCTTAGTAAGTTAATTACTAGTTAAATTCCAAGCAGTTCCCACAACTTTATTTCACCCCTTTAGGGAGAGTCACGGGACACCACGATCGGCATTTCTGTCGGGAAACGGCTTCTGGGAAACAGCTTCAGGATCACGAGGAATGGGTCTGTTCTCAATGGAGGTCACCATCAGCACTTCGTGGTCTCTAAAAGTGAAACCGCTCACAAAGATACTCGAACTAGCACAGTCCAAAATCAAAGATAACATTTTAAAAACCTCTTTTGTTACACCCGATGCAAGCAAAGCTCTGGACATCCCAAGACGGATCCCAAGAGCTTCGAGATTACAGAGAGAGAAGGCAGGGGCAAGTGCCGATTCCCGCCTCACGTTTTCCAAACCCGCGCTGCTGGGGAAAAGCACTTCTTAGAATACATGAATTTGGCCGAAGTTCTGAAGAGAAAAAGGTACTTGGCAATAAGTTTTCAGTATCATGAAAAAGCTTCTCTGACAACAAAGTCTTATCCTGTGAAACTCCCAAAGTGATCAAAAAGATAAAACATGCCAATTCTTTTACTGGGTTTGGTCATTTTACAGGGTGTTATAGTAATTTTTATTTTTTAAATATTTCAAAAAATATAGTAGACTAAACAGATACTAAGTCATACAGCCCTCCAAAGTTCACAAAACAATAGTGATTTTATTAGGCATTAACTGTCAGGCACCGCTCTGTGTACTTGATGGGAATTAAGTCATTTACTTTCCACAGAAACTCCAAAGTAGGCATGAGTATTATCCCCAAGTTAAAGATAGAGAAGCAGGCACAGAGATGTTTAAAGAACTTCCCAAAAGTCAGATGGCTGCAAGTGAGCATCCATACACATTGTCACACTTAACCCCAGCAACTACATAACACAGGCCGGGCAGAAAGTGCTGCCCCCAGTTTAAATCTGCGGGGAACAAATTCTGAGGTACAGAGACTGACTTTTCCCCAGTCACACTGCTGGGCAGCACCAGGGTCACGAACAGAGCCCACGGCGCCCAGCGACAAAGCCGGCGCTGCTCTTTTTACTTGTATTGGTTTGGTTTTGTTTTAAATTCCGTTAAGCAGTGTGGAACTCACTGTAGAGAGCGTGCTCTGCCTTAATCTCCGAGAAGACGCCGCAGGGCCCTCCCGTGGGGAGGGCATCCAGTGCGGCGCATGCAGAGGCATCACCGTGCTGCCCTGTCCCCACTTTTTATTGTTCTATCTGCAGTTACTGTTCTTCCCTGACGGGAGGTTACACACAGGGGAGTTATAAAAATCAGAAATATTGGTCTCCATCATTTATCATTTTGTCTCCATTTTTATAGATTAGTCGTCTTCTGGCCATTTAAATTATTTATAGCCCAATAAATGGGAGGCACTGTTGACTCTCCCAAGTACTCTATTGTAGAGAAAATGAAAATCACTATTATGTCACCCCAATAAATTCAATAAAAATTTTTTTCAAAAGCAAATTACTGTTATTTTTGAGTTAAAAATGTTGACTTCCCATTCATCTCCATTTGCGTCTCATGCCCTTCTGGTCCACTTCCGGAGATCAGGAGGAGAAACAATAGCTTCTTTTAGTGTCTGAATACCCACGTGATAGGCACCAGCTCTGATTTATTTAATAGAATTGCCAAAAACAGGAAGCAGAGTTGTAAGACCCCTTTCTCAATTATAAACTTTTATGACTTGAAATGCACTGATTTTAATTGTTTCACATTACTCCATAATACTAGAACCAAAAAGTGTAAATTATCTCAGAAGTTAGTTTTGAGGATAAATTTCAGCTTAACTAAAGAAAGAACACCATAGTAAACAGCCACCCACAAGTGGTCCAGGGTGCCTCTGGGTAGGCTAAGAAGCCATAGGAGGGGCAAGTCTCCATACCTGTCCTCTGACACAGATTCCCCCACGACCTCTGAGAGAGTTCACTACGCCCATCTTTGGCGAGAATGGAAGTTCCCAGGGCAAAACCCCACACAAATCACGTGACACTTTCCAATCCATATTCTCATTTGATCCACACTAAGAGTAGAAGGGTAGCGGGAGTGGGGGTGAGGGCAGACCCAGCATTCATTATTCCCATTTTACAGACCAGGAATTTGAAAAACTTAAGGGAAATCACACAATGAGTAAATGCTAGAATCTGGGCTCCAACCTAGGATTTCTGGTTCCCAAGTCCAAGGTAATTCCAGACAGCCGATATTGCAACAACCAAGACATGATGGTTTTCAATCACCAAACTTACTCATCAAGGACAGGGGCATGGATGGTCCCCCAAAACTTGAAGCATGGAAATGAATACCAAAGGAGATAAGCTAAAAGCTACTCCTCTCGCAAACCACCCCTTCCACCTCACTAAGAAGTACTCTGTATTTCCGGTAGACACTCTCTATGCTCTGCTTACGTGTGTCAACTAACCCGTAACTGTCCAAACCCCGCTTTACTATGGTCTGTTGATACAGTAAATGCTTGAGGAAATTGGTTCACATTTTAAGGAAAGTTGGTGACAGCATGATAAGCACAAAGAACGGTGTTCCATTTCTGCCTCTCTAAAGTATAAATTTCTCAAAGACTTGGCTGGTAGGTTGTTTTTTTTTTTTAAGTCAATGAAATACACTGACTCTAGTCGAACAGCAGGTCCAGGATAACCTTGCATTTGAGTCCGACAACAGGAGTTCAAGAGAAATGGGTCAGCCATTGAAGGACTGCTGAACCTTGCAAGATTTTCAAGGAAAGACATGAGAGTATCAAATTTCACGAAGCTGTCTACCAAGCAGAGAGAGTGGCAGGCTGCCAAAGGCTGGACTGCGTTAACGAACTCGTGTGAAAGGCTGGGAAACTGAACCTCCACAAGGCCTGCCCTGCCACTCCGCCACAGGGGGAATGACTGAAGTTCAAGTTTCCAGAGACCTCAACAACTATGAGCCAAATGTTGTTGATCACAAAAACTTCCTTTTACCCTTAAGGAAGGAGAAACTATTTATTCAAAAATCACATCAACAGGAAGTTGTTATAGGGTAAATTTTAAATATCTGGACACAACAGAATAGCCAGCAACAAGTCAGGTTCGATTATACTGCATTTTCAACACATCGGGTTTGTGCATCGAAACAGCTATTATTATGCACGCACAGCCAGGACCATGTTTCTCCACATAATTGTTGGCTGTTCCCCGAGAAGGAAGCTCACTCTGCTCGCTCCTCTCTGCACGGCACCTGGCATGGAGTGGGCATCTCATGCATGTTTACTGAATGAACGACTGGATGACTGCATCGGGAGAGTCAAAAGCAGAGTATGAGGAAGAGAGAAATACTGGGTTATTAGGAGAGAGAAATCCTCAGGCAAGGATGACAGGAAGAATTCCAGAATGAGAAGAAAGCACAAACGATGACTCGGCAGGCACGGCGGACGCCCGGCCAGATGCCTGGTCTGGACCAACCTCCATGAACTCCTTCTGCCCTGAAATGCCCTTAAAGTACGATGGTGGAGGAGGGGGACAGGGGCAAGTGTGAATAATTAGAGGGAACTTTAGGTAATTCTGAGAAACCCTCCTCCACACAGCAACTGCTCTTAATCTTCTTGCTCTTTAAGAAAAAAAAAAAAACAACCTTGAATACAAATATGTGATCATTTGCAAGACGGCAACTGCTGTGAATGTTGCTGAGCACCAGCAATGCATAGGCCTCATCAAACACGGCAACCACCTGTGTGAGAACAGGTCGTTTAAGATGGGCAGACACTGGTCATCACAGGCAGACAGGTGAGAGTAGCCCGTGGGGGGCATGGCAAGTGGGCAGCAGCAGAGGCAAACTGGGATGGGAAGTGCTGACAAACAGTGTCTCTGACATTTCTTAGCAGCCTGCGTTCAAAATCTGGGCATGAACTTTAAGTAGTAACAGACCCATGTTTCTGAAAAACAGATGCCAAGATTAAAACTAGAAGGAAAGAAAGTCTGCTCATTAAAATTTCCAAACAGGGTAATGTGAACATGCACAGGCCAAAGCATGCAGGGAGGGGCAGAAGGAGGTTTACAGTTGCAAGTACATGAAACACAGAGTTTAGTCTTGTGTTACTACTTATTAGTTACTGCATTATTTTCCATATGAACAGCTGCACACCTACTTTTGCTTCACCCAGTATACAGATCACGTGGGGACCCTGCTCCCAGGCTGGCATCAGTGATAAACCCCTGACATCCAGGAGGGAGCCTGCTTGACCTGCGGACCGCTTCCCAAAGACCCTTGTGTAGAGTCACCCACGCACAGGTGACACTTGTTAAGGGCACAGAGCTGTCACACCATCAAGACAGGCCAACTCACAATTTTGGAAATGCCTTTCCTTTAAAGGATTTGCCTGTAAATGAAGGAAAGAAAGCAGAGAAAGGAGCCCTGGCAGGGTATCTCAGTGGGCTACAGGGCCATCCCCATATACCAAGGTTGCAGGGTGTGATCCCCGGTCAGGAACAACAAAGCAATGTTTTTCTCTCTTCCCCTCTCTCTCAAACATCAATAAATAAAAACTTAAAAAAAAAAAAGAAAGAAAAAGAAGCCAGAGATAGGGCGTCCGCCGTGCCTGCCGAGTCATCGTTTGTGCTTTCTTCTCATTCTGGAATTCTTCCTGTCATCCTTGCCTGATGATTTCTCTCTCCTAATAACCCAGTATTTCTCTCTTCCTCATACTCTGCTTTTGACTCTCCCAATGCAGTCATCCAGTCGTTCATTTAGAGCCAGGGAGTCTGCATCTATGCAGGGCCAGCTCTAGCAGTGAAATTGAGACTTGGCTTTTAGAGGCCTGTCTCCCCAGTTTAAAATATTTGCTGTTTCCACTGTCTTACACTTGCATAAGGACATTTATCTGTCCATCATTTTACCCACCCCAGTAGAAAAACATCTGTTGGGCACCTAAGTCCCTGCCAGGCACCAGGGAGAACCACACACACAAGGTACCATTTGCTCTCCCACAGGAAGTGCTCTCTGTGGGCGCTGCTGGGTAACCCCGCCAGCCGGCACCCTGGCACCTCTCCCTCCTGTGTCCTCCACTGAGGGGTGGCCTGGCAGCCACTGTCTACACCACAACACTCAGGGCCACTGCAATCTCTTCACGGCCATTTGTATCTTGCGATTTGTATCTTAAGTTTTAGTCTCCAAAATCAAACACTTTGCACTTTCCTAAAACTCGAACACTAGTGAGCAGGTAGCAATATTTTGGTGGAGCAGAGCCGAAGAGGAGAGCTTCGATTACCCCACGCAGAGCCCCGAGGCCTGTGTCCTGGAAGCCTGAGCGAGGGCAGTTTCCGAATGCATTGCCAAGGAGTAACATCACTGCATCGCTAACTGCATCAGTGCGGCATGTTAGGCGCCAACTACCTTCAGGGTAAAACATTTCAGGAAATTTGTAACAAATCTGTGTTGTAACAAAACAAAGGAACATGAACCTTTAATAAAATATTTTCATAAGGCTTATGATAGTGCTAAGTCTTGCTCAGTAATTTTATCAACAATGCATTTTATCAACAAAAATAAATCCTAAGCACGCCTCGGTGGTGGAGTCCTATTGTGAGGCCTACTTAGCACAACCGCTACCCCAGAAGGAAACAGAAGCACAGCCATTACCCTCTAGGCAAGGAGACAATGAGGTGGGCACTTACTCCTGAAATCTCTAGAGCAACTGTGCTCACCTAGGCAAAGGAATACACACATCACAAACAAACAGAATGAATTACTATTAGGAATAAAATATATGTAACAGACATCACTGAATCAATGTACTTACAAAGTCTTCCAAATAAATCTTAAGTGTGTTGGGAGAGTGGGAACCTGCCCAGCAAAATTAGACAAAATGAAGGCAAATATACTAAAGTCAAAATAATGTGAAAACTACGTGTGGAAGCCGCCAGAGCTTCCCAGGGATGAGAGCCCCCGCCGCATGTTCATCTCACTCCTACTGAGTGCCCAGACCAAAGCTGACCCCCCCCAAGCCCACGCCCCTCCATCCAGGAGAGCCACAGCATGTCCTTCCTGCCCCTCCATCAAGGCCAAGACCCCCCATCCCCCTTGGGTCAGAAGCAAAGTCTGAGACCTGCCCTCCCTCCCTTGAGCTTGCGGGCAGCACCACAGCCAGGTCCCTTCTTGGTGGCACAACACAGCAAATTTTTCTTCAAAATGTAAATGACTGACCTTATAGTCAAGCTCTCAGAACCAGACCTTTGCTGTGACTGTTTCTACAATCAGAAAAGAAGGAGAGGGAGGATCTGGAGAAGGAACGCTTTCGGGGAGGCACCCAGGAAGGAGCGAAAGGGCGGAACCTGAGAGTCTTTCTCTGATCTTTCCTTCCCCAAGGACGGCATTCGAAGTCAGCTTAACAGACGTTGGACTCTCAGAACTCACCTATCCCCGGCCCACTTGTCCTGGGTTGTGTTGACCCCGTTATATGTTCCCTCCTGCTTACGTGAAACTCTGTGTCACCTTCTGTGAAGCCTTCTGCAAACTCACTCTTGCCTTTGCCCTCTTCCCACCCCGTCCTCTCTGAGCTCACTTGGACCCTGGGCACGGCTCTCTGACACACCCAGCACACTGGGTGATGACGCCCAGTTCCATCCATCTGCTAATGTTTACAAAATGTGGCTTGGACAACATTACAAAAATGGCCATGACTCAATCTGTGACTAGGAAGGGTGAAGCAGGCCCTCCTCAAGTCACAGAGATGCATATGGCTTGTCCTCTCATCGCATTCATTAGCTAGCCCTGACCACGCTAGCTAAACAGGAGCACAATGCATATCTCTAGGTCTCTAGCACCATCTGCTATCCTTATCCTTTTCTTCATAGCTCTCGATACAGCCTAATATCCATCCACACAGATAGATGGACAGACAGATACAGACATACCTAGGTACAGATTTTTAAGTTCGTTTTTTGTCCACTAGAATGTAAGCTCCACAAAAGATCTCTAGTATGTTTTCGTCTGTGCTATGCAGACCCCTAAGATCTGGAATGGTGCCTGACTGAGCCAGAGTGAGTTCTCAGTAAGTATCAGTTGATGGATACATGTGTGGGCAGATGAGAATGTCTCAAGCAAGATAGGAAACCCTGGGGTTGGGGTGGAGGGATAAGAAGATCAGGTGAGGGTAGGGAAAAGAATTTTCTCACTCAGATTTTTTAAGTACCTTGTTGGGCAACTGGAAGGGGGGATTCCAGTGAGCAACTGGTGATTCCAGTGAGGAAAGGAGTTTAGAGCAGGCAATAGAATTTGGGAAACGATCAGCATATAGGAGGTAACTGAAGTCACAGGTAAGAGTGAGATTACCCCTGAAAAGCAGGTCACGTAAGTAAGGGCAAGATGGCTATTGTATGATAAAGAAGTAGTGTTAGCCCGCCTTGTAGGGATGTGTGCGTTAAAGCAGTGGGTGCGCTGAAATGCCTGCTCTCCCTCTCTCAAGGCTTAGCCAAAGTGCTCTAGACAGCAGGAGCTTGGTAAACACTCTGTAAATATGAACACTGTAAATTGTGAGACTAAGAAAGGCCATTTTCAGTGCCATCTTATCCTCACAGCACTTGGGCCCAGCAAGGATTCAAGAACTGCACATTTACACACGGCTCTGTTTTCCTTTTGCAGGATGCTCAGTTACTCCAGTCTGATCAAAGATTAAAAGACACTCCAGCATTACCTACAGGATGCAATAATACTGTATTACTTTTTGTTATCTAGTGGGGGCAAGAAAACGATCAGGAATACAATCACTCACTCCTACAAGGTCCATGGACATGAATGTCCACCATGGCGCAAGCATTGTAGTTATAGATTTAAAGTTAAATCCACAAGGAGAAAAACTCCCTGGCACAGACTAACAAGCAGTAACAAGTGTGGCAAGTGAGCTAAACTCAAAGGCTGAGTTCAAGGTAATGGTCCAATGTCAAGACAGGAAAAAAAAAGTCACTGGTTGACTTAGACGGTTTGCTTTTAAGTCTGTGACTAACTGTAGCTTAACTAAAAATAACCGCCAAGGTCAATGAAGGAGAAACAAATGTCACTGTGAGTGCCCCAAGGAGAAGAGTCAGTCAGTGAAGGAGGAGAAGGCTCCGGCCCACTCGGCCACTGCGGCACCCGGGCGAAGCACCAGCGGTCAGCGCCGTGACGCCACGTCCTCAGTGGAGGGGCCCTGGAGGAGGGGAGCAGAGTTCCTCCCCAACTACAGCCTGAGCATCCCTGCCTTTCCCTTTTACTTTTCTGTATGAGAATTCCACTTAAAACTTTGTTTGAAGAAAGCACTCACTGTTATAACACTTTGGAAGCCACTGACCTGGAGCAATTAATTCTGGGGATTAAAATTTAAAAAAGTTTTAGAATTCTAATTTTTAAGGCCACTTTCACACTGGATCCAGAGTATCTTGGTGGTGATTACCATGGGGGTTGGTTGGTGCTGAGATTAAGAGGTGCTTACACTTTATAATTCTGTAATGTTTGAATTTTGTATAGTAAAAACTAATATTTTGCTCATCAAAAAAGTATTAGAGATACCTTACTTCAGACTACTCATCTTTCTGCTTTTTCATAGGAAACAAATTTTAACTACCTCTAGTTGCTTCTGGGCAACAATGAAATTCTAATGGGACTTCATACATTACTGTGTTCATGCTAAGAAATGAGAGAAAATGTTCCATGTTTAGTTAATAGTAAAAATCTATTCATATAGGACCATTCTCTGGGGGGATTGTGTACATCGGAATATTGTTGTTTTCCAAACAACTTTCATAAGATTCCTGAATGCTATTCTGTTTCAGATAAAAATTAAGTGTTTCAAATTTTAATGACAAAGTGGTGTTTAAATGAAGAAAAAAGAACTACAGACAACAATGGACTGTAAGGCATTAAAACAAGATTTCTAATGCCAGCCCTTCTCCCAATTCCCAGCGAGGAGGAGGGGACGTTCAGAACAAGAACGACGGAGCATTATTTCAATAATCTCTATTCTAACTTGGCCTTGGAAGTTCTGTCTTCAGTCTGGGGAGATACACAAACAACAGACAGTGAGACTCCGGCTCACAGGGAGTATTTCGGATTTCCTTTGTGGAGATGGAGGCAGGGTACCTGCCATCCAGCAAGATGAGAGGCCAAGCCCTGCACTGCCGGGACAAGGCCCTGCTGGGTCGAGGGAGGAAAAGCTGGGTTCGGATTCCCTTCCACGCTCTTTAACTTCCCTGTGGCCCACAGCACACATGTGAGAGGGAGGCAGTTGGTCGGGGTTAAAAGTACAGTCTGGCCACAGAGCCCCACCCAGCTGACTGACCCACAGAGCGAATGAACCTGACCTTGGCCTCACCACCCCCGTTCTCTAACCAAATGTGTTAACTGACTTCAGATTCTTGAACTATGCCTCAGATGCATTTCCAAACTAACACATACGCAGAAAAAGTGACAGGACATAATTTTCTCTAGTGAGAGGAAAATATTTTATATTATTAATAGCTAACCACTTACCAACCAATTTGACTACAATCAATGAAACAACTCACAACTGGTTTAAATCCCTTTCTCCACACAATTTTTCTGTATTAGAGGGTTACGGATGTCTTGCTGAAATCTCCAAAACACACTGTCCTCGGAGACAATGCTGCCGACGCGTGAGTTTGGGTTCCCGAGCTTTCCTGTGCAGGAACCGAAGACCACTCACGCCAGAGCAGGATGCTGCTTCCTTTGGCCGGGCCTTCTGCTCTTACTGCGCATGTTCCTCAGTCACCCAGACTGCACGGCCCCAGTGCACTCTGAATACAGCCCAGACCTGCTGACTGTCGTGGAAGAGAAGACACCAGAGACGATCTGGTGCAAAGCCACCATTCATCAAGAGAGGGGACTCAAATCCAGAGAAGTGAAGTGACAAAAACGGTCTTAGTGGTGAAGCTGGGGGCAGCAAACCAGGCAGTCCCCCCTCATCCTGTGTTCCGCCAGCCCCTCCCCCCACTGGATGTGTCTCCTGTGGGGCTGAGGAGGCTGAGTGAGGGGCAACCCCCCAGAACAGCTCAAGTTTATCTGCTTCATACATTAGGGTTAAACACAAGATTTCATTAGAAAGAAAGGGTTTCACAGTAAATAAACATCTTGAAAACCACCACATGGCAGAATTTATTTCCTTCAAATAGAAGGAAAGTTAAAGAGAGAAAGAACAAAAAACATAGGGTCTTATTTTAATGAATGTGTCCTTTCATAAATGAAATAAGGAAAGAAAACAGCACTAAACACAAATGTTATAGCTTAAGAGTCCTCGCCTTTATTTTTGTCTGCCTGGGAAAATAAAACAAACAAACAAACAAAGACTGAGAGAAGAAAAACAAAGAGAAGAGAATATATTTTAGTTTCTAGGCCCCTGGGAAAGTCTTACATCGATATTGCATTAACGAGATAATTTAAATTGCTAAGACAAATCTTTACTAAAGAGAAAGGAAGAGAGAAGAGTTTTCATAAATTACCTGTGTGTGGGGAGGGGGAGAGGCAAGATTCCCAATTTTACATTTTGCTTTCCTGTCTGCTGAACATCTTTACTGGCTTTCAATTTCTCCCATTCCTAAAAAAAGTCCTTCCTACAGGTGCTCACAAGCCCCTGTCTGTCTGTCTTTAAGGTCAGTAAGAGGCAGGAACTGGTTTGTTGCTACGTGGTAGGCTAGAGCTGGATGCAATTTGCAGAAAAAGCAGACAGCCCTGGGGACACTGGGGATTCAACAAGTCACTATGTTCACTGTGGTTTTGACACTCCACAAAGAACCTTTCTTTTTGTCATTCTAGACTCATATTGGAGCCAGATGATTTAAAAACCTTGCTTCAAACAGTCTTAACTTTTTAAAGTTAATAGCTTCCAATGACATTGAACCAAACAACTTCTTTGCATTTTACAGATCATTTAAAGCCAGCAAACTTGATCATTCAGTAATGCAATGTTCTTTACAGGAAGTGCCCTCATGCTAAGTACAATCCTTTGGGGACTTTGTTAATAGGTTCAGTGAAGTCAGCTGTCTCAGCCAAGTGTCCTCTTTGTACCATCCTCTGAAAAGATTGAATGTCATCTTCTAAACCCACAACCCCTTACTTCCTTTCCTTCCCACTCACTCCTAACTTGCCACAGCAACATTAGCATACAATGCAAAAGAGAGACACAGCCATTTCTAGGCACGGAGTACTGAACATGTTTTTAAGAAGTCAAAAGAAAACGTCACGAAGTACTGATTTTCCTTATGCTCTAAGGATACACAAAAATTAATGAGTTGTTTTATAAACTTGGAGCATTCCAAGAAGCTGTCTTGGTTAGCCTCGAAGCCAACTTACTTAAGTAGCCTAATTTTTATGTTCTACTTTTGAAGATCTCCAGGACAGAAGTTCCACAGTTGCCGATGGTACTTGTGGTTTAATTTCCTTCAGAGTCAAAGGGGGCTGTCTCTCTCAACTTTTTGAAAAAGTTAAACAAGAGCTTAACTCTTTTTAAAGACATCATCTGAACCCTGAAACTGGTAACTGAAACCACACAAAAGTGAACAACCAAGAACCAGGCTATAGGCTGAACCACAGACAGCGGAAGCGTGCCTGGCTTACTTCGGGCGGGCACGCTGCTCCCTCCGCCCGCCTGGATGAGTCTGCCCACACCTCGGGTGTCCGTGTGAACGACTCAAGTTCACAAGTTTAAGAAATGGCTCTGCAGGTCCTGGAAGGAAAGTAGCTCATGTGCAATGGAGATTTTTCTAGTCCCTGAGGAAAATCTTTCCCAGGCCTTCCACACTTTCCAAATGAGGAAAAGAAGCTTTGGATTTTGGTGTCCTTTTCCTCTTCTGTTTTTCTAAGGGTCCCCTAAGCAACACCATACTCAGGTTTCCTACATTTTTTTAAAAGGTGAACTTTCCACTGAGCTACACTCCTTGAAACAAGTCTTCTGGAGACTTTGCCCTTGGCCTCCTGGAATTTTTCAATGAAACTCAAAAGAGATATTTACCCGACCCCAAATGTTATCCTAACGCAAACTCTGTTTTTAATTCCTTGAACTCTTCCCTTTCTCTCTTCTTGTCAAGCCCTCTGGGAAGGAAAGACAAGTACAGATGTTGGCTTGGCCTCAACTGGCCAAGGCCAAGGCCATCCAGTTCTAACAGTTTCTCAAGAACTTGGACAGCAGCACAAAGACATTAATTATGCTCCCTCCTCTGGCACGGCCCTCTGCACTTCACCGTTTTGGAGGATCAAGGTAAAGACAGGAAATGCCAGCACATTATCTTTGTGGCAAAAATAAGATGTCAATCACAGGAAGAATAAAGGAATATTTATTATGGGTTTTTCAAAAGCAAAGAGAGAGCAGAAAAGAACTAATGACCTAAGGGGCAGAGAGGAGGAGGAGGAAGAGACCATTTTTTGCCAATTAAAGAATCTATATGAGGCTGGGTCCAGGCTCTTTCTGGCAGGGGACATTTGTGGAATTTTGGAATTGGGCACCTACAATCAGGGTTTTGTTGAGAATTTCCTTTTTTGGAAGAAGGAAGGTTCCTGTATGGAGGTTTTGGCAATTCCATTTCAAACAGTCACATTTACTCCTGCCTGGCAATGGCGTGGGCTGTCACATGTACGCACCCAGCATGGTCGTGTATATTTCAGGGGCTACTCCCTCCACCTGGGAACAGGTACTTTCCTTTACCAAGAGATCAAGAGGTGAGGTGAGTGGCTTCACTTTACTGCCAGTATCCTCCAGGAAATGGCCTCCAGGCATCACTTAGGTCCGAGGCTTCCGACACCATTCTACTCCACTCCTTCTACTCCACTCCGTCTCAAACTCTGGGTTCCCACTGGCATTCATGCTTCTAGCTACCCATCCTGTTGCAAGGCAGAACTACCCTGCGATCCGGCAACAACCTGTGCGAGGGCTCCAAGTCCAATGCCCGGCTGCACAGAAGGTACATCTCAGGGCAGGGAGAGTGACAACTCACAAACCACTGCGTGGGGAGCAGAGCCTTTGAAAAAGGCACACGCGGTATAATAACGAAGATTAACCCAAACCTCAGTACAAAAGTTTTATTTCCTCCACCTTTTTAAATCTGATTCTTCAGAAGAAAGAGATGAAAAGTGCCTCCAAGCAAAGCACAAAGGCCCTCACACAGAACACAAAGTGCCATCAGTCAAGTGACTTTGCTACTTTGGCCACTTCCCCGCACCATGGGTCTCAGCAGCAAAACCAATCAGAGCTGCAGCTGAAATATCCCCAGGTTTCTAAGATGTGTCCGTGGAAACGCCCTCTCTGGTGTATAATTTGCACTTGCAGTGAGTGGGTTAACGATTTATAAGACTCCTGAAAAATTGCTCTTTGGAATCTCATTTAACAAGAATACTTTTCATTCATATTCCAGCTGGTTATGTCAAAATCCAGGACTTTGACAGGGATCTTTAGGTGAAGGAACGCTCCAGGCAAGTCACTGGAGCTTCCACAGCTACAGGAATCAGAAAGACGTTTGAGGATGGTGATGGCAGAGGAATTCATACATTAGCGGCAACACAGTTACAGGAAATAAGTAAGCAAATAAATAACTAAATAAAGGTTTTAACCTTTTTTTATCTTCATCTAGTTCAACTCAGACTGGTTACTTCTCTATCTGTGGGCCACTTTGCATAAACAGGAGCCCTAGAATTTAAAAAAGGAGAACTTATTTTGTTTCTGTCCCATGCAAATTTTTATTAACTAAGTTTATTATCAATGGCTTACTTGTTTTGTTTTGAAAGGAGTTATAGCTTTAAAAATGTCTTTTCTTCCAGATGCTAACTAAGGGATCTTCAGTCTCAGTTTACAATGAAACTAAGTGCCTCCTCCTCTCTAACGGGATCATCATCAGGCTACCTCACTGGCAGCTGTGAGGATCAAATGGGTGATGCTGCGGTGATAAAGCAGGACACAAACACCAACGGTTGCGTCGTCTGCCATCTGATTTTCATGTTGTCGCATCAGCATTCAAGTGCCATCCCTCCTGGTTTTCTAGAAGCACTGTGTTACATACAGGGACAGTAGTGTCCTCGTGTCACAAATGAGTAGCCAAAGCCCCGCACACCGAGCCCTCACACAGCTGCTATACCACAGGCCCTTCATCCCCGGCTCCCGCCTCTACCCTGTGTCCCAGTTCCCACAAAACCACAGCACACTCCGACAACTGAGTCTGTGAAGAGGACTCCCACTCAGCATGTTCAAATGTCGCAATGGTGAGCCCCAGCAAGGCTGGATCACCATTGCCCCCCCCACCATGCAGGAGATATGCACACTAAATGAACAGCAGCAGAACCTCCAGATTTTGTAGAAAAACAACTGTCTTTAAATTCTGTCCCACTACTCAATTTTGGGTCCTCTGTTTATTAATATAGAATAACTGTTTTTAGCAATTATTATTCAAAAAGCTATAGAAAAGGGTATTTCAACATAAGAACTAGACTATTCAGTATAGAGTGGAGTGTTCTTTTTCATTGTTTTTGTTGCCTCACGAATGCTTACTGCGTTTTTTTTAACTCAGTAGACATTTATTTATTGGAGGTGGAGAGACACCTAGTAGCTGTTGCTTCAAAAATAACTATTAGACTATTATAATTACTCCTATCCTTTCAATCTTGTCCTTCACTGTTAATTGTACTGCTTATAATCATTAAAGTCCTTGCCATATGAATTGTGAAAACCAGATATTAAGCAAGACAATCCCGGATACCTTGAACTTCACTAGCAATGTTAAACTGTCTGTTGCACAGCCAATTAAACTTGGTCCTAGAGACTCATATGTCCCACAATCTGTATGTTGCTCTGGTTGGTGCTTGTTGGCCAGACAAACCGATTGGCACCTTCTTCCTAACTAGGATAAATGATGACGAAGTTAGACACTGCAAGGTAACTATTCTGAAAGAATTTCACCACTTTTAAGGCCCTGTGGGCCAAGAATAAATGATACAACAGGAAAAGACAACCAGAAAATGCTGACACCTTCAATCTCTGCTTTTGTCTCTGCGTCCCACACCTCCTGGACACAGGCACTCAGGTCCGAATCCTAAACAGCATCCGTAGGTCCATATGTTAGCCATTATGAGTAACTGCGCTTGAAATTTAATTACACATCTGCTCTTCTGCAGCCTTTGGACATCTTATGACTTTCTCTGACAACTGTTTGCAAAGGCCATAATCATGAGCATCTGTAACTGGATCCCCAGCTACAGGGCAAAACACCACACATCTCCAAGAGGCTTTGGATCCAACCTTATTTGGTTTCTTGCCTCCCTCACTTTCTTTAAAATTGCACTGAGCCTTCAGTTTGCAGAGAGCTGATTAGCCCTGAAGAAGTCAGCCTGGGGTCCTCTGTATCATTCTCCACACACAGGCCGGGTGGATCCTTATCATCTCCCTTCTGGTGGTGGCCTCCCTGGTACCTTGAGAAAAAGGCCTCGTGGCAAGTGAGGGCCTCTGTGCCAATGACGTTCCCCTGGTGGTTTCTGAATCCCCGGAGGAGGCTTGGATTGCACCCTGGCTCCAAGTGGGCCAGGGAGCAGGTGCCCCGGGACTTCCCTGACTCTTCCCCTTGGGTTGTTCCGAAGCTGTGTGGCTCTGGGACTGCAGCCACCCTTTCAAACTATAGTTGGCCATTGGCATGGCCTGTGATCTTGAACAACACAATGAATCTCCCTGTGTCTGTTCCATATTTTTAAAACTTGACAGCATCCACTTCTTAGAAGGATTTCTGTACTGTCCTCTTTCATTCTATAAACACTCCAGGTTGGCCACACACTGATCCAGTGACCCTGGACATGCCACCTTCCCTGTTTCTCATCCAGTTCCTAGCCGTCTCCTACTTTTTCCTTCCGTTCCTTGAAGAACAGAAGTCCTCCTCAAAGGATGAAGCACAGTAGCAATCTGGGTAATATGGTATTATCATTATCGTCATCCTCATAATCCTCTTCAAAAGCTCCATCTGGAGAGTTAAAAGCTATGCAGCCAGACTAGCAGAGTTAACTCCAGTTATATAACTGCTCTAGCCTCAGTTTTCTCATCTGTAAAGTGGGGATGACGTAACAGCACCCAATTCAGAATTACTGTGAGAAAGCACTTACGATAGTGCCAGGAGCGATGCATGGTGCACAGCATTAGTCACTCCCATCCTGCAGTCAACCTTGCTTTCTCTCGTTTCATCAGGGACCTTTTAAAATAAATCACTTTTCCCAGGGCATTCAACTTTAATGTGCCCAAGAAATGAGGGACTAATAATTGTTGTTACACATCCTATTTCACTTAATGCTGCCAACCAACATGTGCGGCACAATTTATTGTCCCCTTTTCATGTGAAGTTCAGGAAGGTCAAGCGGCTACTAGGTGGCAGCCAGAATTTGGAGTCAGTCCTGAATGACCCAGACTATGCATTGTTTCCATTTAGATATGAAGCAGAAGAAAAATAAAAGTTTTCCTTAAAAATTTGGAAAGTCATCTAATTTACATACACAGCATGGTTCAAAATCCACTGGAACAAACGGCTTTAGATTTGGACTTATTCAGTAAAGACTTGGCTCCCATGGCACCCACTCTCCACCCCTCCTTAACCTGTACCCCCACCAGCAAGTTAAAGGGACCCCAAATTAAACCTGCCGCTGCAGGGCGTCACTGCAGAATATGATCTGTGTGGTATGCAAGACCACGCCTTATGAAGAACGTTTTACAGGTCTATGGAATTAGAAAGACGTCTCACTAAAACATCTGTATTGTTGTGAAACTTGACTGTGTCTAAACTTGACATGTGTCTAGTATGAAATGCCCCTGTGCAAACGTACCCACTTCCACACACAGGGCTGTATCAGAGCTAGCACTGCACTATAGTTCACTTCTGGGGGTGGGGGGTGGTCCAGAAAGACCCAGTCAGTCAACAGCAAAAAATGGGAGGGGGGTGCTTTAAAAGTATGTCACAATGAAACATTACCTTCGGATTATTGTATTTTCTTTTGACAAGTACTTGGCAAGAGAGTAGATACAAACTTAGATAAAGGCATTAACTCATTCATTATGTAAATAAAACAGAATCCAAGTTCTTCATAATGTACCTAGAGCCTCAATGTCAATTTACCTTGCTTCTTGATTTATTTTTACTATTATTCATTTTTTTCCTTCTCACTTCATACATTTTTATAACTAACGATTGCAGCAAGTAAAGTTTCTATCAAAGAAAGTTAGGAGAATGCTATTCAATTTCTTTTTTCCATTACCCAATTATGTCTCCCCTCCCAGAAAGGTTGAGAATCACTGAGGCACACAATTGCCTCTTGAAATTTCAAGTGAAAATTGCTAGACAGTCATTTATAAAACATCTATGAGGCTTATTCTTGGATTTAATAAAGATCAACATATTTTATTACAAAGAGTACTTTACATGGAATGAGGTTATATTTCATTAAACAGAGCAGTTACATCCACACAGGAACAGTTAGTCTTACCAAAATTACATAGAACGTACAGTCATCATACACCCAGAAGAATGTTCTGCAGAGGGTAACAGGAAGTACACCTTCTGTAACCACAGGCTTACGGCTGAGCACGTTTCTGATTCTCTCAAGCCTTTGATTATCTTCCAGAATCTTTGACCCTTTATACCTGGGGATTTGTGACATTTCTGTTGACTAGTAAACATTAACCAAGTATTTCTTGATGCTAACCTAGCAACACATTTAATGCACTAGTTTGTGGCAAAAGAGGAAAAACTCACTATTTTTCATAAAATCACCTGAAATACAGTCCCCGTCCATACTGACAGATTCTCTACGGAAGGAAAACACCCTTGACTTGGCCTATACGTACAAGTTTACAGAGGAGAATTAAGATGAGGACACAACCCCTCAAAACCGTTTGTCACTTGTTCCCATGACCAGGCAACCAATGAAATGCAAAGAACAGGCAGAAGTGGCTGACCTACGGAGCCCTCACATTTTTCCCTCTGCAGCCTTTGAAACAGTTTACAGTTCCTTTATCTTTATTAGGACATTTTTTTTCATCACATTAATGAGTCACTAAACAAAAGGCTTACTAAAATGTTTACATTTGGGAACAAACTATCTGTTAAAGGTCTAGCAGAAAAGACAAGTCATAATCTGCCATTGCTTTTCCATGAAATCATCTGGGAAACGCAAGGCAGAAGAGCTGGGACAGAAACACAGGATGACATGTAAAATCCAAAGTGAAGCCTAGGGCCAGTGCAAAGAGTGTGAGCAATCCTTTTTGCCATGTAATCCCTACCATCCCCATCTCTACCCCTACATTAGTGGAGCTCTTTCTGTTTGACAACTATCACACAGGACACTATCTCAGAGAAGTCAGCATTGTTAAAACAAAGCACTGTGTAAGGTAAGCGAGGGGAATAGAAGTCGGTGGAAACCTTGGGTTGTGGGGACTTACAGGACCAAAAAGGGATCTAGTCAGTTGAGGCAATATTCACAGCATAAATAGAAAAAATAAAAAGCAAATGCACATTCATCACCTCTTCTTACGGTTCTATGCGGCACACACCAGCAGCATGAACACGTGGCTGCAGGTCTGAGAGGCCGATTCCTGACCGGATTCCAGACTCAGGGCCAGCGCGGGGGAGCTGTGAAGGGTGTGTTGTGCATGACATCTGGAACGTTTCTTTAAAAAAAAATGGTTCCCATCGAATCATTTCTACTTGGTGGTCTTTTCACAGTGGTCAAGAACACATTATTAACTGAATTAACAAATAGTACAACATCGTTTTTAACAAGCAACGCAGACCTATAGTTAGAAGTCAAAGGGAAGTTACACATGTGTTAGCAGAATTTCAGCCAGAGAACATTGGAAGAAGCCAGAAGTACCCAGAGAGGGCAAAGCACTGTCCCAAGGGGACAGGGAGGACAGAGAGCACACAGCCCCACCCCTGCCCAGAGGAGGCGGAGAAGGGAGCGTCTGCAAATCCGCAGGAAATTCTGCTGAGGGAGTTCCTCTCTCTCTAAAAGGCTCTCTGGTAGCTCCTCAAAGCCACAGCTCACCTGGCTTTGTCCCCTGTATAGTTTCTACTTCTCAAGGTAAGCTGCACACATTCTCCACCCTGTGGGGAGAGAGTTCTTTTTCCCTTTCTCTCTGCTACAGCTTCACAAGTGTGAACCAAACTGACCCTTTTTGAACATCTTTCACTTTTTTTTTAATTTATTGATTTTAGAAAGAGAAAGGAAGGAGGGGAGAGAGAAACATAGCTTTTGTTGTTCTATTTACTTATGCCTTCATTGGTTGCTTCTTGCATGTGCCCTGACCGGGGATAAAACCCGCAACCCTGGAATATCAGGATGATGCTCTAACCAGCTGAGCTACCTGGCCAGAGGCTCTTTCACTTCCTTCACTTCTAATTTCATCTCCAGTAAGTTCTGCCTGATCACTCTGAGTGAGTGAAAAATCCAGGTACATATAAACACATACTTGGCTGAATTACTCTTGGTAATTCAGATAGTTGTTCTGAATTTCAGAAAAGATTCAAAGCTGTGCAAACAGAGGTTCCTCTACACAATCAGTCAGGACAGACTCTATTCCTGGGTTCCTCATGTCCCAGCAGAACAAAAACCATGGGCAGTATACCATATTCATGCAGCATTAACCACAACAGCCAAAATGTGGAAGTAACAGATGAGTGCATAAACAAAATATGGCATATGCCAAAAATGGAATATTGTTCAGCCTTAAAAAGGAAATTGTGACATATGGTACCATATGGATGGAGCTTGAACATGTGCTAAGTAAGCCGGTCACAGAAGGACGAGTACTGTATGGTTCCTCTAGCACAAAGTTCTCAGAGCAGTCAAATTCATAGACACAGAGAGTGGAAGGGCGGGGGCCGGGGGCAGGGTGGGAAATGGAGAGTCACTGTCTAATGGGCACCGAATTCAGTTCTGCAAGATGAAAGAGTCCTGGACATGGTGGTGGTGATGTCTGCACAAAAATGCAAATGCACTTAATGCCACGGAACAACTCTACACTTCAAAACATTAAGATGGTTAATTTTATGTTATGTGTATTTTATCACAATTAAAAAAAAACCCAACAGGTGGTTTCCAAGCATGGTTGTGCCAATCTGCACTTAACCTGGGTCTCTGGGTAGGAGCCATCACTGCACAGCAGGGCTGAGCCACTGCCCTCTTCTGACAACTGCACAGGAACTAAAGCAGATGCCAGCGGGACTGGGCCATCGCTCCTCAAGGGGAGGCCTTCTCCAGGGAGCACACTGTCCACATCAGGAATGCCTGACTCAATTCCCTTCCTTGTGGCAATCAGGAGAAGTGGCTCCCTGCCCTGAAGTGGGAAGGGCAATAAGACCACCAGGTTCCCAGAATTAAGGAAGGAGGAAGAGCCAAAGTCAAGAGCCCAAGGCCCTGAGATCTTTGGGGGTGCATTTCCACCTTGTAGTGCAGGAGACCATTCTGTATGGCATGGACCCAGCTTCCACTGGGAGATGCACAAGACCCACGCCCATGGATAGGTTCTCCCATGGGGAATCAGACCTGCAATGTGCCTAGGCCACTTTGAGTCTTGCTCTTGCTAAAAAACCCCCTCACCCTGAATTGAGGACATTTACTGCAAAGTAACTTCCTAAAATCCATGTTAAACCTTCCAAGGATGAGTGTAATTGGTTCAACCACTTTTGCAAATATCCCTCTTCTGTGATGTGATTAGCAGCATTGGCTCCTTTATTTTCTGCAAAAGGTAACCACCTAAAGCGAACCTGTGCATAGTAAATGAGGACCATCATGTAATGTGCCAAGAAACCCAATAAAGGCCGGTCACGGCAAGGGCCAAGGCTTTTGCTCCCCTTGAGAGAAAAGCCATGCTGTCCCTTTTCCTCCACCAGACTCAGTAGTCCGTGTGAATGTCACATTTCATCCATAATGACGTGGACACTGCGGGCTGGTGTCTGCATCATGTAGTTTTATGCTGGAGGAAGATGGGGCTGGGACCTTAGAAGCACCAGCTGCCTCCGCCAGGTACTTCCCACTTCCCACTTATGCTCCCATAACAATATCATTTCCAGGATAAAAAAGCCTTTTTTAAAAACTGCTCTACAGGGTCCCCACAGATTTGGTCCTTGCCTCCAGGTCATCATAATTTATGATACACCACTGTGGCCACATGAGCTGAAACATAAGGACAACAGGCTAGGAAACTCAATCAGTGTTTGTATGGGCAGAGATATATTTGCAGCACATGTGGCAGAGGTTGAGGGCGCACACATTTGGGGGAGAACAGGCAGCTGGACCAGAGAGTGAACAGACTAAGTACAGAAGAACCTGGGCGCTACACACACAGCCTAGAGCACAGGTGGCAGACACAAGGCCCGCGGGCCGAATCCGGCCCTCCACCTTGTTTTATCTGGCAGCAGCACTGAGCTCCTTGCTCTTGGTTAAGGATTAGTTACATTTACACAGTTCTAAAATTATATTTGGCCCTTTGAAGGCAACTGCGATGCTGATGTGGCCCCCGGTGAAAACGGGCTTGACGCCCCTGCTCTAGAGCGTGAAGACAGGACCAGGCTTCTGAGAAAGCCTCACTCAGCAGGAAGCAGCAGCCATGGCCTGCTGGACTCTAAGGCAGGGGTGTCCAACCTTTTGGTGTCTCTGGGCCACACATTAATACACAAACACTAAGGAAAACTGATGAGCAAAAAAAGGTTTAAAGTAAATTTACGACTTCGTGTTGGGCCACATTCCTAGCCATCCTGGGCTGCATGCAGCCCTAGGGTTGGACCCTAAGGCATTCCCACAAGCTGACCCAGGCGTCTTGTTTGATAAGGCAAGACAGAGGAGATTATTGTTGGCAGTGAAACAGCACCAGTTGTTACTAGCAATTGGGTCTCAGTCCAGGAACCTCAGTACTTGAGTCTGGCTAAGAAAAAATTCAGAGCCAAGAATCAAATTATTAGAGAAAGTTTACTTGGAAAGTCACAGAGTCAGGAAAAGCGAGCCAGTTGGGTGTGGGCTTGGAAACCAAGTTACAGAGGCAAAAGAAGGGCCCTTGAAGCTCAGGAGAAAGAGAAAGGCAGAGAAAACATGCCTGGGGGCATGGGGTGGGGAAAGGCTGGGGTGTGCTCCATAGAGAGAGCCAGAGCGGCACTGGGTCCTCCAGCTTGAGGGTATTTATCTAGAGGTTCCAGGGGAGGATCCCAATAGACTACCCATCAGCTTTCCAGGTGTGTCCTTTCAGGATCATGGTCTCTACGAATTGGTCGGCACCAGGGCAGGGGGTCAGCCATGGCCTCACTTTTCTGGTTTTGCTGCTTTTCTGGGCCTGGAGATGAAACACAACTGAGGTCTAGATGTATTTGATGCAGGTCAGAACCTCACTGTGCTGGGGGCTTAATGCTTAAGGGCCACTGTCCAGGCCCCTTGTTTGTTCTCCCTCTAAGGAGGTCTAACCCGCATGACTAGCAAAGTGCCAGGGGAGGAGAGGTCAGGGGAGGGTCTCAACCGCATGACCAAAAATATGAGAGGTCAGGGGGTCTAAACCACATAACCAGCGATAAGCTATGGGAGGAGAAGTTACGCTGGGGGTGAGGTCCTCATTTTCCCAGCTTTGCCTGTGGCTAGGCACCCAGGGCTTCCTGCCCTGGTGGCCTTCTGTACCTGGCCTATTGTCCTTGCTTCACTCATGTCTGTCTAACTGCCTACCACACCTTCAGTCTTCGTGAGAATATACAACACTTTCATAGTGCTTATTGTGAGCCATTCTCCCAGCACTTATTGATGTCAACTTATTTAAGCCTCACAACCACCGACAGTGTCTTATCCACTGTTGGACTAAGCAAGACATAAAAAGGTTATGGAACTTGTCCAAGGTTTCAGAGCTAGTAAGTGTGGGAGCCCGGCTGCCGTCCTTGCTCTGAACCATTATGCTGTCCTGCTTCTCTGACAGAACAGCTCTTTACACATCGCTAGACCAGTACAGAGGCTGAAGGTATGTATGTTCAGCACATGGTAGCTCTGCCCCCCTTGTTTTTAGGGGGAGAGGTGCAGTGGAGCTTCGTATAGACACATCTTCCAAGTCAGGCTGCGTAAGGCATCAGCTCTTACTAGCTGTGTGGCCTTGGGCATGTTAATCAACCTCTCTGAGTATAAGCTATTCACTGCATCTGTAATCCATGCTGTCCACTGTGTCCATGAAGATTAAATAGGGCCCCTGGCATATACTCAGTAGACAGAAGCTACTATTCACCCAGCTGAAAGCTCTCAAAACAAGCCTCACACACAGAGTCACCACTTAGTAAGTTCATCAAAATTCTCTAATAAAGTAATAATGGCTGTAAATCTAAACTGGCATGCAATAGTAGATTCACAGCCACAGTGCTACAGATCTTGAAAAGTTTCTTTGCCATACCGTTTGGGGAGAAATTCCAAAAATTTTTCCTAAGTGTTCCCCTGGGCTAGTTAAGAACCAAGTCACAAGGAAATAGAAAAAAAGACAAAAAAAACTGTGGACAGCACATCCATGTGTGAGCAGAATGTTTTACTTAAAAACAGAGCTTACTAGTTAATTTTAAAGAATGATATTTTGTAATTCTTTGATTCCAGAAAGCCAAACATTCCAAAATTAGTAAATCACATATAGAGAATGGAGAGTCTCCAACCACCAAAGAAAGAACATAAATTACACACCACATCTCAAACTTCAGAGAAAAACCATCTGATGAGCTTAGCCTTCTGAAGGGGTGGGAGCTCTGTGTTCTTTCCTCCCCCAGAAGGGAGCCCGGTGACCACCCTGGCCAGCCCGTCCTCAGTGGGGACAGCTATCTCTCAGCGACCAGAGAGTGAGCCTCGTCCGAAACTCGTCCTGCTCTCACATTCAGGAGCGTAAACATATTCAGCAACACCACCTACACATGCACAGATGGCTGTTTTCCAGGGCTGCTTCACACCAGGATCTAAGGTAAAAGAAGCTGGACAAGCTGTGCGCAGATGTCCCACCCCCAGTCAGGATGCAGGGATTCTCCTTCCTGGAGACAGACTGTATTTTTACAGCAGGCTTCTCTATTTTCCTTACAGAACACTTCAACTATAACAGCACAAACCAAACATCTGAAATAATGAGTCACCTATTGGCTTGAATCCGAAGCACCAGGTCAAATCCAGTTTAAGCCACGTCAGCGCTTAACGGCAACGGAGTACAGCGAGCCGCCGGGTCACTGCCACCCACAGTCTGCGGGCCCTTTCTGTCCGGGCGGGTGATGTCTTCGAATGAGAGGCGTGACCAGCAGTCCTGGCCGTTTGGAATGGCACAAGGACAATCTATGGCACTGCTTGTCTCTGAATGGCCCCTCTTGAGAGGGATTCCAGACAAAGAAAAGCCAGAAAAGAAACTCAAACTGATAACATTTTTTTGCTTATGAACATTTCTGGCAAAGGGTAGTCTAAGAGAAAGGGAGGGTTGCATGAACAACAATGGCATTAAGTAATATTACTCTTGCTTGTGGATTTCAGTTATATTTGTTCTTGATCATAGGAGGTAATGAACTTGAAATATTCTTTCATCAGTTTTGGGGAAGAACGTGTCACTCAATTCTCCAGCTTTTTGGATGGAAATGAAGAAATGGGTGACAAGAACTATAATAAATGATTACCAACCTCATATGACATCCAAATTATACATTTTATTCCTCCTTTATGATATTATAATGTCTACAATTAAAGCCAGACAAATATTACTTGAAATTGAATTAAGAAAACACACAGCTACACGATTACTTCTCAAGAAAGATGGGATGAGAATGGGTTCTCATTCCTGGACTTCCAGGACACAGGAGCCCGGGTGAGATAACCTAGCTCAGCATCGTCTCACGGCAGAGGAGAAGCCGCCTGGAGGAAGACCTCGCAGAGACAGTTTCCCTCTGCTGAATTAAGGAGTGAATGGATGGCTGACGAAGTAGCCCTGGGACGGAAAAGCTCCAAGAGCAGTTTTCACAAGCCACAAGTGCCCAGCACCTTTCCTTTCAGGCAAATCGGTTTTACCTCTTCTAAACCATACCAGCAAAGTGAGAAAGAGCACAGTAAAAATTCCTGATCTTCCTTGGGGGATCCTTGTGATTCTTGTCTCGTCACTCCAACTCTGGGTGAAAGTGCCAAGCGCCTGTCCACACTGTCTCCTGCAGCCAGTCCCAGCTGCCCCACAGCCAGGCCCGCCAGAGCCCAACCATTCAGAACCCGGCTGGGAATCCGGGAGACAGAGGCTCTGAGCAGGCAGATGCTGTCCAAGACCAGCACGCCGCACTCTTGACACAGGTAGATACACTCCACAAATAAACATCCAAAAAAGGCAGATTCCTCCTTTTATAGTAATGTTGATAGTCTCTTCTGCTCTCGGTTTTTTGCCTTCTTCCCATTAGAACACAAAAAGTACCTAAGTGACCCTAAGTTGCCCATGTTCCACAGTCTGTAAATTCATATAAAACCAAAATTCAAACATTTAAAAGGCAATTCAATTTGTAAGTACTAAGTAAATCACAAAGTAATATGTAACACAGCAAATATGATAATTGTGTAAGCCAAGCAAGGAGCCAAGCAAAATCCCAGCCCTTGTTCCACCACAGAATTACCTAGGGGATCTGGAAAACTCACAGAAGATCCAGGACCACCCCCAGACAGCAGATGGGACTGGGGTGGGGTGGAAACAGCCCTGGGCATCAAGCCAAAGAGACAAACTTTCTAAGCTTGGCGTTTCACTTCCTGGGTGACCTCGGGTCCATCCCATCTCTTCCCTGTCTCCTCAGTTCTAAAATGGGAGCACTTATCCAAAATAATCTAAATCTCTTCCAACCTAACACATGAATTTTTTCAATTTCCTCCCATCCTGGAGTTTTTCCCACTTAGGAAACTTGCATGTCTTAGCATGGGACAGAAGCAAGAAAAAGTGGAGAAAAATGTGCCAAGTGCATCTCGGGGGACGTGAGCAAGGGGATTCAACAGGATGAAATGATGTGTGTGGAGAGTAACTAATTGGCAAGGTAGATGATAGTTAAAAGGGCAAATATTATTTGAAATTGTCCCTTTTAAGGGACACAACAAAAGAAAAGTTGACCCCTTACTGCTGTGGCTCAGTTGGTTGGGCATCCTCCTGTAAACTGAAAGGTCACTGGTTCAGTTCCCGGTTAGGGCACTTGCCTGGGTTGCAAGCCAGGTCCCCCTTTGGGGGCCTTCAAGAGGCAACCAACCGATGTTTCTTTCCCTCTCCTTCTCCCCCTCGTCCCCTTTCTAAAAATAAATTTAGTAAAAAAAAAATTTTTTTTAAACAAGGAAATAAAAGTTGGAAAGGAGAAGTGACGTAAGAAACGGTAAGGTCAATGCAATCCGTGAACATTTGTCAAATGCAGCTGTGCTACATGATGGATATCAGCAGGGGCTTCAGTGAAGAGCCACGTGGTCCCTAAACTCAAAGGATCTGTGATAGGACTCAGTGGTTCTCAAACTTCATTGCATCAGCATCACAGGCAAGCTTGTTGAAAAGTACAGATGCATGGGTTCCACCCACTCATCCCAAACATAATTAATCATGCTTTTGTTGCTCATGACAATTTGTCAACAACCAACTAAATAACAGTGCAAGACAAGTTTAGGGTAATGCAGTTAAACAAATAACAGGCTCTTTAAGGCAACTCTGATTTAGTTACAAAGAACAAATACAGGTTAAGACCAGCGTTCCCAATGCTGGTTGCCCAGGTGCCCAGGAGAGCCACAGTAAACTCACAGGAGAGTGAAGGGGTGTTCATATTTTTCCAAGGAAAAACAGAGGCTTGTTGGACACTGTACAAACAACTAGTTCAAGTTAATTCACAGACTGCATCACGTTCCTTTGATGACATCTTTGTGAAAGTGGTTTTTTTGCCATTGTTCTGATAAAATGCTAAGTATATTTGAAAATCGATGTGGAACAGGATATGAGGGTGGAAGTGCCCAACCTAATTCCAAGGACTGAATGCTGAACAGGTGGGCACACCTCACTAGTAATTAACAGTGGTTATTTAAGGATGAAATAAATTTTAAAATTTTATATAGTGAAAAACAGTTTTGTTTCAATTAATGTGTATCACATTTTCCAATGGCAACTAAGTTGTTAGGGCAAATACTTAGTAGATTGTTTGTACTCGACTACTTAAAAAACAAAACTGTTTGGTATTTCTTTGGAAAGAATTATCAAGACACTTGGAGCACCATGAACAGACAATCTGGGAACTTCTGGGTTAAGGCAACCCAACAATGAGATTAATTCCCTTGATCAAAACAGATCTGTTTAATGCGGCATTCTGGTAGAGAAAGCATTCTAGTGAAGTTCCAGAATAATGCTTTTCCAAGTATTCTCAAAAGAGAAAATGGATAATCATGAACGTCTGTCCACTAATTAGCCAATAACCTCATGAATTCTTTTCTTCCATGTTGTATTTCAAACATTCCAAAGTAAAAAAAAAAAATCATGTTTTCATGATAAGCATTATTACATTTGTGCAAAGTCCTCAAACACAAGCAAGTCTCATCTCACATAGTTTGAGCACACAGTAATTTCGGTCACAGACCTGTTAGAGAATCCAAGTCCAGTTATCCCTAGTTTTTCAAGCAACAAGTCGCAGGAAGTGCGGAGCTCTCTGACGGCTGGTGCACCTCACCCCCTCGCCCGCCGCGCTGGCCCCCAGCCCTTTCTTGGCACAGCAGTAAGTTCGTTGTTGTTGTTATATGACATTGGTCCTCTGTCCTTTCAGGTGCTATAAGTTTTATGACAATTGGATTTTATTGGAGACTTCAATGATTCTTAGATATAAAAATTTCCCAAGATTAAAAAAAACAAGGGTAAACCTTCCTCTTAGCAGGCAAAACTTCATTAAAAAGGGACCAGGGGTCTGACACAGGCTCTGCCTGCCAGGTCAAGGATTAAACAGAAAACAAACCTCGAGACTTATGGCTGTACCCCGGGATCCTGTCTCCTTGTGAGGTAACACAGGTAGTGGCACGAGGGAGATATCCTTGTGCAGGTGTAACTGCCTCTGCCGTCCTGAACGCTTCTCAAACCCTCAAATCTGGGATTTAAAAAAAAATGATTGGCAGTTTCTGGGTTTCTCTTTAGACACTGCTTGAAAAACTAGAATTGTTAAAGTGGCTGTTCAGAGTCAGGTCTCTGACTAGAGGAAAATCTTAAGTGACCAAGCAAATCTTAATTCTGACTTGTAGCAATTTATCTGTCACTTAAGTTAATGATGAGCAAGCAATATATTCTTCAGAAAGAGCTGCTTCCTAGGGAGACAGAGAAGATCAAATAAAGGAAGCTTTTTCATGAGTGACAGTTATTTTGAAAAAATGAAAGTTCAGAGCATTGCACCTATTAAATTTCTAAACAGTTTTGAAATGTTAAAGGTTTTTGCTTTGAAAACTAAAGGCTTTAAGATAAGCCTTTCAAGTGAGAAACATTTCAGATATAGTCTTGTTACATGAGCAAACTAGATACCCATGCTAACAGAAAGCTTTGTTATTTCATGTTAATTCTCCTCATATATAGCCATACTGAAGCTTCAGAGTAAAAGTTAATCAGTAAACACCTTCAGTTTGGTGTTGGGAGGAATGAAAAGAGAAGTTAGAGTTACAACATGAGTCAAAAGATAATGTCTCTACTTCCTGAGTTTCAAAAATCAAATCTTAAAAGCTTTCAAAGAAAAACAGGATTGATGAATGCAGCAGACCCTCTCAGAGAGCTATCACTAACACAATACTATGAAGTTGAGATGTTCTGGCTGAGAAAATACTTTCCACGACTGAACATAAGTAGCAGATGACCAGGACTACACTTTATTTTGGCCTGTGTCTGAACTCAAATTAGCTGCTTTAAAAAAGAAAAAAAATTAACTGAAACTCCAGAAATACGAAAAAATAAATGAAATCTGCTCTACACTTGAGCAGCAGGTTTGCCATTTGCCGGGCCCCACAGGCCAGGCGGGCACCCACGTCTGAAAGATCAAGTACCAGCAGGCTGGGAAGCCTCGGAGGAAACGCTGTGAAAAGACAGTGCACTGGGACAGCTCCTGCCGTTTGGTCTGGTGATGAGAGGAGGATGAGATGTCACTGAGGATGATAAATATTTGGACCCTTGACTTCTTTGTGAGGATAAGGTAACGGAACAAACGCATGCTCTTGGAAGGGTGACTTGCTTTGCCTTACGATTGATTTAAGCTGAGATGATTCTACCACGTTCACAAAAATCATCACTGATAAAGCAGGTCGCCGAGCAGAAGGTCCCAGTCCTGGATCGTTCACAGAATTCCCTGCTCGGGACAAGTGCCCGCTAACAATGCAAATTACTCTCAGGTGTATCTACCAGTAACGATTCACAGCAAAGGGCCCTTTCGAGTTAGGCAGACTCTTTAACAGGGAGATATTTGTACTTAAAAAACAAACAGATAAGGACTAAATATAAGTACAGTATCAACATCTCCATGCAGCCAACTCACACCACCAATGAATCCAACAGCATTAGGAGGAAACAAAAACAAAAACAAAACCCTCCAGCCCCTCACGTGCATCCCTCAGGGTGAGGCTGGAGGAAAAAGAGAAGCCAGAGGAGAGGGGCGGGGGTGGAGGGCCTGCTTCTCCAACCCTAGTCTCCTCACGGGAAAGCCATTTTCCTCAGAGCCTCGTGCGTCCAGCAGGCAAACTGAAACACGGGTGCAGACAGCGAGGAAGTAAATGGGTGGGGGAGTTTCACTCCTTAAAACCAAAAAAATTTTAAACTTTTACAGTATATATTTATGTGGAACACACACAGGTTTATTAAACTCTCCCCCCTAAATAGACTCAGAAAATATGGTGCCACCTTTAAGAGTTTCCACTGAAATTTCTAGAAAAGAAGGGCATCTCTGATACACACTCCAGAGAATGACAAATCACTGACGCCAAACACACACGTGGTTCGAGGGGACGATGACAGCAATGAAGAAAGGAAACAAGAAAAATCGAGGTCCAAATAACCATGATGCATCTTGACTTTTTAAAAATTAGGTGGTTCAAGATAGAAAGATTCCTATGTCACAAGAAAATGAAAGGAGCAACATTTTCTTACAAAACCAAACAACTTAAAGCTCCTACCTGCCAGCTTCTCTAAAGGCATCGTATTCAAGTCAAGGACTGTAGCACGGGAACGCATCCTTCTCAACTTCTCTCCTTGTTTACTCTAACAAGAAGTATGGTGCCAGAAAAGAATGGCGTAAGTTTTGCTACATAGAGACAGTTGATACTCTTTAGTAGATTTATCAGATTTAGTTCTTTCTTCATTCTTAAAGAACATACATCGGCCGGTGGGACCCCTCGCCAGCAACAGGCACTCCTATATAAACCTGAGGAGGAGCTGAGCTGTGGGAACGTACCTCAGGCAGAAGAACGCAGACCCGGAGTCCAGTGGACACCCCCAAGAAGGCTCCTAGAGCCCAGCCAATTATGCCGGGGCACAACCTGCTAACTCTGCATAAGCCCCAACCCAGAGGTCTGCTGCCACAGCCCCCCAGCCAGAGCAAATCCCAGCAGCTCTGGCTCCCTGAGCACTGAATAAGAGCCAGGCCCGTGCCAATTAATCACTTTACAGCATGTTCTTTCATTTAAACCTCACCACCGCCCACAATGAGGCAGGTGCATTTTATGAAGATGGAAACTGAGGCTCAGAGGGGCAGAGCAACAGACTGAAACCCATGCCTGCCTCACCCACAGCCTGGGCTCTTAACCACCACATTGAACTAATGTATTGATTAGCTGACAGCAAGCAAAGTCTCGATTTAGAGATATGAAAACTATCATCCTCTTACCAGTAAAAGGTTTCAAATCTCAGAGACAATCCCTTTTCCTTCCAGTTGTTTCTTTCTTCCTCATTACAGCCCCTCAGAAGGCCCTGGCAGCAAGTAGCAATATGAGCAGGAGCTAAAGCGTCCACACTTTACCAAGCAATGCTCTTCAGGGAAATATATCCCCAGGAGAGGACCCCAATGGAGAGAAAGCAATTTGCTTCAAGATGTTTTCAGCAGGCTTATTTATGTCAGCCTCAAACTGGAGCAAATGCAAATATCCTAATATGAGGCCAGTTGAACCACACACTAGCACATACAAAATGATGAAACACTAAATGAGCAATTCAAAATCAGCAGAATGTGGTTAATGCAGCTATATGGAATGTAAAATTATAATAGTGCTAAATATTTCAAATGCAACAGGACATACCCACCCCTTGAAACCACTGAAACAGCCCCATACAGACACAATTTCAGAACCCAAGTCAGAAGACATACATGAGAATTCAATCTGCTATCGTTTGCTGTTATGGTGGTTGAAAAGCAGCTGGAAAATAAATTACAAACTGTCAAAAGTCTAAACAGAGACCAATAATAGATTGCTATGTGAGTAAAGAAACATGTGTATTCAGGCCAACATCAAATGCACAACTTTGATTATTGCAATTAATTTCTGAATTTGTGTTATTAAAATACCTATCTGCTCTGTGGCTTCTTGAAGGCTGGCTTTAGAAAAAAGTCAATTGTCTCCCTACGGAGACTAAGGAGGTCTGAGCTTCTACATCAGTGCTGCTCAGGAAACATTCCTTTAATCCTTTTTGTTTATTCTATTCCCTGCATTTACGAGCTCTCTAAATCCCTTCTACTTAAACCGTGCTACTAAACCACTAGGATTAAAGACATGGTGAGTTTTCTAGCAGAATGTACTTAGCTTCATGCCTGAATAATGTGTTTACACAATTTCATAGTTCAGTAATTTGCTGAATGAGCTTGTACAAAATAATGTGTCTGAAAACTCATTTTTAAAAATGTGTTTTGTCAGAAAATGTGACAGGAGGTTTCCATTACTTCCGGGAAGAAAAGGCCCCATAGCCCCATGCAGACTTGGCACGTGGTAATGGCCTTCTGAAGCCAGACAGCAGAGCCATGGCTTGCCTAGGGCTTAAGTTACGTTTTAAACATTATTAGGAAGAGCAGTTTAATGAAAAGTGTTTCAACTAACTGTTGATTAGCTGACAAAATCAGACATTCTCGGGACATCCAGGCCATCAATGCAACCTCAAAAGCTGGCAAGGATTAGGAGCAAGACATGCATTAGCAGTGAGGCAGCGCCCAGGCTCCACACGGGATGCTGTGTGTCTGGGAAGTAGATGGCGCCGATGGAGCCTGCTTCATGGGCCACTTGTCTGTGTCACAAGGCTGTCAATCATCACTTCCACCATCCTCCAAAATGCTCACCGGGTCTTTTAGGACCTCCTAAGCCATCATCACCACCACGCTACCACCCATACTAAACAGAATGCAGGCAGGTCACCCTATATACCTGGCCTGTCCGACAGGCAAAATCACAGAAAAAAAGCAGTGTCTTTATGCTTCTACCGTAAAGTATCAATTTGAACTAAATCATTTTTGCTGACTCACTTTCTCTTTTGATCTGTTATAACATTTAACTCAGGAATCAAGACACAACAACCTGTAGACTGGTTATCTTTGGATTAATTAGCTCTACATTTTAGAACTCCCCAGAATTTAATACAGTCCAAAGATTAAGCATTTCTGCATAGGACTGTCAGCAGACAATACTAATAACCTTATATTTACAACCCAGTCTGAGGTCCTTCCAAAGCTTTCACAGTTGCTATTTAACCCTCACAACCCTCATATAAAGTGAAATTTCTCTACGCAGCAACATCTAATAACACATTTTACAAAATTAACACATCCAATGTGAGCTCTGATGAAGCAATAAGAAAATTAAACAGGTGTCACCAGTAAAAATTCTGTTCTAAAACACGTATCTTGATTCAACTCACCTGACATTTACCAAGAGCTCAATATATTCTAGGCAGTGTGCTCCAGCCAGGTTTCTTTAGGAAAACAAAAACTGACAAAATTAAAAATTTAATATCCTTACGTATATCCTTAAATATTTAAAAGAAAAACGCTGGTGCATGAAATGTACAAGTCTGGGGATCACTGATTTGAAAGATTTTATTACTATATCTTTACTCTCCCTATGCCTAAGTGACCATCTG
Organism: Trachops cirrhosus; assembly: GCA_028533065.1. Taxonomy (NCBI): domain Eukaryota; kingdom Metazoa; phylum Chordata; class Mammalia; order Chiroptera; family Phyllostomidae; genus Trachops; species Trachops cirrhosus. The sequence continues at coordinate 148,357,338 of CM052540.1, read as the reverse complement.
GTTTCAGATGAGCATCTCTAGAAGCGGCATTAACTTCTTTATACCACCAGGGACTAGGCCATGAATTACTGCTCAGGGCTATTTAATGTACAAGACAGAAATTTATTAAATAGCAATCAAGCAGTAATTACTAAATCGTTCCCCAGTGGCTCAAAGAGTCAGTAATTAACTACCACTTACTGCACTAAGATTGTAAGTTATTAAATAGCACTAAAGGAACAGTTCATTAAATGGTACCTTAGTGTCCTGAAAGAGTCATTTCCATACAGCTTGCCATGAGCACACTAGATGCTGGGGGACTCCTGCTGTTTACTGGAAAACAACATGAATTGTCACACAGCAGCCACCTCCAGCCCATAACCCCGGTACTCAGCTCGATGGCTGAGCAAGCACTTTACTCCATGCCCCGCCTTGGAAGCCCCCGCATTCTGATTTACCCTGCAGCCTGAATCCTTGCAAGACAGCAGCCCCACTGAATCTACTAGAGCCCTGTCTCTCTGCACCAATCCACCCCCAAAGCTGTGGCACACCTTCTCCCCTGGGTTTATATTTTGCCGTTCTGATGTGAATGAAGGACATTTAAAAATAAGCCATGATCTAATCACAGATAAAATGTGCAATGCTTATTCCAATCTCCTCCAAAATGTCTTTTCTGCCCACTCCAGCTACCTCACCCCTCTTGGTTCCCAGCTCTCCTTCCCACTTTATCCTGGACTAGCTTCTTCATAACTAGCCCCTTCCCTCCAGCGGGGACCCCCGTCATTTAAATCAAAATTCGACACGAAAAGTCATCTGCTCTAGAAGGCATTACCTGATGAGGAGACAAGATAGTGGAAAACTCTCCAAAACCAGTTTAAAAGTCATCCCTCCAAATTCTAAATGTTTAAATTTAAAAGAAAAACAAGTTGGTGGTGGTTTTCCCCCCCGAAAGTGCCTACACCTTGTTATTGTGATAATTTCAGCAGGCAAAGTCCACCTTTCATAGATCTATGTAATATAATAATATGCCCAAAGGTGTCCATAATGAACTTGAAATACTAAATCACTCTGGGCAGTAAAAGAACACTCTAAAAAAAATCGCTTTAAGAAGATATGTGATATCCTTATCATTAGATGAACTCCAAAAAGTGTAAAAGAAAGATAAGCAATTAACAGAGGTAGTGGTAAAAAGTCTCAGGTGACACCAGGGGACCACAAATGAGATCAAGGAGATAAAGTTCAAAGAGGTAGAACAACAGCTCATTAATCACGTGGATCTGGAAACACTCCCCCAGACTTCGGGAGGAGAGAAAACACTTTAGAAGAAACCAGAGACGGCCATGAAAGCAAGTGCTTCTTTAGTAGAAAAGCTGGGATACTGCCCTGAAGATTGTACCTCCAAATAAGAATTCAGGAGTTACTTTTTTAATCCCTATCAAATTACAAAATAGTATTTGCTACTTTTCCTGTCAAAAAGCTCTCTTTACCAAAGTTGTAGGAATACTACAAAAACATGGTACACGGCAGATTGTCCACAATGAAGACTGACAGGGGCACTATTTTAACCGTCTAACCTCCAACGTGCTGAGCATTGGAAACATAACCACACTAGAAAAACGTAAGGGAAAATTCATACTAGTATGTGCTTTGTCGGCTTTTAACCACTGAAGCTACAAAATTAATCATTAAACCTGTGCTTAATTAGTTATCCAAAGTGTTTGACAAGAGGAAAAAAGTAGTAAAAAGTTTGGGAAATGTTATCATTTAAAATACACTAGAGAACAACATTAACAAAAGTCAACAAGAGGCCTTCCTTTGTTATGGGATAATTAAAAATGGTTCAACCTTTCTGCTGGTAGTTCATCAACCTGTATGAAAATCCAAAATAGTTACACTCGGACTCAGTAGTTTTAATCCATTTACCCTATGAGATAATTAGATGAACGTAGTGCAAGGTGTGTAATGGAGCTTTATTCATAACAGGGAAACTATTTCATATATAAGAGATTGGTTAAATCAGAGCACATTAATACAATGGCATGTTCTTCAGATATTAAAAAGAAGGTATCTAAATTGATTCACACAGAAAGACTACCACAACTTATTATGGGGAAAAAATGCCTTACAATATGATCCCATGTATCTAATGTTGTGAGTGTGTATATGTGCATGACGACCATCAAAAACATGGGCAATAATTATCTTTAGTGCAGCTCAGATTCAGTTAAGGTTTCATTGCTTAACGATTGCCAAGAAACGTTTATGAATTGCTACAAGCCATCCAATAAATGAGAAGAGGTATATATTTTTCCAAGGCACTTGGAACCAAACCGAACCATGTTTTGTTCCTAAAACGAAACGAAACATGCAGTGTTATCCCTATCAAGCAAGGGATAGCCGTCCCTGCCTGGCCAGCAGAGCAGACAGTCAGCTGGGCCAGGGGCGGGTAGGCAGCTGTAAACTGTGTGGTCTGGCTCCAAGGATGATACAGAGCAGGGCAGGGTCAATGTGGGCTGAGGCACTGAAGAAAGACTTTCAAAGCGGAAGTTGGCCTGGACCTTGAACTCTGCCTCCGTCTTAGTTTCTACACCCTGATAGGGTAAGAATCAACATCTGACACCAGAATCACCATCCAACACCAGCCAGTTAAACTTCTAGCCTTTCTTCTCAACAATTGATATACCAGAGCCTGAGGAGTGGTGCTGAGCTGAGCCCTCAGCCCTGGGAACCACACCAGAGACTGGGTCAAGGGCATTTCAGTGGAAACAGCCCCATATGAAGGCCCCAAGTGGGCCAGGAGCTCGGTGGCTGAGGACCAGAAAGGTCTATGGGCTGGAGCAGAATGAGTTGGGGCTGGTGAGGCAAGAGGACCAAATCACACCAGTCCTAGTGTGTCTAGACAAGAAATTCGGACTTTAACTTACATGCAACAGGACAGGGTTAGATTTTAAAGCACGAGTAAATGTAGCCTAATTAAGGTGTTTCACAATCTTGACAGCTGCTGGGTCTACAATGGATGGTGTGGGAGTTTTACTGAAAATCTACTGTTAAAACTCAGAAGGCACTGAGGCCACAAAAACATACTTTTTCTAATTCCATTTTCCTCACATGTGGTACAGGCAAGCTCCTGGAAAACACACACACACACACACACACACACACACAGAGTAGGTGCTTCACTCTTTAAAAACCCAAAGGACATTGTAAGATGCTCCTTTCTAGGGAGCGCATTTCTCTCTGAAACAAGAGAATAACAATTTTTATTTTTTGGATTTTTTCCTCCAAAGGCAAAACAGAATAGTAAGAAAAAACTATGTTCTTTTATAGTAAGAACTGTACTTTCACTAGACATTTTGTTACAAATTAATGCAAAGCTAGCTGTTCATTGACAATGAAGCACTTCCTACTCTCTAATTAGTATGCAAACTCTGATACTGTAAAGACATTTCCTCTCAGAATAAAGAAATTTTTTTAAACTAGTTGAATAATGTTATGGAAATATAAAAAACACCCTAGTCTTTTAAACAAATTTCTCTTTAGAAATTAAAAATAGGAAAATAGCCACTAAAGCAAATGGTTAGGCATATGATTTGCATCTTTTGGAACTGGAATGAACTGTATAATCATTCTCCCAAAATTCTGAAAATATGACTACTGTTTATCTAGTGCCTTCTGCTAAAACAGTTAAAGTGCTTTACAAATATCTTCCTCATAATAACTCCACAAAGAGAGGAGAGTCTCCTATAAAAGTTCACTGGGCATGAAAACTTGGCTCCGTTATTCACAGCTTGATCCAAAAGCAATTATTAAAATTAATATTTAACAGCAACAAAAATAATTTGGCTGAAAGAGTAAACTAATAAGCAGTGAACTGCTTACCCATGCCACATTTCCTCTACACAAAGGCTGCCATTCCTTGCCCCAATACCCAGAATTACTTCTGCAAAACCAGCTCCCATTAAGTCACGACAGCTCAGAGGCCTGGTGCCAGGGGCTGAACTGAAGACACTATACTCCACTTTACAGCAGCACTTGGTCCTACATTTAAAGTGCCCTTAAAGCTGGCACCAAATGAGCTGGGGAGATAGTAATCCTAATGAATTAAGGCTGAGCAAAGAGCCATCCTTCATAATGCATGTAGGACGGTCCACTAATTGCTCAGGGACAGACATGCTCACCCCAGCCTCTCCTCCCCCGTGAGCTCCACCACACGTGCCCCTGGGGTCCTAAGGTCCTCCTGGCAGACAGAGTAGTGAAAGGGTGCGGTGGCTCACTTTAAGTTCTAAGTTTTAAAAGTCCTTGTGGGTAAAATATGCCTGGACAGTCCTGGCCCCGAATCTGCTCTGGTCTCCCTCAATGCCCATGGGCAGACTGGCCTGGCTGGTCTGGAGCCTTGCCAAGGAATCAGGACGATTTCTAGCTGGCCCCTAGGAAGAAGGGTCCAATTGACAAAATGCTCCTAGACCAATGCTACCTACACCTCCTACTGGCTGTTGAGTCAGGAGGGGGAGAAGTCAGGAAGCTTTTTCTCACCAATACGCAAAGCATCTGAGCCTCTGGGTAAAACCCACTCATCTTAAGGAAAAATAATCTACTTTCCAGCTTCACCTCTAGAATTAGAAAAGCAGTCCTAAATCAGACTATGACAACTGATTTTTCATAATACCTGACATACAAACTTAGTTTCTATTGCAAGACTATCCATTTCATTATAAGTCTCTAAGAAATGGTTTTGTTACATTTGAACTTAAAATTGTAGTATAACTCATATTGGCTCTGTAAATATAAAAATATAAGCATCAATATAACTCATGTTTAGGAAAATAAAAAATAAGTCTAAAATATTTAGGTACAGGGAAGAGGCTTTAAAATCTTTTAGAATATTTTATATTTTAAGTAACTCTAATATCCTCATGAAAACCTATGAGGTACTATTAATCCCAATTTATAGATGAAGGGGCTGAAGCAAAGAGACTTTAAGTAACTTCTCAAAGATCACCCAACTGGTAAATATTAGAGCTGGTGTCAAAAGCAGGCAGCCTGGCCTTTTAACCATGCAGCTGACTCAACTAGCTGGTTTTATCTTAGTTAGTCACAGTTTATAAATCAAGGTTCAGGACTCTTTCTCCACCATAAATTGCACAAGAGCCTTTGACTTGTATCTACAATGTGGGTAGTATTAACATTTCAGGAGCCATTCCTACACAGGCATTTAGGATTCCTGGTCCCTATCCCCTGAGAGCCTTCGGGCAGAATAATCCCCCTCCCAGATCCAAACACCCCTGGTATGTGGAGGACGGAGGGGAAGAGGAGAGCAGTCAGCCCTGCCCCAGTGGAGAAGCATTAGAGCGCACAGAAAAGGAAATCAAAAGGACATCAAGAACATTTAAACAATTGTTAGAAAGCAAAGGAGAGAGGGAGGGAGGAAGGGAGGGAAGGAGGAAAGGAAGGAAGAAAAAGAGACAAAGGGAAGACACATCCCAGTTTTCCTCCCTTTTCCTGTATCAAACCCTGATTGTTAAACTGGTAATTAATTAGCCTAAAAACAATCCAAAATTTTAAACTGATGAACAAAACAGCAACAGAGGCATGGGTACATGGGACAGACTGACAGCTGTCAGAGGGGAGTGGGGAGGGGGTGCTGGACAAAAGAAGGTAAAGGGATTAGCCAAAGAACAGATATGCATGACCCACAGACACAGACAACAGTGTGGTCAGAGAGAAGGGGGCAAAGCCGGGGACAAATGGGGACATCTGCAATAGTGTCAACAATAAAAATAAAGGGAAAAAAAGAACAAAGTACCACTAATGCAAGTTGGAAATCGGAAGGAAGGAAGGAAAAGAGGAGAGGAGAGGAGAGGAAAGTCACCAAGACTCAGCAGCTAATAAAAAAAACTGTTTTCTAAAAACAAAGCCCTATATGGTAGGCATTCTTAATCTCTTCTTCCACAAACTCTAAACCCCAGATTTCAAATTAGTGTAGGGCCTGCCAGGCACTCTTCAACGTACACATCAGTTCTCATGATGGAAGCACAATGAGAAGCCCTTCCCTTTATTCAGTCTAATCTAAAAGAACGGATTATCCCAAAATTTAAAAATATCAAATCAGGATTCAAAACCTAAAGTTACAATTAATAAAAACCTACGTTCTGACACAAGGGAACCACTCATTTGGTTCTAAAAATACAAATAACCAAGGCCAAGCTGATGGATACCCAAGAAACAGAACAGCCACACGCCTTCCTCAGCCTGCCCTCTCTTCTCCACCATCTAATGGGGAGCCGTCTGGAAAGGCCATGTGAAGGTAAACCCCTTACCTCTGCAGAGCTGTTGCGAGAATGCGGGGTTTGAAGGGCCCCGTGGTGCTCGTGCTCTGAAACCCAAGAACTGTTGCAAAACAGCCCCACTGCCTCCTCCACCACCTCTGCTCACCCACTCCCCTTCGTTCTGCTCTCTGGTCCTTCTTTCCCCATTCTCCATTTCCTTGGCAAATCCAAACCCCTTTTCCTAGAATAATTTTGTAACCACTCTGACTGAATTGCTCCTGAGAACATCTTACAGGAAAATCACAAAGCCAGAAAAGCATTTTGGCAGGAATTCCAAGACAGTCACATCCAGATTTTAGAACCATGAGGACAGACGCTGAGCTTCCTTAACCCCTGGTCTGTGTTTGGACAGACATGACCCAGAGAGCAAAGGACAGGGTGCTAACAGGGACAGAGAACGCAGGTCACCCTCACAGCTCACTCTAAGAAGTCGGATTTTCACTGGCCGCTCCTCACAGCCCCTCCTTGCGATATTACAGCCAATAGTTCCTGATATGAGTCTGACTCTTCTCCCTGACATCAGCATTAATAGTGACATCCCCGACTTGTTGGTTAGTTGGCACCCATCTGCAAACAGGTGGCTTCCCCAGGCCACCTGCTCTAAGGAAGGAGAAACAATCCCTGCCTGCAGGCTGTTAGTTCCAAATTTCCTGAAGCAACGCTGGCTCCTGAGAGAATTCATCATGTAGGCCTCAAAATCTGAAATGCCACAACTCTCTTCTAGTGATGCTCATTATATTATTTCTGGGCTTTCTTAAAAGGGCCAGTGCCTTCACACTCACAAGGTTGCTCTTAGTTCTCAAGTGTGTGGGGGGGGCGGGGAGGAGAATATTGTATATTGTATCAAATATTGTATATTTTCCCTCCCTAGTCAGCTCAGCTTAGGGGAGAGTCATTCTGTCTGTTCAGAAGCACACAGATGTGCATCTCTATACCCAAAGATGCAGTTGTTACAACCTGCACTTTAATGCTGCTCACTTCCAGGAGACACATGTTTCAGGTGCCTACAACCCCAGCGCTGGATTTAGGACAAACTGACCTAATCTTGTGATAATACCTGAAAATCTCTTTCAAATTGTTGACTTCAGGGAGGCTCCAAAAAGTTGCCTGGAGACGGGAGAGCAATAATCTGGGATAAGGCACCAGGTGAAGGCAAGGACTTTGACCCTTACCTCTGCGTTAAACCAGAGCAATTTCACTTTTGTTTGTTTACTAGTTGTTATTAAGCAATGTCTACTAAAATTAAAATTTGTTCATAGTTTAATAGACTAAGCCGGGAGGCAGGCAAGTCAGCAGCGTGAGGCAGAACACGGGCATGGGCATGATGACCCCTCAACAGTTCTCTCGGAAAACCGACACACCACCTCTCTCAAGAAGCTTCTAGAACACGTTTTCTGGTGGAGCACTAGACAAAGCAGTTGATTTATTTTGGGGGGATAGGGGTCATTGAAAATAACAATTTTTATACTGTCTCATTTTTGTGGGTCAGAAATTGGGGCAAAGAGCAGCTGGTTGATGCTTCTGTTCCAGTTGGCAATGGCAGACTTCATTAGGTGGCATTCAGTGGGTGGGTGGGCTCATCTGGAGGGTCCAAGATGGCTTCACTCACATCAGTGGGGATGGCCGGAAGGTTGGGTTCCACTGAGACTGGCCACTGGAGCACCTGCTTTGATGGCCACAGGGTAGACTTTCTGAATGGTAGCTCAGGGCTTGAAGAGCAGTGTTCCCATGAACATGGCGGAAACTGCATGGCCTTTGAAGACCTTGCCTTGGAAGTCACATGACACTTTTTGTCACACACTACTGGTCAGAGTGGCGACAAGATCACCCTGATTCAAGGAGAAAATCCAGAACCTCCCCAGCCCCACAGTGAATAAAAAATAATACAAACACTCTGATAAAAGTGATTTGCACTGAGCCTTAAACATATATATATATATGTTTATATATATATATTTTTTTTCAGAATCACCGGTTTTCAAAAGGAATCAGAGTGACTGCTTTTCAGAAAATTGGTCAAAACAACAAGGAAACAGCCCCATAGTATTACCCAGACTCAGTAAACAGACTCGGAGTTTAGAGACTGGCCATGAGCCACACCACTACCAAGAAACTCTGAACTGACAAAGCAAGAATCTGTGTAAATGGACCACTCACTTTTTACAGCTCTGGCCTTTAGAAACTTCTTGGAGACATTTTGCTAGGACTGCTCTCCCTTAAGGAGCAAAACCCTAATGGCTTGAACTCATTGCCTCTGAGTTATCCTTTGCAATTTTGCTCAGTATGCCTCAGAGCTTTTATTTTCTTTTATTCATTTAATCATATTCAGTGAGGCAAGGTGGTATATGAGAGGACCTGAAACTGAGATCACCTGAGGGAACAAGAGATTAAAAAGTGCCTCCTCTCACTAAGGCACTGGTTCAAGGCCGAAAGGATCTTGCCCTTCCCATCACCTTCCCCCAGATGCACTGCCCCTAGAGCACGTGGGGCAAGGTCTGGAGGCATCCTGGATCGTCCCAACTTGGGGAGTGGAGTTCGACTGGCATCAAGTCAGGGGAGGCCAGGGATGCTGCTAAACATCCTACAATTCACCGAACAGCCCCCAGCAAAGAATCATTCAGTGCAAAATGTCAGTAAGACCAGGGCCGGAAAGCCCTGCTGTAAGGCACACACTCTGATGGAGTCGACTGTCAGGCGGCTCCACATTATTTCCATCTCCCTCTTTTCGAACTACGCATGTATGGTTGAATCGCTATGAATTAAATGCTCATAATGCTATGGGTCCACCAAAATATCTCACTGTAAAAAGGAGTTCCCCTGAAAGTCTGAAAATCGTAATTCTCATCATGAACCCATTCTTTAGCTTAATTGTTAAGAATCACTTTTAATTTAGATGCCCAATCTCATCCACATTACTAAAGGCAAACAAACAACCAAAAAACAAACTTCAGAGGATTCCATATTCAGTGGCTCCCATGTGCTCTGGTCTTTTGTGTCTTAAAACAATGAGCTGAAATGTTTCTGCACCGACGCAGACCAGACGCAGGCCAAGCCGGAGTTACAGACTAACAGCTGCTCTTTGGTTGCAGGCTCTTCCACCTGTCATCGCCCAGAAGGAGGACAAGAGCAGCAATGACACAGAGTGGCCTAATCTGACCAAACACACGCCAGGCCTCGGCCACCTGTCCCTACAACAGCACAGAAACCTGCCTGCATGTCCCACAGAGTCACTCTGCGGGAATCCTCTCGCACGTCCTGCTCTGTTTGCGGCGGTTATACACTGGTTCATACTTACAAACCAAAGGCTGTCAACTCACCAGACAGAAAACAGCATTTATAAACTCTTATGTTCACCTTTGGGGAACTCCTAATAGTCATTTTTATTGGGTCTCTTCCACCACAAATTTGTAAAGCCATTTCCTATTTCTCACATTAATTGCTATTTTCCTCTTTAAACAAGGTTTCAATGACACCGATACATGGCACATAAAACCACAATTCCCTCAGTGAAATAAATTACATCGCTGGGTTGGTGCAAAGGACTGTTCGCTGGCCAGGCCCGTTAATGGTGTGCGATGTGTTGCCACTCTCCCAGGACAAACATAAACACTTTTCATACAACTGTTTGGCTTTGCAGCCCCCTTTCCAGCTAAGGTTTTCCCCCAGCGGGTAGAGTCTCAGCTGTCGCGCAGAGCGGATCCCCACCAGCAATGACCTGCACTCGGTAGGCATACCTCCCAGGAAACACAGCCTCCCTGACGCATCTGATCACAGCACTAATTTAATGTTAAGGGACTATTACTTTTACCTCATGTCAAATACACACTCCAGAACTCCTTTGATCCTAGAGGCGAAGGAAGCGCTGAGAAACACCAGTGCACAGAGCCTGTCTGCTCCAGAGAAAGGGCACACACGGGAAACTCAGTCAGCAGCAAGCTTTGATATGGAAACAGATGCCTGAAAGCAACAACTACAAAAATGCTCCCGCCCCTCAGCTGAGCCCTCGACAAGTCAGGCCACTTTCAGAAGTTACTGGATTGCATGCAGGGCTGTCCAACTTTTTGGCATCTCTGGGCCACACTGGAAGAAGAAAAGTTGTCCTGGGCCACCCATTAAATACACAAATACTAATGAAAACTGATGATCAAAAGGAGGTTTTAAGTAAATTTACGATTTTTGTGTTGGGCCGCATTCATAGCCAGCCTGGGCCGCACGCAGCCCACGGGCCGGGGGTTGGACACACCTGAGAGCAACTTGCTCCTGTTTTAACAGTGGTAATAACTACTACTTATTGAGTCCCAGGTATACCTTATGCAGGTTTTTGTCACTTCATATAACAATTCTACAAAGCGGGTATGATTATCCCCGTTTCACAGAGGAGAAAACTAAGCCCCAGAGAGACGAGTGATTTGACTAAGGTCATAGGTCCTGTGAGTGGGGAGCCTGACTCAGGGCTGGGTCTTCCCCGCCGCAGACCCAGCAAAATGAGGCTGAGAAAGGCTGTCTCCCAAACACTCTCTTCTCTGAAGAGCCTGACATACAGCTCTCTGATGTTTGTTAATCGGTTAAAACCCTTAAACAGGCTGCGTAGTCACCAAACAAAATCCAGTCCTATGTGTTTAATCATTTACCTTTTAAGGCCACAGACAGTGAAAGCTGTTTAGATTCAGGGTGAGCCTGGCTGCCTGTTAGGACAACTGGGCTCTAGGAAGGACCAGAAGGCATGACTGAGTCATCCCTGGAGCCTAGCCCCACTGGAGGAGGAACATGGTCCTCTGGTGAAGACCCCAGGTTCTGGCCTTGCAAATGGAGTGATTAAACTGGGCTCACAGTCAGGGATTTGATCCTGGTTCTGGGGAAAGCGCACAGCGAGTGAGGGCATCACCTAGAGCAGGAGTCGCCAACCTCTGGACCACGGACCGGTACCAGTCCAGGCCAGTAAGGGACTGGGCCGCACAGCAGGAGGTGAGCTTGAATGTAATGCGCTTGAATCATCCTGAAACCATCCCTCCCCCTCTCCAGTCTGTGGAAAAATTGTCTTCCACAAAACTGGTCCCTGGTGCCAAAAAGGCGGGGGACTGCCGACTAGAGAAAATACCAAAGGTATAAATGGCAGGAAAGACAGCCGGGGCACATCAAAGACTTCTCTGATTTGTGTTGTAAAAACAGGAGCAAGATGCCTGCAAAATCACCACAAACTTGGATTCTTACTCTCCTGCTCCCTATAAAAATGTACTTACATGATTTATACCTGATTTGTGGAGTAATTAATGAATACACATATACTACTTCTCTTTACAATAAGAAAATTACAAATATGAACCAATCTTCTAACAGATTACATTTTTATAGCAAGTTGGAACCCTTAGAATACAGAATTCCATTATATTTCAGCTTTTAATTTTATAGACATGAACACTATGATATAAATCTCCATTAATATTCTTTTCTGCCACTGTAGTTAGTCCCCCAGATTGCTTAAAAAGAGAAAGCTACTGAACTGAAACTTCATATACAATAAAATAAGTAAATAAACAAAAAGCGTGCACCTGCATGAAGACTCAATGTGAAGTACTTTGCACTACAAGCTTTGCTTTCCACATTACCCTTCGTAAAAGCTCAAGGCTCGTGGCTGGGAAGCCAGGCACCCCCACCTCACTGTTGTCTGAATCCTGAAGAAAGGAATCAGGTTCTCCCCACATGTAAATGTAGTCAAGAGACCACATATTTGAAATATGCTGTTTTTTAATCAACATATACGTATTCTTAAAAAGTGAATTTGTCATTTGCATGGTTTCGCACAAAGAATATTTTGGGTTCGTGTACAATATTTACTACTCACTTCCAAAGCGCTACGCTAGAACCGTTCATCAGGACAGGCTCACGGTGGAGAAAGACACAGTGCAGTGAGCGGCCCCCCGAGAGAAGCTCTGACGCCAGACCACAAGAGCACCACCACAAATCACCTCCCAAGGCCCGATCTTCACCAAAACAAAGTAATCATTGATGCCACTGTGCAAGATTAAGTTTAGTCTTTTTAGTCAGGCTCTGATAATCTGGCCAGTGGTAGTCATTCTTCCTGTTGCCTCGGAGACCTGGTCAGAGACACCTCTGGCCTGCAGAACGCCTGCCTGCCTTAGATCAATAAGCCCTGTGATCGTTCATACAGAGCAGAAGCCAATAAGCAGCCGCTTCTTTCCGTAGTCATCAATCAGGGTTAGCCCAGAGCTTGTCGCATGCCCACCAGGAGACTGGATGTCCACTGTGTGTTTCCTGCAGAGAAGCAAGGAGACATCGCACAAAGTCCGCACCAGTGGAAGTCAAGTGAACCAGTGGACGGGACTGCTGGGAGGAGTGGGTTTCCAGAAGGAAATGGGTCGCCCCCCCAACCAAAGGTGGCACAGAAATTCCACCTGAAGGTGGTCAGTTGCTAAGGGTTCCAGAGGAAGCACACTCACCCCTGGACATCAAAGCTATGTGGTGAAGCCCAAAGGTCAGTTTAAAGAGACCGTCTCCCCCCACTCCAACCAGGACCAGAGTGGGTGGATGAAACCAACCAATGACACCTCTTCAGTTAGTGTTTGCAAATTTAAACAAAATTCCCTGACGTTACGCCTTCTCTTTGGCAACTTTTCATCTTGAATTAAAGTCCTGTGACTATTACGAAATTTTACACTCCCTTGTAATGATAAATGATCTTTTTTTGTGAATTAACTGGGAAGTTAAATGGGGAGATAAACCAACAGCAAGGCCTGGCCATACCAGCCTAAGTGGCAGCGTGACAGCATGGCTGACCACCTTGGGTTTCTACGCACAGCACATGCACGACCTGGTTTGCTTGTCGGAGGCCACTGACAGCAGGGCTACAATCTTCAAAATGAGGCTGGGCAGCAGCAGAGCTCCTGATTCACGGGCTGGTGGGATCTATCAGTGTAGACAACTGAGCCCTCCTGACCTTCCAGTCACACCCACGGCATCTTGCACTCATGTGCACTTCTGCACATAGACTGCCTGTTTGATGAGCTCCAAGCAGCATGTCCCGCTGAAAGGGAGACACTGGATCACAGAAGGAGAGCTGGGCTCCCAGCCGTTGGGAGAGGGACAACTTCAAGCTCTTCTGTTCCATAGTTGCCTTGATTCATCCAGGGAGGCTGAGCAACTGGGGCCATCACCTCCCCACAGCCCAGGCTCTGCCCAACTCCAGGGGCCCCACAAAGACAGATTATCACCCACACCCCATGCCTGAGAAAGTCTGTCTTCCCCAACAACATTAGGAATCAGTTTAATCTTGCTACATCTCAATTTCCTAAACTATGTGTAATCCCAAGAAAACTTCCAATTTTGTAAAAGCCACTTGGCACCGCTTCTTACAGACTTTTCAGCCTATAAAAATAATCTCCAAGAGCACTGGACTAGGAGTCAGAAGTCTTATCTTCATTCATATCATTTACCCACCTAACAAGTACATATTAAGCACCCAATACACACCAGGGACCAAAGGCATGAAGCTGAATAAACAAGATAGACAAAGAGTCCCTGCCCTCATGGGGTTTTAATCAAATCACTTAGTGTCATTAACTGAAATTAAAGGGCTTGGACAGGAAGCTCTTTCAAGTCCCTCCCAGCTCACCTATTCTCCATTCTGCTTTGGTGCCAAGAGGGGACTGAAGCATTCTGGAATGTTCTACTTCCCTGAAAAGATGCTATTTTTACTCCACGTCCATACAGCTCGGGCTGCAGATGTGTGACTTATATCCATCCTGCCAAGCATAAATGACTCGTTTTCATCCCAGTGTTTATTAGACCAAGTGGAGTCCTGATCTCGAAGGCCCCTGGCATGCACATCTCAGGCTCCTTGGCACAGGGGCCCTCACAGCCCTATTCCTTCCACATGGAGGAAATCTGGTTCCTTCAGATCAAAACTACAGAAAAACAGAAGCAGGGCTGCCAAGGCTTCCTCACATGTTGCCTGGGTTTGTTTATTTCTTCTTCATCAACTCACATCATTTCTGACACTGCATCTCAACTTCCTGGACACAGTTAGAGAGAAAAGCTTTTAAGAGGCACTGAAGTACAGCCAATTTCTGATTAGCCCCAGTAATGAAGGGAAGGAACAGCACGTGGCCAAGGCAGGAGGGCTCTCACCTCAAAGTACTGCATCGCAGCAGAGACTTTCATACAGGGTATGGAGAAGCATTAGCGAAACAAGTGAAAAGCTGCCCCTCCCAACGCTCCTCCCCCGCCCCCCTCCCCATTCCCCTCGGATACCATTGCAGGAAAACACTTGGCTGGAGTTCTATCTACCTTCTGGGAGTTCCCCAGGGCACCACATCCACCCAAAAGGGAGACATCTAGAGTCGCCATCATCCACTTGCACAGGAAATATGAGCTCTTGAATCAATGGTTGGGGGGTGGAAGGGATAGATTTTTATAAGCACTATACAACTATACAAACCAAAGCTATGATGAAATGCACTTAATGGTGGTTAAGGATTTTAGTAGCACATCTTAATAGGAGTTTTCTTTTTTTTTTCAGAGCTAAGTTCACAAATATTGGGCAGAAATGCATACAGTCGAGAGGGAGAAGCTGGACTAGAAAGCCCTCAGATGTGAGACAGCCAGAGTGTGGACGACGATGGACACAGAAAAGGCTGGGCCCACAAACAACCAGCAGGAGGCAGTGATGTAGACGGTTGGGGCCTTCCACCTTTCTGATCACAGGCACAGGCTCAGGCACTCCGGAGGTTACTCCACGCTTTGCCTACGACTGTTTCGGACACACAAAGAGCCCTTTCCATCCACCTGCCTCCAGTCTCCTCCAGCTCCCACCTCCCCTGCCCTGCCCACCTTGGTCACTTTGCTCCCTTCAGAAAGAAACCAAGCTGCTTTGGGGAATGGTGCCAGCTGCTGGCTGGTACAAAGAGCTATCTATTCAACATACTTCCTCTTCTTCCTGTTGGAGGGCACTTGGTCATTCACTTCTTCCTCCTCTTTGCTCTGTTCCTTCTAATTATGATCACTGAGGGCTCAATTTGAAAGTCAGCAGTCCAGAGACAGAATCCCAGATCCCCCCATCCCTACTGGGAGACCTAAGGCAAGTCACACACCTCTCTGGGCTATACTCTCTTCTCTGTAAACTCGGATGGAAACCCCTGCCTGCCCAGCAGGACTTTTGTGAGGCAGCAGAAATGAATGGTCACTGCAAACAGAACTGCACCCATGAGAAGGCAAGCTCTCACTATGCCGCTGACTCCCTACCGGGCACTGTAACACTTTGAATGCTGCTCGGCTCAAAGGAATTCAGTGACCATCGTGCTGCAAATACAGGGTCCGGCACAAATAACGCCCCCCTTCTATTACAAAATCTTTTACTACAAAAGCATAAGCATGGAATTCTGTAACAGAACAATAAACACCACACTCAAGCACACCACATGACATCTTAGGGGAAATGTTCAAATTAAGACTATGAATTATGACACCCACATTACAACCCTAGCAACTGCACTCAAGCAGGCATTACTTCTGCTGGACCCTGTATATGAAAGACTCCATCCCAGCTCTAAAAGAGCACTCTTGTCTGGTGGATTTCTTTATTTCTGGTGTGAATGCCAGCTTGCTGAGCAAGTGGCAGAGGGGTATAGCAGGACCTACAGCAACCATGTTAAGCCACAAACTCTCCACTAGGGCAGGAGAAAGTCCACGCTCTTGACCCCAGTGCCCTGTATGATCGGCGTGCCTCCCCAAGCCCTGCCTGGTGCCACGGAAGGAAATGGCCAGCCCCTCTGAGGTGGTAACCCAATCACCAGCTCGCTGTGATAAAGATCTCAAAGGAGCAGATTAAATCATCCCCTCTGCCTTTTATTCCTCAGTAACAACCACAAAATTAGATGAAATGACCCCCTGCTCCTCCAATTTAAGGCCGATTTTATTACCTTCAACCCCAATTCTCTCTCTTTTGAACGATAGGAGACCCTGAAGACCCTCAGGCCAATGGGATTAGTAATTGCTGGCTTCTTCCTCCCGGGCTGGTTCCAGGCCGGCTCCCCAGAGGGCGCTTCTCCTTCCCCCAGGGTGGGGTCACAATCAGTTCAATCTTCATGCTTCAGAGACATCCCTTTGAACAAGATCAAATGTTTCCCCACCCCTGCCTGGTGCTCAAAGGAGCAGCAGCCCCTTCTCACTTGGAGCATTCATGTCAACTCAGCCAGAAAGGCGAAGGCAGAGGGAGGAGGTCACTGATTAATTGTCCACCAGGCTAAAACCAGGCCCACTCAAACCAGCACCTTGGGGGGCTGGTCGTCCCCATAAAACATGACGTGCACTTTGAACCAGGAGCAAGGAGAATGAGAACTGTGTTCTGTAGCCTGCTGGGATGCAGTGGGAGCTGAGGCTGTGTGTTTTCTTTTCCAGATTGCGACCAAAAAGGGTGGAAGGACTTCTCTGCAGGAACCCAAGACAGGCAGATAAAATGCAGGTGAGGTGAGCACCCAGGACTGCCCCCTGGGAAACACAGGACGGGAAAGATAAGCATGAATGGGTCGGTCCAAAGGGAGCCAACTTCCTTCAGCTTTGAAGAAGGAACCCGAGAGAACAGAATTCTGGAAGCCTCAGAGCCTGCTCCACATAAAGAATGCTCTAGTGAGAAAAGGAATCATTTAAAACACAGAGTATTTACTCTTTATCATGAAAAGAAATGGAAGAGGAAGTTTTTTCACTCTCTTTAGCCTATTTGGAAAAGTTACTTACATTAACTAGTGATCCAAAGGCTTCCTTCCAACTCGGGTCCATAATTGTTAAAAGATGCTAAGAAACAGGAAACAGTCATTTCTTAACTGAAAGAGGACAACAGATTGATCAAAACAACACCTTCAAGCCTTTCGTAAAGCAAAAGTCTAAGATATTCCATTTAAAACCAACATTTCCTGGAAGCAAGGACTTAAAAGTTTTCTTTCAAATCAACAAAACAGAATGGATAAGACAAACCAGCCAGCAAATCCCGGCTGACAAGCCACCTGATCAAAGTGAAAAGCAGCTCCCAAATGAGGCACTGACTTCACTCTGGAAACGGAAAACCAAACTCTTCCCCGAGATGTTGGTACCTGGGTGCAGCCTCGCAGTGCAATGCGAAAGCCTATTCTGGAGACTTTGCTTCTTTTTTAAGAAGAAAAAATAAAGCTTTCACCTGAAAGAACCAGACACCCAAGTGGGGATGTGCCATTTATTTGCTTTGTGTGTGTGTCTGTGTGTGTCACCAGCCTTGATCTGGGTTCTCAGGTATTTCAACAATAATGCAAATCGCCAGAGTGCAGTATGTTAATGACACTGGAGACTGAGACCAGCAGACCAGCTGCTGTGTCCACTAGTTGCCTTTGCTCTGATTGCCCTCAAATGTCTACCCTGGACACAAGGGACCCATGCTGGACAGTGTTCTTGGATCTAAGCCAATGCTCCAAAACAGCTCTATCTCACACACACACACACACACACACACACACACACACCCCTGATGTACGAATTCTGTGCTGAGGCACTGGCAGTCCATCTCCGGAACAGTAAGCGTTTCACTGCATGAAGGAAGAGCACTGTAGTAGACGTTCAAAACACAAACTCCAGGAGCTCTAAGGAAGTTCGGGCACTACGTCACTTCTTGGCCTTTCTAATTATGAGGATGTGGGGCAGTCCAGACCCGACTAGAGAGCTGTAAGAAGTTGTAACCTGTGTGTGAGAACCACTGTGTGGCTACCAGCTTGGTAACTTGGTGACTTTTTGCCAACCTGATTGGAACTATATTCTAAAGTAGGAGGCGCTCTGAGGATCCGATCTCTCCTAGAAGCTCAATGAGTGGCTAATTCTTTTTACTTAGTAAGCACTCCCCCTGTGCTCGGCAGTGTGAAAACCAGACACACACCACCATCTTGCCTTCGGTTTCTGCACAGATGGTGCAACCCAAAACACCGAGTAATACCTCAAATTCCAAAACCTACTAAAAAGCTAAAACACACTTATATTTTAACATCTGGGCTTTTAAACTGCAATTTATTTTCTTAGTTCATTTTTCAAGTATGACAGATGAATGATTCCATGGAGAGTGGAAATTCCTGGGGAAGAACACGAACAGGGTCGGCTGAGAGTCAAATTTCTCGGACTGCCCTGTCTTTCACGAACTGGCCTTCATGCAGCTGCATGACTGGGCTCGGCACCAGGGCGCAGCAGCCGTGGCCACGTTGCTGCTTCTCCATGGGACCTGTCTGCTGGTACCTTACTAGGTTGTGGAAAGCACATGCAGAAACCAAAAGGTAAGTTCTTTCTCTTTGTGTGACTGCTGCACACACCCAAACAAAGCAATGGGAAAGGCTGAATAACGAGCAGTGTCCACGTAAAATCAGGATAAGGAAACAGAGGCAAAAACTCAACCACGCTTTCCTAGGTGAGTGTGGTCTTTGGTTAGATTTAAGTACACCCCTGCCCCCAGCTTCCATGAGCCCAGTCACCCACCAGTTTCTGAAAGGACCAGGCCCAACATTCAGATGAAACACCGCCCTGGGGGTTGCTACCCCCAGCCCCCAGGATGAAGCAAAATGGGGTCAAGCCAGTCAGCTCACCTCTCAAAGAACCCAGTGTACTAAGAAGTATGGGGAAAACAGAAATGCACTGATTTAAAAGGTTTCTGTTAAAATTACTTAAACCTAAACTGTGTTTTAAAACCCATGCTCAAGCCACTTCCGCTGGGTTGCTAACTGGGGAAGTCTATTGCTTGCGCCCTTACTGCCCATCCCTATAAGTCCACGTTCAACCCTCGGGCCCACCAGGGCTCCCAGGGTCTAGCTGACAGCTGCCTCCCCCAGGGCTGCAGGCTGTCCCTGAACACATTACTGCTCCACGACCTAGCATCACTCACTACTCAAAGGGAGACAATGACACGACAACTCCTGACTTTCCTTTGCAATAGGAGTAAGAATCTAAACTCCTGCTGACATACTGCAGGGTGGGCAAAAGCAGGTGTGCAGTTGTTCGTATGGAAAAAGACCCGCAAGTCGTGGTGATCACAATAGCTTTATTAACTGTGTTTCGCGTGCCCACAACTGCACACCTACTTTTGCCCACCCCTGTGTATTATGATAAATTCCCAATTATGTGTGGTAATGTGAGCAAACATCCATATAATGAGTCCAAAAAGGCACTCCACAAATCACTTCCTTGGTTTAGGAATACATTATGATTTTTTTTGTGCCATAGTGCAGTTTACTAGGGCATTTTTTCCCCTTACACTAACTAACATTCAGTCATATTAAAAGTCTGTCCCATGCCAGCAACCATGGTAGGTGGGAGATGGTAGCAAAAAAAAAAAAAAAAAAGCCTCACAGACCAGAGTAAAAGATGAGCACCTACAACTAAAGCTTGCAGCGTGGCAAGTGCCGCATGTTGCGTGAGCAGAAGCAGACAGTCTGATCAATAACAGGTGAAATTTGGGCAGGGCCTTAAATGAGGAAAAGGGATTCTAAAGTGCCAACTCAAAAGGAGGCGGAAGGGTGCCTGGCAAAAAGCAAGAGCATGAGGTGGTAAGAAGGCCAGCAAGACCCAGGAGAAAGCCAGCCAGGCGAACACCTTCGCCCAATCATTCACTCGCCACAAGGGCAGGGGACCATTCACACCTTTTTTTTTTTGGTTGTCCATAGATGTGTTTTTTTTTTTTTTTACAGTTTCAATCTTTTATTCCCATTCCAGCCCACCCACCCATCCCTCCCCACCTCCCTTCCATTTCCAAGCCCCGTAGTTTTGTCCATGTGTCCTCTATATTTGTTCCTGTAAACCCTTCCCTTCTCCCCTGAAATTCCCTCCCCTCTCCCCTCTGGTCACTGACATCCCGTCCTCCATTTCAGTGTCCTTTGTTATA
>CM052540.1:148290615-148336636 GCA_028533065.1 Trachops cirrhosus | reverse complement strand
ACTGTTGGTGGGATTGCAGACTGGTACGACCACTGTGGAAAACAGTATGGAACTTCCTCAGAAAACTAAAAATGGACCTGCCCTTTGATCCAGCGATTCCACTGCTGGGTCTATATTCTAAGAATCCTGAAACACCCATTCACACCTTTTGAGAAGGGCTGCTGCCCGACATCGAAGGGTTTTCTTTCACATGAATGAGAACTTCGGACGGCTGGGCTGTCAGAGTGCATCCTCGTGGCCAGAGTTCGCCCACAGCCAGCCTGAGCATGAGGAGGTCCCAGAACCAACCCCTTACCTGTATGATGAGAAGGAGCACCTTAACGAGAGGCAAAGCAGCAGATCAGCTGTGAACTCAAGAAACTGCTTCCCAGTTTACCTGCAAAGCAACAGGAAAGAGCCATTTTTGTTAGCTTGGAGCAGCCAGTCTTTTAACAGTCCCAGTAGAAACCTGCAGACCACAGGCCTCAGGCTCCCCGGCCTCAGAGCAGAAAACCTGGCCAGCGTTAGGTGGCCAAGGGGTTCAGTCAGAGACCCGGGTGAGAATCCTAGTGTTATAGCTTAGCGGCAGGGTGACTAAGCCAGTCTTTAACCTACCTGTGCCTCAGTTTCCTCCCCTGCAATAGCTACCTCACAGAATGATTAACAAAGCCTTCTATATGACAGAAACCATGCCAAGCCGACAGTGGCATGGATGTGACAAGTTCCCTGGGCTCAGGGAGCTGACAGTTCACAGAGACACAGAAGTGCAGGGGTGTTAATCGTGACTGTGATGCAGCTGGCAGGATCTGAAGTGGGGAAAACACAAGGGGGCAAGGAGCCTCTGCAGAGTCACAAGCTGATCCCAGAGATTTCAAAGGAAGCTGAGAACTCCTGGAAAATTTAAGTATTTTTTATGGATGAGACAGCAAGCATGCACTAAAGCACACTTCCTAAGGGCCATGGGGTTTCAGAGGAGTCAAGTCTTTTTCTTCACAAATGACCTGGGAAAAGACTCTCTCTGTGGAGGAAAGCAGGTATCTGCTGCTGGCCAAGATCACCTGTTAAGCAAATACAGAAACAGGATCATTTCCCGAGCTTCTCTCTCCAAATTAAACAGACTAGCCCTGACCAGAGGGACTCAGTTGGTTGGTTGTGTTGGGTGTCATCCGGCAAAGTGAAGGGTTGCCAGTCCGATTCCTGGTCTGGACACATGCCTGGGTTGCAGGTTCAGTCCCCGGTCAGAGCGTGTTCGAGAGACGACCAATCAGTGTTCTCTCTCACATTGATGTTTCCCTCCCTCTTTTTCCCTCCCTTCTCTTCTCCCGAAAAGTAAACAAAATCTTTTTTAAAAAATTAAATAGACCTAAAAAAGAGCAAAATAATCCCAAGTACAGTTTTGGTGTTTAACCTTAATTTTCATATAAAAATCTTTTTTATTTCAACTGCAAGTTTATGTGAAATGACCATAATAGACAGAAATATGCCAGACACATCATCAAGGATATTGAAGTCCCTATCACATGCACACACAGTAAGTGAATGAGAATCAGTTTTGCCTAGTGCCCCCCTGCCAACCGGTATCCTGGGCTTTTCAAGAGCTGCCCCAGACACCTGGTGCCTCCAGTGGCCCTCGGTGACCTGGTACCCAGCCCTGCCCTCCTTGCACCATACACCCCATCAAAGTCACACCCTCAGTGAGCTGATCTCGAGAAGAATTTCATGAAATTATTCCTACTAGGGTATGACTAACTAATATATTACCTGTACTATGGATGCTTACATGTTGAATAAGAGGCTTAAAGAAAAACATTTCACCCAAAATCCTCTCATGGTAGAATTTTAGGCATAACAGTCAGTGAGTTCCACCTTTTGGGTAGGAAACCTTCCTACAACCCTCCAATCCCATCGCACTGACCATTTCCCACTGCACCTGTTTCTTACGCTGACTCTGTCCTGCGGTGGGGCTGGGATGGACCCTGCGTCTGCAGACATGAAGGTTAACGTTGATACAGTGATGTGGAAAGTCGGCCCCCCGCCAATCTGTCAGTTCATGCAGACCAGAGCCAAACTGTCTGTGGAGCGTGAGGGGTCCTTCATCCATTCCTGGTCAGCATTTACTTAGAGAAGGGACATGCGCTATCCCCAGTGTCTGAACAAAAGTCAGGGAAAGAGGGGGAAAAGTTGGCCTTGAGACATTCCTAAGACCTCTGCAGAGGCCCAGAGCTTATAGCCCAGTTTTTTCAAGAATGCCCCAAAGCACTCCATAATCAGTGTCTATAAAACCTTCCTAAAAATAACTGCTTCAGAAAACTGACCTCTCTTACCCTGCTGACAGAGGACTCTCTGATTTGGTCCCATCCAAGCAAGATAACAGGCTCTCTGTGAGAATAAAAGCATGTGTCCAGATAAAAACGTAAGTGGAGCCAATGGGACGGAAGCCAGCCTTCACCGCCAAGGACCCAAGTGGCTAAGAGAAGAACCAGGAAGGGTGCCCCTCAGACCCTGCCAGGACCATAGGCTCGGGTAGCTGTGTTTCTAAGTCCATGTTTCTCTAACCGAGTGTTTCTAAAACCTGCCTGATAAGAACCATCTAGATACTTTGTTTAAAAATTACAGACAGGACTGCAGGGGAGGGGTCTGAGAATGTATGGTCTAGCCAGCACCCCAGCAGAGCCTCAGGCAAGTTTGAGAAATAATGCTCTAGATGAAACAATAGGTAACTTTTTAAAACTTTGTAATCACATAACTTCAAAGTGCTAGGGTGTATGAGAAAATACAGACTTAATTGGAGGAAGTTAGAGCCTTCTTTATCTATTTACAATTATGGAATATAATCAACACGTAATAAGGAAAATAATGTAACTAAAACTTAGTAAAACAAAACCTCTCCCTTTAACTGTATCCTGCCTGGTAAGCCCTCATCACCTCCCTCCTGGCACAGCTACTCCTGATGGCTGGGACAGGCCCGAGTGGAAGGGGCAGGACTGAGAGCCTTCCGCCTCATCCCAACAGAGACTGGCCCTAAGTAGCAAGCAATCAATTCCATGTCAGACCCCACAAGCGCTGTCCTGTTTTCAGCCTGTCAGCTTTCAGCCTCCCAATGACTATTCCACAGTCTAATTCACACCCTAGCTTTATGTGAAGCCTTGCTACGCACGAGGTCCACGGGACCCGCAGCACAGACGTCAGGGGGAGCTTGTCAGAAATTCAGAACCCCAGGCTTCACCCAGGCTTGCTGAGTCAACTTACACTTTGAAAGGATGATTCCAGGTCATCCTTTTGCACATTCAAGTTTGAGGAGCCCTGCTTTAAAGCATGCAGAGTGTCAGTGTGGGACTTTACCCCCACCTGCAGGACACCCAGGTCACCAGCGCACCCACTTATGCTCCAGACTCAGAGAAACCTTCCTCCCTCCCACTGTGTACTCACATCTTGTCAGTTTTGGTTTGTCTTGGGGTGAAATCACCAACAGCACAGCCCAATGACCAGCTGACCATCCAAAGCCCAACTCTTAGGCAGTTAAAAGGAGGCTGTAAGTACTGACCATCTCTTACATTCTCATCTGGCACTTACATCTACCCCCCCACCCTTAGAAGGCAGGAGTGTGGACCCAGGACCATAAATCAGTAGTGACAATCCAAAATCAAACAATACCATGGAATGCTGGCTCCCTTGTTCCAGTACAATGTTAATGAGGTCAAGGTCACAGGAATGATTAGCTTCCCCTGTATCTTGGCACAGATTCCAACCCTCTGGCCTGTGGTTGCCTACAAAGGCTCATGCACCCTTGGTTACTAAGAGGACTCAGAGACTGACAAGGGGAAGCTGAGCAGAGAAGCACCAGTAAAGGACTCAAAGAACTTGAATGACTGATGAGCAGAAAGTATCAAGGAAGAGCACACAGACCAGAGGGATGGCTGACGTGACAGATGACCGGGTCAGAATTCAACGTTATCGGGATAGGCTGAGCAACATGCCAAAATGAGAAAGCTGAAACTGCACAAGAAGAAATAGAAGTCCATGGTCAAGATTTTAAAAATCAAATATGTAATAAACTAGAAGAAATCTAACCTAATGGAAATTCTTGTTTAAAATGTTTAACTTTAAAAAAAAAAACATGCAAGTTATGTTGACTGTGTAACTGCTTAAAAAAAAAAAGCTAACATACTCTCAGCATCCATGAATCCAATTTCCAGACCACAGGGAGCCGTGGCCCCCGGGAAGATCCCTGATCAGACCACCGGAAGAGTTTGCCGCCCGCTCTCCACACAGGTATATGCCCAGCCTGTCGGACCTTGTCAGCACCTCCACCACCTGCGTTCTCAGTGTTCAGTGTGGCCTCTTCCAGGCTGCAGTTCTTTCCACTGGTGGATTATAGTTAAACATTCCACACACCCACTCAGCTCCCTTTGATGCTGCCCTTTCTTTTCTAATCAAGAAGAGAACTACAGACCTAAGTACAAGGTAGAAAAAACACGTAAACAGACAAGACACTGTAAGCACACCCATTTACCAGTGACCTGCAGTCACCTGTGCAGGCCGGCACACTGGGCCACA
This sequence comes from Trachops cirrhosus, assembly GCA_028533065.1. Lineage (NCBI taxonomy): Eukaryota > Metazoa > Chordata > Mammalia > Chiroptera > Phyllostomidae > Trachops > Trachops cirrhosus. The sequence goes on along the minus strand of CM052540.1, from coordinate 148,332,100 downwards.
TATTCCAGCCTGAATCCACGCAGAATCCGTCATTAGGTCGGTAAATTACAAGTTTCCACTGCAGAAGAAGCCTTAAAGGACTACTGGGAGAATGAGCAAATGACAGAGTAAGTATGTGCTCAGACATACTTCTCTATGTAGAATCATCTTCTAGGAGCAGACAGTTAGCCATCTAAAAAAAATGAATGTGATTTTAGATTGTTTTTAAAGTTGTGAGCCATGTTTTGCTTAAGTGTATATTTCATATACAAACAGTAGTCATTTATTTAAAAAAGAAGACTGCTTACTGGTAAGTTTGTAAGTCTCAGACTACCCAGTCTATTATTTTTAATTTCAGAAATTTTCATCCCTTTGTAAGGTATATAAATGTCTAATCACTATGTTCTATGTCAACTGTAACTAATATGAAACTAATATTCTATGTCAACTGTAATTAAAAAATAAAATGCAAAAAAAAAGAAATTTTGATTTCTATGGGCAAAAGAAAAAAAATTTTTTTCATTTTGAAGAGGCTAATTTGTCCTGAATCTGAGTATACTGGGCACCACTTACTGAAGATTAAACAAGGCCGCTGTCTACACGGTTACGGCCATCCTTAAACAACCGGCCCAATGCCTCACAACTGGAAAACAACACGTGAAACTCAGCCCAACTGCAGCCTGCCCCAGGAGAAAGGAAGCTTGAACTCCAGGTGCCCTTGACAACACAGCTCGATGTGGAAAGAAAATGCTGAACAATAGACTCAGCAGAGGAAAAAGAGCCTCTCTAGTTTTCCAGGCATGTAGAGAGGCTGCTGCTACAGGGGTGTTTCCCATCTCACTGCTGGTTCCAGTTCTCCGAAACACAGAAACAGTTTTATAAACGAAAGAGAAAACCTAACATGTCAGTACAGTTCATGTTTAATTCAGTACTTATCAATCAAACAGGTGTTTCCACATTTGGATGTAGAAACGAAACCCATCTCAGATCACACTTACACTGTCATGAAAATGTACGAAGCACACCTACAACCAAGAGTGGGCTCTTCCCCGCTGTTCCGAAGAAGCTGCCCCACTCTGGCTTTGGGTCCCTGCACCCAGCTCTGGTTCTAGAACCCTGCCTTCCAGCATTAGTAACTTTATGCAAATAGAAATTTGAATTTCTTTTTAAAGACAGGGACTTGTTGTGTACCACGGATGTTAGGAGATGTATAGTGTTGTGACCAAAACTGCTGATACAGTTTTGTACAAAAAAAAACCCAGTAACTGTTTTGTTCTGATTTTAAAAGTAACATGCTACTTACTGAAAATCTGAAAAACAGAAAAATAAGAAGACAGTCACTAGTCCAGGATAACCAGTTAAAATTTTAGTCTGCATTCTTCCGGTCTGTCTGTGACTACCAGTGTTCCTTTCACAGCACCCCACACTGACAGGCGTCGGTGAGGCGGTATTGCTCACCACACAGACTGACAATGATCGATGGCCCCCCCTGGCCTCCCCCCATACCCACAGCAGTAAGGAATAATGGTTTGGTTGTCCACCAGTCAAATACTGTGCCTGCAATTCCACAAGCATTCATTGGGGCCTACTTTGCACTCTTTCATTTATCCCACAAATGAATGAAGTTCAAATTAACAGCACTAGTGCCCATGGGCCATATGGTAACTTCAAATAAAAAGGCAGAAAAGCCTTGTCCCTTGTGGACAGGAAGACAAAAGTTAGGCCACCTGGTACAAGTTCTCGAGGTTCTGGGTGAGAGCCCTTGTTCTGGTTTGCAGATGGCTGCCTTCCTGCAGAGTCTTCACACTGAGACCAGGAGAAACCTGACCACCCTCTCTAAGGTGGAGAAAGTATGTTGGGGAAAAAGGGTTGTTGAGAAGTTGCAGGTAAAGACCTGAGAGCCACAGATACGTATACAGCTGCCCACCAGCAATCCAGGGTCCCTGCGAGCCTGTGCACTTTTAGGATCTAAGAAATTCAACCCACAACAGGATGCTCTTAGTTCCACAAGCAGGGAGTGCTTTAAAAGGCTACACACTAACTGTGGTAATAGCCTAGCTTCACATGTCAGCCAAAAGCTGGGCAACCTGGTTACCCCTTGCTGAACTATTCTCTGTACGTAGAGACCCAAGAAGAGGACTGCTTTTACTGCTAATGTCACCTCGGTCAGTGTTGAGCACTGCTTGTTACGAACCCACTGAAACCTTCAACACTCTTCATTCAAATATTGCGACTGGGTACAGAGTTGAGTATCTATTAATTTAGAAACCACGTGAAGAGCTTTTAAAGTTAGTGTAATTGCACTATCCTAAATGGAACCTCAAAAGTTCACCCCAAATAAACACTTCAGAAGGCTGATTTAATTTTGATTAAAATTTTTAAAAGTGTCTATAATGCCACTTTAACTGTGGTATTGAGTCAAAATCTGAACAGACCCATAAAGAAAAAGTCAAAATGCACTGAGGTGCTCCATTCTTGCCTGCCAGGTCAGGATCAACGTTAGGCGTTTCTCCTGACCTAGCTGGTGGTAATACAATTAAACAAGAAAACAAGCAGACAACGTACCTCTTTAGCTATGTTCAGCACTTTGTAGATGCACACAAAACCAGTTTACATTCTCAGCAAGTGAAGGTCATCCTACATTTTCTTAAGTACAATATATATCTGTATACTGGTCAGCTCAGGCTGCTGTCACAAAACACTACAGACTGGATGACAAAAAACATCGACTTGTCACTGTTCTGGAAGGGGGAGACCAAGATCAAGATGCTGTCAGATTCAGTTCCAGGAGAGGGCCCTCTTTCTGTCTTGTAGAAAGCCAGCCACCTTCTCACAGCCGCGAAGCAAGTGCTCTGGTGTCTCGTAAGGACACCAATCCCGTCACAGGAGCTTGATCGTCAGGACCTCATCTAGTCCTAATTATTTCCCAAAGGCCCCGCCTTCAAATAGCATCACATTGGGTCCCTGGCCAGTGTGGCCCAGTGGGTTGGAGCGTTGTCCCATAAACCCAGAGTGTAGTGCGGGGGCCTGGGTGGGGGGAGCCAGTTTGTAGGTTCAGTCCATGGTTGGGGTGCGTACGAGAAGGCAGCTGACATATATTTTTCTCTCATGCAGATGTTTCTCTCCCTCTATCTCTCCCTCCCTTCTACTCTCACTTAAAAGCAATGAAAAAATGTCCTCAGGTAAGGATTAAAAAATATATATCATCACATTGGGGATTAAAGCTTTATTGAACACATGAATTTTAGAATACAAACATTCTGTTCATAAAATAAGTGTGTGGGTATCAGTTTTATCAGTTTACATCCTAGCTGTTTAATACATTCAGAACCATTCTATACACATTCCTTGTAATGATCTCAGTTCAAAAGAACATAAACAGATCTTACCAAGTCTACAAAATAACACCAGTAAGAGTCTGGTCATTTAAGGCCAAGGTCAGGGGCTTGATTACCCCTACTTAGGCCTGTTGAAAGGATGAAAGAGAAAAATTCAGTTGCAAGGACACAGATTACTCTCACTCTGAGCAATATTTAGTGAATCATGAAAGACCAGGCAACCACTTGACTCTACTCTACAAATAATTCTTTCAACCCTAGCCACAGACCTCTCTTCCTGTTTGTATGTCCGACTCTCTGCTAGCCTCTCTCTCTGGAAGGCTCACAGTTCAGTTTTGCATTCAACTGAACTCATTACTCCTTGCCATCACTGAGGTTCCCCACAGCTGTTTACCTCGTGAATGGCACCGTGACCTACCCCAGTCACCCTGGACTACCTCTTTCTAAGTGCCCATCCCTGGGAGAGGACCAAGGAAGTGTGGTGAGTCCTCCAGATCTGCCCCACTCCCTAAGTCTCACACCAAGTGCCCTCAAGGTAGGTTTCTGCAGAGCCTCCCAGCTTACCTTCTGTCCCCCACCCTGGCCACCTTGTCACCTAGCCCACCTCTTGGCCACTGAGTTCTTTCGAAAGCACAATGTGATCACGTCATTCATCTGCTGCAAGTTCTCCATCTTCCACACAGCTTTTGATATCAAGCTCAGACTCCCCAGCTCAGCACCCGAGGCCTTACAACCTAAGGCACGCCCCTGTGCCTACCACTGTGCCTGCAGTCCCAGCTACCACTGTCTGTGCCCTCACTACCTTATACCTTTCCAAGCCTTCTAGACTCCAAACATATGCATTATTATTGCATCGTGCATTACTGCGATTTTAAAAATCAGTGAAAAACAGAAACAAAACCTTGAAGGCACATGAGTTTCTGTTCTTTATTCTGTCAGTCATGCCTTCTACAGCAAGAGTCAAGTATTTCAAATGCCAGAGCAGACTCTTCCCTGCACACAATCTAGGTTTTACAAGCTCACGATAAGATCTGACCTTTGATTCCTTCTTTGCCTTTCTAAGGCTGAGAAGACCAGCTCTGAGTAAAACTACTGTTTGTTCTCATGGTCTGTTGGCTGGTGGTTCTAGTCAGACACTGCAGGAACTGGATACATACTTTTATAAAGCATTGAAAGAAGTAGGCTCCCCTCTGTCCCTTATCCCTGTGAAGAACCCAGAGGACTGACTGCCCTCTGCCACCACCCCTGGCCAGGTCACTTCCCTCTAATCAGACAGGCTTGTGGAAGAGAAGTATACCCAGCCCACTGCTTTCTACGTGCAGGATCTTCTGATTTAAAAGGGGAGGCTCCAAGGTGGTAGAGGTCCATTGTACACAGGGTTTGCTTCTCCAATTATTGACAGAATGTGTGCCCTGTGAGGGGAGAGGCCTGCTCTTGGTTCTTGCTGCATTTGTTATCAGAGGTCAGAACAGAGCCACTGAGGCCCATAGGAGAGGCTCCGTGGGTATTTGCTGAAGGACAGAATAAAAGAATGGATGGAAGATTGAGCAAGCAAACAGGCATTCCTCCCAAATTAGAAAGGCAATACACAGCACAGTTCCCCAGCTCAAAAAATGCTATTTTGCTAAGAATGCCTTTTGTTTACTCTGCTCTTAGGTACAGCCTTAGTAAAAACTGAGCAATGAATCATTAACCTAAAGAGATAATTTAAAGTTGGTTTTTGAAATAAATTCTGAAGATTAGATATTTACTTACTACTTGTATCTTTCTAGGAGGAGTAAGCACTGAGTAAAAACATTGCTTCTAGAATCCCCAACAGAGGCATTCACCACATCCACCATGAAAGTTATTTTTTCTTTCCTCAAATACAATCTGGATGTTCACTTTGGTGGGACCTGGACCTCAGAATTTAGCATTGCAAGGCGACAGTGAAGCCTGGAATTGGAAACCACACCTGTGCTCTTGGTCCTCAGATCCACACAGAGCCTGCACTACACATTCCTTGGAACCAGAGTCCCAGAAAAGGCTGACCAGATTGGGCCAAAAAGCCCTGGCTGGTGTGGCTCAGAGGATTGAATGCCAGCCTGCAAACCAAAGGGTCACCAGTTCGATTCCCAGTCAGGGCACATGCCTGGATTGCAGACCACATTCCCAGTAGGGGGCGTGCAAGATGCAACCACACATTGATGTTTCTCTCCCTCTCTTTCTCTATCTCTTCCCCTCTCTCTAAAAATAAATAAATAAAATCTTTAAAAAAAAAAAAAAAAAGAATAGGCCAAAAGGATACAGCCTGCAAATTCTAGAACAACCCTGAGTGTGGATCAGACCCTGATGGCTACAGGCCTCAACTCAGGGTCTGCCTTAAGCAGCAGTTGCTCACTCTAAAATCAGGTACCCCTGTGTTCCACCCTCAGAACGGCACTGTTTTTTCCTGGGCATTTGAAATACTTGACAACCTTCATTAACACATTCTGAGCACTTAGCCAGAGACACCACCCAAGTCCCATACAAAAGTAATCACAGTTAATCTTCAAGGTGACTCTGACTTGAACCCTTATCACAACCATTTTACAGCACAGAAACAAAGGCTAAGAGAAATTAAACAACTTGTCCAAGGTTGAGACAGTGACACCTCTGGGAACTCAACAGCCCCAGTTTGGGTCCCCTAATATTGGTCCCCTACTTTGTCAGTTCTCTGAATAAAAAAGCTCGGAAGCTGTGTATAAACACTGTTCACTAAAAAGAAACAGGCACTTTTCTGTATTTTGTTTTTCCATCTTCCACTATCGATTTTTCCCTCCTGTCCTGCCCAAACACGATATGCAGGACTTTCTCTTCAGTCCATCAGTCCACACATCTCCGTCGGCCGGCAGGTGCCGTCAGATCTGAGCCCATCACATGTATGAACAGGGACGGAGTTTTCGAGAAGGCATCGCTGTGCTCTCATCCACAAAGATCCTCATTCCTTCCTATAGACAAATTACTGGTTCATGTATCATGATTCAAATTATATTCAGGAATGTTCGTTTGCAGTGTAATTATTCTTCCTAATTAAACAGCTGTGAAGACCAATGATCTCCCTCCCCACCCCCATCGTCTCTAGTAACACCCGCCCTGTCTTCTTTCCTGGCATACAATGCTCGCTGCACCGGTTGGGACCACAAGCAGCCACACTACCTGCTCTCTGCGTGACCACTTGGGGGTGGGGAGGGGGGATACTATTACAACATGGCGTCTTACATGATATTACTTGAAACCCCTCAAGTATTTCATCAGAATCAGATTTCTGACATAGATTAAAAACAAGTCTATCACAGTATGGCAGCAAAAAGAAATGAGAATCTAGGGTTTTATTTCTTTTCCCTATCTTTAAAACATTTAATCTCCCCAGCAGCATCTGTTTTCTATCTCTTAAATTTGAAAAGGAAAAGTTGTTTTTAAAGAGGCCAGTAGAAAAGATCAGGAAAGGGCAATTCCAAAGAAATTAACGTCTGATCATGGCTTAAACCTGGCGTGGGTGGAGCTCTCAGGCAGTGGGTGAAGTGCAGTAACAGTGCCGCGTAGACGGTCAACGTCGCTTCGGACTCGGTTACTCAGATTAAACTCCCAGGCCCGGGCTCCACCGGCTCCCCGGGCCCCTCCCCCCGCCCCCCCCCCCGCCCCCCGCCGCCCGCACCTCTCCGCGGGTTCCACACACACTTGTCCACAGGGGCCGCTTTGTGATTTCAAACAGTTCTACTTTTGCGTGTGGGTCACTGATAGCAACCTACAGGCAAGCACACAATCCCAGTAGAGAAAACGGGAAATGCAGGAAATGCCCGGGAAGGGAGCGAGGATGGGGGTGGGGGGTAAGACTTCGTCTTCACGCCGCTTTACTCGCATCGAAATAGCGTGGACATTCCTGAAATAAAAGTTGAACGGGACTGTAGAAAACCCTTTTGCTTTTATGAGTTCAAAAAGCACTAGACCGCTGAATGGAAGGGAGAAAAAACCTTTGTGCCTAAAAACATCCAGAAACACACACACAGAGTGTTCCCCAGCCCTTCGCCCCATCCCATGGGCTCAACCCACCCATTCCAGATGTGGTCTTCCCCTCACAACGCCCACCTCCCCCCAGCCCGCACCCCAAATCACTGCGCTGCCCACAAAAATGCAGCCCAGATCTGAGGAGCAGCTGACGTCTGTGGCCGGCGTGACCCACACACCACAGACCAGGCTCCCCGGGCGCGGTACCAGGCGCGCCGAGCTGCGCCCAGGACCCGCGCGCAGCAGGCACGCCGCGGTCGCTGCCGGTCGCGCTGGCTTCCCGGGAAATCTCTGCTCCAGGCACAACTTTTTTCCACTCCTGCTGCCCTCGGCCGCGGCGGTGAGCGCAGAAGCCGCCGTTCCCTCCCATTCCCAGCTTCCAACACCCGTCCCGCTGCAGCTCCCCGGCCCGGTCCTCTTCCCTCCCCGCTGGCTCCGTGGTCACCGGAACGGAGTTCTCGCGCCAGCCACCGGGCGCGCAGCCGGGTCTCGCCGGCCGTTCTGCCAGCACCCTCGCGGGGGTACCCCGCCGCCCCACCTGGACGGAGATGCAGGCTCTCCCTCCTGCAGCGCGCTCGGGTCCGGCGGCTCCCACTCACCCGGCCCCGCTCCGCGTCTCCGAGCGCGCAGCCTTCTCCAAGCCGGGGCTTTCCGTTACGCCTCCTTGCAGCCACCACTCTCCGGCCCCGCCGGCCGCTCCGGGAAGAAGGAGGAGGGAGGAGAGGGGAGGAGGCGGCGAGAGGAGGGGGCTAGGGAGAGGTGGGGAGAGGGTCCACGGGTGGGGGAGGAGGAGCAGGCGAGGCGAAAGCGCCGACCTGGGCCGCCACCGCCGCAGCCGCCGGGCTCAGAGGAGGAGGAGGAGGAAGAGGGGCGGGGGCAGAGAAAGAAAGAGGCCGCCGAGCCTCCCCGCCCAGGACCCGGCCCCGCGCCGCTGCCCAGTCACCATCGCCGCCTCTGTCCCGCTCTCGGGCGGGCGTCCGGGGGAGGGGTCCAGCCCGGGTCTCCCCCGGAGCGGGGCGGGGCGGGAGCGGTGGGAGGACGAGGCCCGGCCTCCGGAGGGGAGTGTCCTGCGGGGCCCGGAGGGTGTGGGCAAAAGGGGATCCCCGGGGGGAGGGGCGGAGGCCCGGGGGCCTGGGAGCCTGTCACTGCGCCCGCCCGGCGTCCGCACCTCCTGGAGTCCCGAGCTGCGCCGGGTCCCTCCGGGGACAGTTTCGAGAAACCTGAGGAGTACCGAGAGAGGCGCGCTGCGAAGTGGGTGTTGGGGTGAGAGGCCGGACTCCGGCGGAGAGCGGGCCCTGGAGCGCCCGGGGCAGTTCCCCAGGCCGGGGCCCTAGCGGGAAGAGCGTGTGTCCGTTGGTCCCGGGGAATCCAAAGTGGGAAGGCGGGGTTGGGGTGCCCAGATCCCCATCCTCGCCGTCCTCTCCAGGAGAGGAGGCTCCAGGCATAAGCCTCCTTGTCCCGCGAGTCTCTAGGTGAGGAGACTCGGGGAGAACAGTCTCAAAGAATATTCGTAGCTACATTGCTTGGGGTCCTGAAACATCCTCTCCTGCACTCAAATTACGATTTCGGGATGAATTTCTTAGGTGTTAAAGCTCGCGGAGAAAGGAAACTCAGTGACTCCCCACCACCTCCCGGAAAGCACAAAATTAAATAGCCACGAGTTAAGGGGAAAATACTCCTCGTTGTAACTGAAACGTCGGGACGAGGCACTTAGCCAAGGAAATCCTTTTCATCTTCTTTCCCTGACCTGTTCCCAACTTCTGAGCCCCTTGTCTGGGACACCTGCATCCAATCGACTGAACTCAGACCCCAGCAGTCCATCAGGGTCTCCCTCCTCCATTGCCAACAGCCGCTCTCATTGATTCTTCACTTCTACGCTCTTTCCAGTTGCCCCTCCTTTTCCAGACCACTGCCACCTTCCTGGTTCTCGGTCATGGCTTCAATGCTCCTCTTTGGTTTCCTCTTTGCACTGGCATCCATCTGCACAAACCAACGGGTTAAGGGTTCTAGAACTCTGCTCAGGCAGACCACTTCCTGTTCTACAAGCTCTTTGACACACAATTCTGAATCACTTAAAACTTTTTCTGCTAAAAACCATGCACCTACTGGCTCCTGGGACCCTGGTGCTCTCCCCTCCCCCCTTCCCCCCAGAAGGTTCCATGCTGTATCCATATGGGAGGGAGTTTCTGATGCTTTTGCCAGAACTGGAATGCTCTCTCCCACCTTCCCTCACAGCCCAGTCCCGCTTATCTTTATTGAATATGAAATTTGAGCACATTTGTTCTATAAAAGGATGTGTGTGTTCTTCACGTTTTTGAAATCATTCACTGGAAATAACAAGGCTTATGGGGAAAACAGGGTTAAGAGCAAACCACTCAAAATCTGTGTAACTTTGCAACCCCAGCACTAACAAAAACAGCAACCATTCCTGGAGTGGTGGACACACAATACAGTATACAGATGATGTATTATAGAATCGTACACCTGAATCCTACTTAACTTAATTACCCGATGCCACTCCAGAATATTCAATACAAATTTTAAAGTAAAAGTAAAAAACAGAATTTTTTTAAAAAGAGACACCAGGGATGCACGCACAAGCAGAAGAGAAACCATGTGAGGACACAGTTTCTCCTGTGAAGATGGCCATTTACAAGCCACAGACAGAGGCTTCATAGAAAAACCAAACCTGCCAACACCTTGATCTTGGACTTCTAGCCTCCAGAACCGTGAGGAAATACATTTCTGATGTTTAAGCCACCCGGTCTGTGTACGTTGTTATGGCAGCCGTAGCAGACTAATATAAACAGGTACTTATCGGAGACCCAATGCACACGTTACAGTGAGAGTCTCCTCACTTGGACTGCAGTTATCTAAAGGCAGGACCTAAGTCTTATATTTCTTTGTATTCCCCCAGATGCTCAGTGACATTTCCCTCACAGAACAGGACCTCAGCGCACGCACACACACACAAACAAACAAACAAACAAAAACTCAGCAACCATTCCAAAAAAAAATCAGCAAGAGTTTATGAGCCATGTTAAATTCCTAAGAAATATTGCAACGAACATAAATATAGGACTTGAGCTTTATAAAAAGAGAGATGTAATTGATGAGGAGATTGGAAGGGGAGTTGTTTGAAGGCACAGAGTTAGGAAGATAAGCACAAAATGTACAAATAAAAGGCAAATTTCCCCGCCCCAATTAGCCCTTCCAAGTTAGAGCTCATGGCCAAACCAATCCAAGAGAAAGAACACGGGGTGAGTGGACGGACATCAGGCATAGTAGTACTGTGTGCTCTGCACCACTCACCTTCTGCTGTGTGTTTTGCTTGCAGCTGCTCTTGGTGGTGTAAAATTTGAGATGCTGAGAACAACTGCATGTGAACCAGTACAACCACCCCCATTCGCTAATATCCTTTCCCTACCTATCAGTCATGAATGAGCTAATCTGCTACATATACGCTCGTTACAGAAACATGCTGGTAACAGAGCAGACTGTACTTACTTCTGGCTTATTAAAGAAGACTGTATGTACTTCATTCTATACACCTATTGAGCACTTAAGTGTACACCAGCAGTAGTCCAGGCACTGGCAATTCATCAGTGAACAAAGAGAAATACAAAAATGTTTACCCTCATGGATATGGATACTTGAACAGAGCACCACGAATGATCTGCATTGTTTTGTGGTATACACGTTTCGTATGTCTGCAGCTTGAATTGATGCCTCATCTACATTCTAATCTCTGTGAGCGCTAGAGTTGAGCCTTATGTTTTTGTGGCTTTCACAATGTTTACCGTAGTAAATACCTACTGGGGTGTGTAAATTAGGGAATTTACACCCATTTATACCTTGTGCTATTAAATTTGCAAAAGAACCACTTGGGAAATCTAAAACTAAAGTTTTCTCAGGCTCTTTCCCTAGGGACCCACCAAGATGGGCCAGGATCATATCAAGACCGTGAAGAAGGTGGCCAGGGTCACCCCTGAAAGGTACGACATGACCTGAGCTACCACTTCCACACCAAAAAGCGCAAGTGGGAGGAGATCACTGTTATGCCCAGCAAGAAGCTCCACAATAAGCAAGGTGGCTCTGTCCACATCTGATGAAGCAGATTCAGAAAGGCCCTGTGAGAGGTATTCCCATCAAGATTCAGGAAGAAGAGAGATAACTGTGTTCCTGAGGTTTCAGCCCCGGATCAGGAGGTCACTGAAGCTGATCCTGACACTAAGCAGATGCTGAAGGTCGGGGACTATAGCAGTCTGTCCAGCCTGTGGGCCGCTCAGCCTACAATTGAGATGAATTTCAAAATACCACGTGGAGCTACTCAAATCTTTCTGCTGTGCTGTAATGTCAATAAACCATGGAAAACCAGAAAAAACAAAAGTTTTCTCAGAACCATGTCTATTGTTATTTGGGCTAAAATCAAAGCAAGTATCCCCAGATAGGATCATTTGGATCTGAAGAATAGATAAATTACACATACTAGGACACAAGGAGTTAGAGATGGGAAGGGGAGGGAAAATAGAGAAGGAGAGAGAGGCTAAAAGTTGCAGTTCAGGGAGAAAGTCCCTGCTATGTCCTCCGGAAAGGCGGGCCTGGGGAAAGAAGTGGAATGACAGGAACTTTGGGGTACTGTGAGTGCTGCTTCAGCCACATTTTCAAGAAACACTTACTATGAAGCCTAAGTGAAGGGGAAATTAAAGGGAACCTGCCAAGTTTGGTCAAATGACAGAGAGGCCTTGAAAGAAAATAATTATGAGCCACAAGATAGGTCATAAGGTAAAATTACCCTGGGCATGGCTACAATGTTGTGATTCTGAATTTGCTTGCCTATGGAGACCACTCAGTCCTCTCAACATTACACCCTACCCAGGGTAACTTACATTAACAGGGCTCCACATTCTTCACGTGGGAACACTTTGTATCCTACTCTGTATATGACTCTGCTTGGAATTTAAATACAATAAAATATGTATGTATAATAGACACATTTGGTATCTTTCATGATTGTCAGTATACTGAACATTGATTAAATTTGCTTATTCATTTTCATAGAAACCTACTTCTCAAATCCACCACTACCGCCCTCATTTTGAGACATGATATTTCCTTATACAGTGATCATAGAATTTCAGTGCTAAACACAAACTTGGAAATCAATGTCTTTTAAAAATCACATAAAAATTAAGTGATTTAAACTGAGAATCTCTTCTGGGTAACTAACAAAATTGCAATTTACCAACTTGGTCCTGTGAAAAATCAGTCTCTTAAAACTATCATTCTAGCCCTGGCTGGTGTGGCTCAGTGGTTGAGTGCCAGCCTGCAAATCAAAGAGTTGCTGGTTCTAATCCCAGTGAGGACACATGCCTGGGTTGTGGGCCAGGTCCCCAGTAGGGGGCGGGCGAAAGGCAACCACACATTGATGTTTCTGTCCCTCTCTCCCTCCCTTCCCCTCTCTCTAAAAATAAATAAATAAAATCTTTAAAAAAATTATCATCTGTGTTTTTATTCCATGGACCTAATTGTACAAAGAAGCCATCTAAAATTATGACTCCATTTTCCTTGACAAGTATGGGTTGAGGAAGGGCAATTTTGAACACAAAACCTTGAAAGGCTCTACTGATTCAAAAGGACCCTGCGTGTTAAACTCAGTGTTCTGATCTCCATGAGAAGGAATCCATCTTTGGGGCCACAGAAAGGGCCTGGCTAAAGTCTCTCACAGACAGTGATGCCCTGTTTCTGTTTCTGCTTCTGCCTGGCAGTTTTTAAGTCATGGGGGAAAATGAAGCCTGTAACTACAAAAGAAATCTCTCTGTTTTTACTGAAATCCCATTACCACAGTGCTAGGCTGTCTGATGAATGAGGATCTGATAAATGCCTGCAACTGAGAACAGACATTACAAGTACCGATAGGCACAGAGGGTTTTTCAGTAACCACATAATGGGAGAGCAGTGGGACCAAGTCATATATGAAAGGCATGAGCTCCTTTTTCCTCTCACACCTGTTAAGGACGACATTGACAACAGAACCAAGGAGAAACATGGCCCTCAAAACACACCTTGACTAAGCCACAAAAGAAATAAGCATGCAGAACTTTGGGCATTTGCTCTCTCCCGATAAAAACTGAGGGCTGTCAGGCACTTTTATCTTCTAGCCTTTGTCTCTGCCTCTTGGTCTTCTTTTCTTCTATAAATGAAGCAATAGTTTTAATTTGCCACTAACTTGGAAAGTAGTCTGCTTTCCTGCCTCTACAACTAGACTCCATGTGACTCTGGTTAAACTCAACCCAAGAAGGTGCTCCGTTCATTTCCTCCTATTATGTCACCACTACCATAAACAAATGCCTCTGGCTCTCATCCAAATGAGCTTACCTCTGAAGTGAGGTGGAAATTTCCATACAGCAGCATGTTTTACTGCGGTATTACTTTATAAGTTGCATGCAAATTCTGCAACGTCTTAGCTGCTCGTAACATGTAACTGGCAAATTCAATTCACTGGATCCTTATTCATTCCAAATCTTCACCTGCAGACATTTTCCTGGATTACAAAACTTTTTCAGAAGAGATACAAAACACAAAGAAGCTTGGGGGATTAGCTATCTTAACGGTATTCATGACAGGCATAAAACCACTCAGAAAAGGTGTGCCTTAGCCCTTTATAACAACAGTGCTGTGCAATCGGGTCCCTGACTTGTGCTTTCAGGACCTTTATATCTTCTATTATGAATTATGTGTTGCTGTGAAAATCTCTAAGAGTTAATTAAGGTTGTTTTACTATTACCCTCATTAGTACTTACAATAAAATTTGGAAAATACTCAGTGTGACTCAATCACAATGCTAAGAGGACAATTTGAGAAAACTACTGCCTTTTTCCCCCCACTGTGAAGAGGACACTTGTCCCTAATCTGTCTCAGACTAAAGAGATCTAATCTCCAATCTGAGAACCTTGCCTATAAGGAATTTTTTTTTTTTACTTTCTCTGCCAGTCCTCTACTTGGAAACAAGAAGCACAAGCATGTATGAGGTCTGTCCAAAAGGTATCCAGCCACGTACTAGGAAAAAGAGAGGCATTTATTGATGAATCTTCATTCAAGGTACAGGAAACATTGTACATAGGACAATGGCGCCTCAGTCCCCTTCAAAGTAGGCACCTTGGGACCTCACATACTTCTCCCAATTGCCATCACCTGCCCTGTCATAGTTTCCTGAATCTCATCAGCAGTCTGAAATCTCTTCCCTTTCAAAGGTGATTTTTGTTTTGGGAAAAGCCAGAAGTCACAGGGAACCAAATCTGGACTGTAGTAGGGCTGAGGCACCTGGGTAATTTGATGTTTCTCAGAAAAACTCTCCACTAGACATGATGCATGAGCAGGTGCATTGTCAAAGCTGCCAATCACCAGTTGCCCATAGCTGAGGCCTTCTGAATTATCCAAATAGTTTCCATGGAGGAATGTTCAAGCTTAATGCAAAATTTGATCCAGATTTGTTGCTCTACTCACTCAGTCATTTTGAATGCAATGGCCACACCAGTAGAGTGAAGTTGTCATTGTTCACACATGTGCGTTCCAATCCACTCTCCTTGGCTACCAGTTTACATCAGTGTTGTGTGAACCATTCTCATCATACTAACAATGGCTCAACTTTTTCTGGATAGACCTCATATATTTGTAAAACTACCAATTCTCGGGTACCCTATTTTCATGTAGTGCTAGAATTAGAAGATATATTATTTTCTATTAATAATAAAAATATTGAATATTATTAATTATTCTGCCTACTTCCAAATGGCTCTGGGGTGACTTGTTATTTAAAATAGCAGAAAAAGGCTCTGGCTGGTGTGGCTCAGTGGATTGAGCACTGGCCTGCAAACCAAAGGGTCGCAAACCAAGGGTCAGTTCAATTCCCAGTCAGGGCACATGCCTGGGTGGCAGGCCAAGTCCCCAGTGAGAGGTGTACAAGAGGCAACCACACATTGATGTTTCTCTCCCTTTTTCCTTCCCTTCCCTCTCTTTAAAAATAAATAAATAAAATCTTTTTTAAAAAATAAAATAGCAGAAGAAGGTAAGAGATCCTTGTACCAGGGCCCTAGTTTATCAGCGCTGAGCATTCACTTAGCCAAGGTAAGAATGACATACAATGAATAATATAGTTCTTATGATCTGGTAAAAGAATCATAGTTGTTCTTCAGGTTAGGCAAACTTTTTCCTGGCACTAACTTCTAAGAGGAACTGAATCATGGAAATTCTTACATAAGAAACACTGGACATTCTGGACTTCTCGGTGCAGCATCTCCATCGCGGGCAGCAGTAAACTCTCGCCCTGTGGAGCACAGAGGGCACACAGTGAACGAGAGATGATGGAATTGTCTACGTTTCTACCACGACCAAAACTGCATTATCTGAACGGAACTTCCACCTGGACTCTGGGGCCCAGAGGATATTCTCTGTGCCCTCAAATAAGAAAAGAAAAAAATAAAGGAGCCTTTTCTTAAGCAAATTTTACCAAAAATAAAAAAAGCCATTTCTTCATTGCCTTCCCAAATCTTTCTCAATTCTAAATCTTCTATTATCTTACACAGAACTCGTTTGACAACTATGACCTGTGTTCATGTCAGAACAGTTTTGGGAACGTTTTCAATGAAAACAAGAATTAAGGACAATGCCAATCTACACAATTAAGATTAGTTCTAGCTTTTCTCCCAACAGAATGGCATTGTGCTATGCTGGTTATACAAAATAACATTCAATCACTTTTTATATCATCTAGATGAGAATAATATAAGCCATGGAATTAAAATAGACCATAAAACTAGTTTTTAGAATTGAAAGTGATTTCTTTAAATATTCTGTCAAATTTTGCTGGTAGACAACTGTCTTAAAAAATAGTTATATAAAAAATAGTTATATAAGTGCCTCTTTGATTTTCTGGAGTGTCACGAGGAAAAATGCCTGATATTCACAGATGCAGTCCCTCTGCTGCCTTCAGGTGTAGTTTGTGCACACCAGACATAGGGTAAGGACTGGCCTCTGGATTCCTAGAGATGGCGTACAAATCCCACTTCTGCCAGCATTAGTCACTAAATGATTTTAGGCAAGTCAGTGAACCTCTCCAAACTTTAGTTTTTCCGCCTTTAAATGATGATAATACTACCTATCACGTGCGGTCATGATGACTCGTATATGATTGTTATTACGGTGCATGCTAAGATCTCCGCTATAATGCCCAACATATTATAGGTGCTCAATAAGTATTTATTCCCTCCCCTTGACATCCATATTCCTACAAAAAGAATTTTCTCCCAGTTCAAAAAGACCACTCTTCCAATTTGCCAATTGCGTTGCTTTCCTCCATTAAAAAAAAAATGAGAATCAAAACAAGGAGGTACAGGCATAAGGACAGACATATAGATCAATGGAATAAAATTCAAAGTCCAGAAATACACTCTCACATGTATAGTCAACTGATATTGAACATGGTGCCAAGACATTTCAATGCAGAAAAAATAGTCTTTTCAGCAAATGGTGCCGGGACAAGTGGACATGCACATGCAAACAATTAATGTGAACCCCTACCTCGCACCAGGCAAAAAATTATTAGTTCAAAATGGGTCATAGACCTAAATATAAGAGCTAAAAGTATAAAACTCCTAGAAGAACACATAGGAGTAAATCTTCAAAACTTTGGGTTAGACAATAATTTCTTAGATATAATGCAAAAATCACAAGTAACCCCCTCAAAAAAAAAAAAAAACCCATGGACTGTATGTCATAAGAACTAAAAACCTTTGTGTGACAAGGGAACACCATTAATAAAGTGGGAAAAGAAAAACCATAGAATGAGTTTAAATATTTGCAAAATGTACCTGACAAGGGACTTATATCCAGAACATATAAAGAATTCTTATAAGTCAATAATAAAAAGACAAGCCAACTAAAAAATAGGCAAAGAATGTGAATAGATATTTTTCCAAAGAATTATTCAAGTGGTCAATAAGCACCTGAAAAGATGCTCAACATCATTAGTTAGCAGGGAAATACAGATGAAAAGCACACTACACATATGAGTATGAAAAAAATAAAGAAGACAGATAATAACAAGTATTGATAAGGATGTGGAAAAACTGAAACCTTCATACATTGCTTACAGGATTGTAAATGGTGCAGCAACTTTGAGAAAGTTTAATATTTCCTCAAAAGGTGAAACATAGAATTACCATATGCCCCAGAAATTCCTCTCTTGATATCTGCTGAAGAGAAATAGAAAGCCATCTACACAAAACCCACACACAATGTTTAAGCAGTATTCTTCAAAATGGCCCAACAGTGAAAACCCATATACCCACCAACTGATGAATGTACAAGCAAAAAGTGGCATATATATTTATTTTACTATTCATGTATATTCATATAATGACTGAAGAGCCATACAAATAAAGTACTGATTCGTGCTGTAATATTGGAACTTTGAAATGTTATGCTAAGTGAAAGAAGCCAGTACCAAAAAACTGTATATTACATGTATGGATCCGTTTATAAAAATGTCTAAAGTATGAAAGCCTCTAGAAAGAGAAAATAGATTACCAGTTGCTTAGGGCTGGAGTGGAGGTTGGGGGTAGAGGGAAGTCAGGAGTGACTGATAATGGGCATAATTTCCTTTTGGGAGTGACAGGAATATTCTAAAATTAGACTGTGGTGATGGTTATTCACTCTTATATACTAAAACCACTGAAATATATACTTGAAATGAGTAGATTTTATGGCATGTGAAATATATCCTAATTTAAAAAAAAAAGAAAAAACATGATAGGAGAAATGGTTGTGTTATCAACAACCAGGAATAATTTTGGTAAACATTTGCTGTGTAAGAGGAATAGAAAGATGACTGGCATGGACTCCATACTCAAAAGGCCTAAAATCTAGGGAATGGATGTAGTTCGATGAAGATCAATGCATATTGTGATTGCCAGTGGGGCCAGAGTTAAGTAAGTAGCTGTAATATGTGTATTCATCTATCCCACGATGCTAGCACTGCACTAAGTGTAGGGACGTGAAGTATGTCTGTCCCAGTCCTCTGCAGGCACCCAGGCTTTGGAGAGAAGGATCCAGGTAAAAGCACTGGGCTGAAGATAAGAGCAGGAGCCACTGGAGCCCGTCAGCACTGAAAACAAGCAGTGGAAGGAAAAGATGTGAGAGAAGGTTCTCTGGGAGGTATGACATTGTTTTCAAGGACAGGTGAGAATTCCCAAGGCACAAGGCAGGAAACAGTTCACTCAGACAAAGGAGACCGTACACACAGAGGCCCCAGAAGCACCAGAGAGCACGCAGTGGAACACACAAAGAGGAAAAGTAGAAGGTGAGAAGGATTGACTGTGGGTGGGGGTAGATATTAGTGGGACTCCCAAAGGTCCTGTGAAGTTTCATCTGAGGTCCCCAGGAAGCCACTGAAGGTTTTAAATTTCAGGAATGATCAGCTCTTTAGAAAGATTGCTCTGGCTGCTATGCAAGGAAAAGAATTGGGTAAGAGGAAGACCAGGAATGGAGAGAGCTATCTCCCAGGAGCATGGGGAGGAAGACCTTGACTGCTGGTGGTGGTCAGCTTGCAGCACCAATGGGGTGGTCAGGGAAGGAAAGGAAGTCAAAAGTGACCCCCAGTTTTCTAGGCTGGGTAACGCATGGTAGGCTGTGCCAGCCACAGAGGCAGTGAGTGAACATGGGACAAGGGGCCGGACTCCTGTTGGGGCATGGTGACTGTCCCTCAGGTGAGTGGAAAGGGCCATAGGCCACAAAGCTGCTAAACTGGAGCTTCCTTCTTGGACACTATAAAGACCACTGTCAAAACCTGCCTTTTGCCTCAAGATTGTGGAGTTGAGGCCAGCTATATCTTCCTTGTTATCCAAGCCAAGGACAGGCCTTTAGAAAACAAAAGGTGCCAACAATCACTCAAACTACACTAACATCAGTGCTCGTAAATCCTGGCATACTGAATGCTTTCCAGACAAATGAAAAATGTCAGCTTAAAAAGGCTTTGTAAAGGACTGCACGATCCAGGTGCTGATGGAGGCTGGGAGCCTCTCTTTAGAAGTTTATCCAGGTTGGGTTGAATCAAATATCATTGTCACTTATGATGAAGACATGGGAAATGCACCAGTGATTTGAATCAGTATTCCTGGTAGGCATCACTTTATTAGCTACTTCAACAACTTAATAACAAATAAAAGGAAATTTTACCTTATTCTGAGTTATTCTTTTGCAGTTATACAGCATACTACTTTGGAAAGTTTCATAACTTTGTAAACTAGATAAGGCCCTCAGATCCTAATGGAATTATTGATTTTCTAGTCAAAATAAGGTTTCCATGCAACGCTTAATGCATTTATTGATTGCTGATGGGATCAAAATTAACATGGGAAAAATAATTGATGAACACGTCCTAAAAATAAAGCTGACATCAGAAACCATCTCTGTGACTTCTAAAGTGGGATCCTGTCAGTGCGAAGTTCCCTTAGAAACCTGAACTTTCTTTGACCTGATTGAAAGCAGCCACTTCAGCATAGGATGAAAGACAATATGATATGCGTGTTCAAAAATAAACAATTCTTTAAAGTGCATTTTAACCTCAGAGACCTCAGAAGAAAAAGCAACTACCATATCTACTGATAACACAAAAGGAATTCAGGAGAAACATTTCAAACGTACAATACAAATTGTTAAATCTTTCTTACTCTTTGTCTGAAACTGGCTGTGGTCCAGAAGCTAGCTTCTCTTTCTCTCAGCCCAGAACACTTCCCAAAGCGTCCAAGCTCATGACACTGTAAGCAAAGGAAATTTGCCAGTGCCTGAAGGTAGCGGTGCCAGCAGCCTGTTAACATTTTAATTTCAGAGACTGTTTGTGCATTTACTGTGTTCTTCAAGGAGCTAGCTTGAAATCACCTTGAGAAAATGTATTCATTTCTCCACATTGCAAAAAGCCATTTAGTAATGGTTGTTCATATGCATACATTGAATTTTAATGGCTAGTTTTATTATATATTTTTAAACCTGAAATCTCACAGGTCTTAATGGAAATCATTAGCAATAGTTTATAGCATTTTGCAAAGTACAAACTGTAGCCGTGATGGTTCAATTATTATCACAGGACCTTTCGGGTGGTGGTGGAATGAGAGCACCAAATGTTGGTTTCTTCTCTCACAGTTTATTGTCCGAGCCTTACACAGGCCCCTGATTTAATCGTTAGCCACCTTTCCTAATAAGTAACCTAACCAAACAATCTATATGGCAGTTGGATAGTAAGGAAATGTTTTTAAAAGATTCATGTCCAGGTTTCATTTTATTTATATCTGGAGAGAATTTATGTTAGAATATAACCCCCATTGAGATAAACTCATGATGAAATAATTTGCCTGGTGGGAAGTTCTCTGATACTCCTCAGTCAATATGTCACAGCCGATTTAGAGGAAACTCTCAAGTGGAAGGGTAAGTTGGACACTTACCTCACACTATGTAGATTAATGAACTCAAAATAGGTTAAAGACATAAATGTAAGAGCTAAAACTATAAAATTCTTAAAAGAAAACATGGGAATAAATCTTCATAAGCTTGTATTTGGCAATGAATTCTTAGATATAGCACTCAAAAGAAACAAAAGAAAAATAAACTATATTTCATCAAAATTTAAAATTTTTGTGCATTGAAGGACACTATCAAGAAAGTAAAAAGGATGGCCCACAGATTAGGAAAAATGTTTGCAAATTATGTATCTGATAGGAGTCCAGTATTCAGAACATAAAGAGTTCTTATAACTCAATAACAAAAAGACAAACAACCCAATTAAAAATGGGCAAAGAATCTGAAGAGACATTCTCCAAAGAGGATATACAAATGACCAATAAGCTTCTTAAAAGATGCTCAACATCATTAGTCATTACACAAATGCAAATAAAAATATAATGAGATACCACTCCACATCAACTAAGATGACTATAATAAAAAACAAAAGGGAAAACAGACTTTGGGTCAAGATGGAGGCTTAGCTGACATGCTTTACTTACTCACACAACCGCAGAGAGAATTACAACTATATCTCAAAACAAATAACAACCAGAACTGTCAGAAAATAGAGCTGTATGGAAATCCAACGACCAAGGATTTAAAAAAGCCACATTCATCCCGACAGGTAGGAGGGGCAGAGCCTGTGGAGACAGGCAGAGAGGCACGGAGATGCTGTGTGACGTGGAGCGATGGCAGCATCGGTGCAAAGGCCAGTCCCACAGTCATGTGTGGTGGATAAAACTCAGGAGGGATTCCTTCGGAGCTAGCGATCCCAACCCCAAGCCAGACCACACAACACAGGGTTTCTGCACCAGGAAGATAGACCCCATAACTGCTGGCTGTAAAAACCAGTGGGGGTAGGGGCAGCATAAGAAATGGCCAGATTTTCAGGAGAGTCCGTTTAAAGGACCCTCACAGACTTAGAATGTATGCAAACTTACCCACTCTGGGATTCACCTCCAGGGTAACAGATGGAAGGGTGTCAGTCACAGACAGAAGTGGGTGAAATGACTGGAAAAGGGGTGAGTGCCAGGCAAACCTTCAGAAGCAAGGTAGTGGCACTGTCCCCTCTCCGAGCCCTCCCCTGACACAGAGCCACAAAGCCATGAAGCGTTGCCACGCCCTGGAAATTACCTAAGGCCCCACCCCACACAATTTACAGGTGCCTTTTCTAATACAGGGAGCCCAAGCAGCTCTACCTAATACACAGAAATGTACATAGGAAGGCTGCCGAATTGAGGAGACAAAGAAATATGACCCAAATGAAAGAAGAGAACAAAATCCCCGAAAAAGAACCAAATAAAACAGAGATTGCAAACCTATCAGATGCAGAGTTCAAAACACCAGTGGTCAGGATGCTCAAAGAACTCACTGAGGACAAAAAAAAAACAGAAGAGAAGAAATGAAGGTTTCACTAAGTGAAATAAAGAAAAATCTATAGGCAACCAACAGTGGAGGGGATGAAGTCGAAAATCAAATCAATGATTTGGAACACAAGGAAGGAAAAAGCATTCAATCAGAACAGCAGGAAGAAAAAGAATTTTTAAAAAATGAGGATAGGCTTGGGAACCTCTGGGACAACTTTAAACTTACCAACATCCAAATCATAGGGGTGCCAGGAGAAGAGAAAGAACAAACAATTAAAAACTTATTTAAAAAAATAGCTGAAGAAAACTTCCCTAATTTGGAGAAGGAAATAGACACACAAGCCCAGGAAGCACACAGAATCCCAAATAAGTTGGACCCAAAGAGGAACACACCAAGACACATCATAATTAAAATGCCAAAGGTCAAAAATAAAGAGAGAATCTTAAAAGCGGCAAGAGAAAAAGCAGAGACTTACCTACAAAGGATTTTCCATAAGACTGTCAGCTGATTTCTCAAAAGAAACTTTGCAGGCAAGAAGGGACTGGCAAGAAGTATTCAAAACCATGAAAAGCAAGGACCTATATCCAAGATTGCTCTATCCAGCAAAGCTATCATTTAGAATGGAAAGGCAGATAAAGTGCTTCTCGGACAAGGTAAAGCTATAGGAATTCATCAACACCAAGCTGTTATTATGTGAAATGTTAAAGGCACTTATTTAAGAAAAAGAAGAAGATCAAACCTATGAACATTAAAAGGGCAACAAATTCACAACTATCAACAACTGAATCTAAAAAAACAAACTAAGCAAACAAGTTGAACAGGAACAGAATTTTGAAGGTTATCAGCTGGGAGGAGGGAGGGGAGAATGGGGAAAATGGTGCAGGGATTAAGAAGCATAATTGTTAGGTACAAAATACCAATTTTGTCAAAAATAGTATAGGAAATGGAGAAGACAAAGAACTTATATGCATGACCTGTGGACATAAACAAGGGGGATGCTGGAGGGAAGGAGTATAGTGGAAAGAGGAGGAAAGGGGGAAAATTGGAACAACTGTAATAACATAATCAATAAAATATATTCTTAAAAAAATAAAAGGGAAAACAACAAGCGTTGGCAAGGATGAGGAGAAACTAGAACCCTCGTACATTGCTGGTGGGACTATAAAATGATACAGTTGCTTCAGAAAATAGTTTGGCAGTTTCTCAACAAGTGAAACATATGGTTAAAACACGACAAAACAGTTCTGCTCCTATGTGTATGCCCAAGAGAACTGAAAACAGGTGTGCAACAAAAAGCTTGTACATGGATGTTTACAGCAACTTTTTCCATAGTCAAAAAGTGGAAACAAAGAAAATGCCCAGCCAGATGTGGTGCATCCATTCAACAGAAATCCATGAAGCCCCCAGAAGAGCGAAGTACTGATACATGCTACAACACAGACAGATGTGGGAAGCATTTTTATGCTAAGTGAAAGAAGCCAGAAACCAAAAGCCACACATTGTGTGGGCTGTGTGTGTGAGATGTTCAGAAAAGGTAAATCTCTAGGGGCGGAGAGCAGAGGAGTGGTCGCCAGGGGCTGGAGCAGGGGAAATAGTGAGCGACTGCTCATGGGTATAGGGATTCTTTGAAGGGTGATGAACGTGTTAAAATTAGTGGTGATGGTTGCAGAACCTTGTGAACGCACTGGAAGCCATGAAATTGTAAACTTAAAATGGTTAAAATGATGAATTTTATGTTATGTGAGTTTTATCTCAATTTAAAAAAGTATATTTTTCCAAACCACAGAGTAATTAGTGAGCCCTAGTGGGTGCGGCTCCGTGGTTGAAACATTCTCTTGCGACCCACAGGTTGGGTGTTGGGCACATACCTGGGCTGCAGGTGAGTTCGCACATGCATCTGCTACCCTCAGTCTGGACGTGTATGATCCCCAGTCAGGGTGTAGATGCCCCGGTCTGGATGCACACAAAGGCAGCCAACTGATGCTTGTATCAATGTTTCTCTCTCTCCTTTCCTCTCTACCTCCCTCTCTGTCTCTAAAAAAGCAAATGAAAATGTCCTTGGGTAAGGATGAGAAAAAGTAATTAGTGAGAAGAGTGACATTGTTTTATATTTTTGTAAATCTCCTCATGTATGATTTAGAAAAAGTTGCATGCTCATATTTACTTCCGTATTCAAGGAGCTGCAATGTTCTTTCACTGAGTATATAAAAGAAATCCATCCTCATATAGATAAGAAATTAGAAAAAAGATTTTAAAAGGCTTTCTTCATAATCGTGGATATTCTTTCATACAACACCCAAACTCCATCAATGGTACTTTTTAAGAGGTTAGCTATAATGTATAATATGAAATCAAATCAATGAATTTATGTTCCACTATTTTAAAATTCACCAGCTTACCTTGTAAGAAGAGGAAGAATTATTGAGACTGAAAAGTGGTAAGTCTTTTTGCTTTGTATATATACAACACTGATTCAATTTCTATAAAGTGGAAAAGGATAATTATGTCCAAGGTTGTTACTTGATAATTAGCCATGACGTTGTTCAGCTTTAAGGAACATTTTATGTTGAGTAA
Source organism: Trachops cirrhosus (assembly GCA_028533065.1). Lineage (NCBI taxonomy): Eukaryota > Metazoa > Chordata > Mammalia > Chiroptera > Phyllostomidae > Trachops > Trachops cirrhosus. The sequence continues at coordinate 148,307,261 of CM052540.1, read as the reverse complement.
CAGGGAGAGATGTACTCTGTCTCTATGCCAAGAATTTGGCTGGGTGATAGGAGCAGGCTGCAGAAAGGAGATGGTAGGAAGTGCACAGCATAAACCTCCGCCTACGTCAGAATGTGCCCAGCCAGGCTGGGTTAGGGCTGCTTTCCCAGGATGGGGGTGGGGGTGGAGACGAGACTTCACAGCCCTGCCAGCAGCACCAGCACAAAGGCTTCTCAGGGCAAGGGGGGGATGTCTGGGTCATTGAGCCGCTGGCAGCGTACCATGTCAAAAGCCCCTATTGAACCACCCTGAATTAGGAAGGACGTACACCAGGGGAAAGACTTTTCTTTAGTGTTGCTTGAATTTTAAAAAATGTCAAAATCCTTTTAAAAATACTGTTGATCATTTTATGCATCTTTCTATATCTTTGAGATCGTGCTGTAGGTAGCTCTTTAGCTTTCTTTTTTCACTAAGCACCATGAGCTAAGCATTTCCTCATGTTGGTAAAAAATTCTGTCTGCTCCATTTCTACGTCTCCTCCCTGTAAGCAAGGCCTGATTCTATACCTGCACGTTCTACCAGGGAATCCTCGTGGTTTCATACATCTCTGTTAGGACCCCAACTGGTTCGGTAATCATTCTGGATACATTTCCATTTCCCATCACACCATGTGTCCTGCATTGCCACTTAATGGTGCCTTCTGCCACCAGCCTGAGAAGGCCAGTGCGGGCCAAGAAGTGTAGGAGGACCTAGTACTCTCAGGGTGAAGCACTCAGACCCTGCATCTAGGTTCAAGCCCAGCCATGCCAGGTAGTACTGTGATGTCAAGCAAGTTACTTAATTTATTTATACTTCAGTTTACTCATAAGTAAAAGGAGGAGAATGAGAACAGTAACGTTACCTCGTAGGTCTGTTGTGGGTGGGCTCACGTGGAGCACTGGGGGTCCGGGGGAGTTGGGGAGATGTGGAGGGCACAAACTTGCAGCCAGTAAGTCCTGGAGGTCTGATGCACAGCATAGCGATTTTAGGTCACAAGACTGCATTATAGATTTCTAAGCTGCTAATTTACCAGATCTTAATTGTTCCCTCCACAAAAAAAGAAAGTCTAATTAGGTAGGGTGATAGAGGTATTAGCTAACACTATGGTGGTAATCATATTACAATATATAAATGCATCAAATCAACAAGTACACCTTAAAGTTACACAATGTTATATGTCGATTACATCCAATAAAAATAAAGGAAAGACACAATGCTCGGCAGGTAATAAATGCTCAATACCTGTTAGCTGGTGTCATTAGTATTTATGAGAATCACACAGCCCTGGGATAGAAGCCCCAATTTTCAACTTGCCCTGAAATGTCGGCAGACACCTTGTCTCACCTTCCAGTGCTGTGGTTTCCTCCCCTCCACAATCAGTTCTACAATACAAACCGGTTTGTAACACCTGTCTCACAGGGTTGTGAGGATTGACACGTAAGGCGCTCGACGCCGAGCAGCAAGCCGTGCTCACCATGGGTGTGCAGGAGAGGCTGTCCTGTCTCAGGCTCCTGGTCTGAGGGAGGCACACACACTAGCATTTGGGTGGTTTCCTTCTTAGGGCCCTCGGAGCACTGGGCGGAGGGGCCTCAGAGTCCCCACTATGGGGACACCCACCCGTTTAGATGAGAGGAGACCCTGGGCCAGCAGACTGCTTGAGTTTTCTTCCTTTGTTTCTCATCCAGCGTTCTGGCTGGAGGACCTTTCCAGCTGTGGTAGGGTGGGGACGTTTCCATGACTGTTATCAGGAAGATCTGGCTCCTCCGTTTAAAAAATATCTATCACTGGCGGAATCACAGAAATGGAAGCCTGGTGATGAAACGGGCACCCCAGGCCTGTTCCCAAACAGAAGGCTCTTTTGTAGAGTTTTCTTTGGGTGACTTTTCAAAGGCTCCTGCCAGGCTGGCCCGGCCCAGGCAAGTCCTCCGTTCGGTGGGAGAACAGGCAGTTCCCGGCAGACAGGGTCCCGGCCAGCCAGGCAGTCGTCATTCCCTTTCTGCCCGGGTCACTGCATGGTGTGCACACGCAGCCATTTTAAAGGGCCCTCCTACTCGGGGATTAGGTAAGGGAATAAAAGGAACAATTACTATGTAAGTCTGGTACTCAAGTAACTCATGAACGATTGAAACTTGACTCAGGAAGTTTATCTGTCTCTCTGAGGCAGGCATGCTTCCTCCCCCTCAAACTCTGGATTCCTCCTCCAGCTGCATCTTGGAGAAGCTCCTTTTCTGCATTTCACCTTACTTCTGGCCCCCTATCCAAGTCTAGGATCTCTCCTTCCATTCCTTTGGGCCCTTGGGGACTTGAGTTATCTGAGTCAGATAACTCAATGCCTGAGTCAGAGCTCAGCCTCTCTCCAGTTGAGAGCTGTCTCCACAAGGCCCTGAAATGCAGCTTGTAGCCCCTCTGCATCTTCACAGTCCTTCACTCCACCTGTCCCCCTCTCTGAGGACCCTGTTGTCCACTCATCTGGACTGGACCAAACTTCTCTGCAATTCTGCCCTGCCCCCAAGCAGCTTCACTTGTCTATAGAAGGCTCTGGTGCCCCCACACCCTGCCTTGGGGTCCCAGCATCGGTTTTCTCCCCTCACATGCTCTGTGTCTATTTTTGGTCACACCTGCCCCTCCAGTCTGGGGCCAACAATCAGTAAATATTTACAAAGGTTTCTAAGGGCCCTGTCTGGTGTGGTTCAGTTGTTTGGAGCATTGTCCCACAGACCAAAAGATTGCAGGTTCAATCCCTGGTCAGGGTACATGCCTGGGTAGCAGGTTTGGTCCCTGGTTGGGGCACATACAGGAGGCAGCCATTTGAAGTTTCTTTCACGTTGATGTTTCTCTCTCCCTCTCTCTGGAATTAGTGAATATATCCTCAGGTGAGAATTGAAAAAAAGTTTACTGTGGGCAAGGCATTGTGCTAGTGGCCTAAGGATAGAAGGTGGCTTCATAGTCTAAGAGCTTCCTAGCTAACACAGAGCTGTAGGAAAGCTTTGGGTGTCAGGTGCCACTGAGTGCCCTTATAATGGCAAACAGGGAGGACTTTCTTTCCTGGAATGGCCAGGGAAGGCTTCCCAGAAGAAGTGGGATTTGAATTCAGCATGAAAGGATTAGGCAGACCAGTGGTTCCCAATGCATTTTAAAGAAACATATGAGTTGGGTTCTCCTGTCAGAGATGTGATACCCAGGTTTGCAGGGGGGCCTCATTGCCAAATTCTTTTTCTTTTTTTAGTGTCACGGGTGACTGAGTCAGGTGAACAGTGTTGAGGACCAACCAGGCAGAGAGAAGAAGGCAGGCATTTCAGAAGCAGGAAACAGCTGAAGCCAAAGAGGAAAAGCAGGAAAGCACAGAGCTTTCATTTTGAGGAGGACCCGCAAGAAACAGACTAATTGGTCTGGTAGATATTAGGGCTTGAAAGGCAGCTCAGAAGTTTAGGTTCCTCACTTAAGGCAGTGGGGAGCCATCGCTGGTGTTTGAGGAGGGGCTGTGTTCTAAGGGATGTGCAGCTATTTCTGCCTAGATTTAGCTCTTTCCTCAGACTTCCAGAGGTGCACTGCTTCCCTGTGTCCAAAAGTTTTGGTCCTGGTCTCTTTTGCAAATTGCAGGTAAAGCTAAAACTAGACGTCACATAAAGCCCTGCCCCAGAGTGACTGGCAGTGCTTGTCCCATTGTTTTGTTTGCGTGTCCTCCAAAAGGCAATCATGACAGCGAGCCTGCTGTTTTATCTCCCAAGGTTCCCATCATCTAATCATGCCTATGGAGAGGTAGGTAGTTTTCACAGAAGTACAGGTAAAGATGTTAGAAGAGAAAGAAAGAAGAGACCAATATAAAGAGATACAATAAAGGAAGAAATGTTGGGCTTACTGTCCAACTGGACTGAGAATCTGGCAGCCCAGAGAGTGTGTAAGGAATTCTTGAGGAAAATCGGGATTTCTGAGCTGCCCTCAAAAACCCAAAGGCTGTGACCAGGCAGAAGAACTTCATGGCGTGATTGGAAGGCTTCCTCCAGATGTGATGGGATGGGAGCATTCACACAGAGCACGGAGGCTAAGACACAGCACTGCAGGACTGCAGGTGCGCCTCAGTGCTCACACAGGGAGTCGGTCGTTACTCTCAACTAAGGCCTTCAGGACACAGGACTGTAATGACAGCACTGCTTATGGGAGCGACACCTTTTGTTTATATGAGGTCAGGCACTGGACTTCCTTCGGATGCTGCACCAACCCTAGCATGATCCGGGGCTGTGCTAGTTGCCAGTGACAAATATTTGGGGGGGCTTTTTAGCTCTTTTAACCTAGTGACCCAACTGAGCAAACGCATTGTCCGAAAGAGAACACGTGATACTTACAGAACATAATCTTTTCCCCCAGAAAATTAAAAATAGCTCTTTCAAGTGCTGTTCACTATCGTTCAGATGTGCCCTAATGCGCTATTCTCTCTCAAGTCCAGGAGAACCCTTAGGGACAAGTTAGATGCTTCACAATATCAATGAGCTCTGCAGGAGTGCCTGACAAATAAGACCTTCAAGAGATAAATGATGGAAAAAATGGGACAACTATAATAGCATAATCAATAAAATACATTTTTTTAAAAAAGAGATAAATGATGGAATTTAAAAAACAGAAAAGGGCAGCATGATTGCTACTGTACTAAAATATATGTAGAGCTCTCATTAGGAGATACTGAGCAAAAGGTCTTCATCATTGCTGAGCATAAGAAGAAATGGTCTTAAATCTAACAATGATGTCAAAATGACCTGCTGGAGGTGCCCAGGATGTAGAACTAGTAGTGCTACCCATGGCGTCTGACGTGGAGCTGGGTGGGGTGGTGAGTGGGGGGCAGTAGTCGGGGTGGTGGGAGAAAGAGGAGGCAGCAGCAAATCCCTATAAAAGGTGCCAAAGCAAGACCCGAAGCTTAAATTCCAGGAGGAAGAACGAGTGCTGTGCTTCCATGGGCCTCTTCTTTATGAAGCAAAGTGTGTAAAGATGGCCGTAAAGGACAAACGAGTGGAATACTTTAGGCATTACAGTGGCTGGAATAACAATTGGGGTGAATGGGTCCCAGAAAGCAGAGTATTCAAATACGTGGACACCAATCTGCAGAAACAGTGAGAACTTCAAAAAGCCAATCAGGAGCAGTATGCAGAGGGGAAGATGAGAGGGCTGCCCCTGGAGAGAAGACAATGGGTCTGCAACAGAAAAACGCTGAAATGAAAACAAAAAAGAACAAACAGAAAACGCCTAGAGATGGAGACCAGTGAGACACCTCAGCCTCCTTGCAAGAAGAGAGCTTGAGCAGATCCCACTGTTGAAAACGGGGAAGCATTCATGGACAGGGTCGAAGTCAAAGTGAAGATTCCTGAAGAACTGAAACCGTGGCTCGTAGATGACTGGGACCTCATTACCCGGCAGAAACAGCTCTTTTATCTTCCTGCCAAGAAGAATGTGGATTCCATTCTAGAGGATTATGCAAATTACAAGAAATCTCGAGGAAACACAGATAATAAGGAATACTACGCTGTCAGTGAAGTTGTGGCAGGGATAAAGGAGTACTTCAACATGATGCTGAGCACTCAGCTACTCTACAGATTCGAGAGGCTGCAGTATGCTGAGATCCTCTCGGACCCTGGATGCACCGATGTCCCAGGGGTAGGGAGTGCCACATCTGCGGAGATTGTCTGTACGAATCAGAGCGATGCTGGCTTACACACCTCTGGATGAGAAGAGCCTCACTTTATGACTGAATTATCTTCATGATTTCCTAAAGTACCCGGCAAACAATCCTGCAACTTTGTTTAGTGCCAGCGATTATGAAGCGGCCTCTCCTGAGTACCACCGGAAAGCTGTGTGAGGCACTCACTTCCGCCAGGCGTGGATCTCTGGGACACGTTCCTGCTCTTAGTCCTCCTCTTGTACACACTGTGTACTTTGCAAGTGTTAGTGTATAACTGACTTGATGTTTGTTTTCTGTTTGATCTTAAACAGAGAAAATAAAAGGGATTACAGCTCCTTTCTTCTTTTCTTTTTTTTTTTAAATCATTTTAAAGTTGCTTCCAGTGTATTGATGGACAATGGAGAGACATACTGTAGAGTGTTCTATTGCCTAGTCGACAAAGCTGCTTTTGAATGCTAGTGGTTCTCTTCCTTTGATGCTACGCACTTTTGTAATATGCGTTAATGCTATATGACAGATGCTCCGGTCCAGTGCCAAAGGTTCAAGTCAGTGTACATAACTGATCATACTCTCCCATTTGTGCTCCTTTTATTTTTGTATTGGTGCTTAAAGTAGAGCATATCCTTTGCAAGTCTCCCACGTTGTTCCTTCAGCATTTTATCTTCCCTCAGATTGTGGAAAAGTGGTGGCTTGTTCATGATTTTTGTATTTGTGTCTAATGCATGTTTTAACATGATAGACGCAATGCCTTGTGTAGCTACAGTTTTCTGGAAAAGCCAATCTTTTAGGAATTGTTTTTCAGACCTTCAATAAATTTTTTCTTTGTTTCAAAAAAAAAAAAAAAAGAATGATGTGCAGGAAGATGTAATAAAATTAAAGCTCTGAATAACGCAATCCTCTCCTTTGAGGTTGATGTCAAACTGGCCCTCTAGGAGTTGTACCTGAGGCTATTGAAACCTCTTCTTATGATTCCTGTGCAGGACTGTGAGCACCATGAGAGCAGGTCATCGTTGTCACCATTTCTATGATTGTCATCACTGCATCCCCCGGCTCAAGCACTGTGCCTGGTCGAACATTTGATTAAAGAAAGGATGGATAGATTTGATGACCTACTGCCTGAGAATACTGCATAGCTTATTTTTCATTTATGAAAGTAAAGAAGTAGCCAAAAAGAAAACCACCAGCACCACCAATCTCCCCATATAATACACGGTTTGGCAAGTAAAGAAGAACCTTGGATCACAGCAAAGAGCTATGAGGAGGCAATCTCTGGAAATTGTGTGCATTTGGACAAGGACCAGAAGTATTCAGGCGGATCCCAAGTTCAGCTTGTACAAGATTAGAGCAATAAATTGAGTGTATTTATCATTTAAATGAACAACAAATGGGAATCTGAGATAAGCTGACTTGAAATTCACTTCAACTTTGTACTTAAAAGATGAACACTTTGCAAATGGCCTCAGGGTGATAGTCTTTTAAACTCTTCACGTCACTCTAAGATGTGGTACCACACAGGAGCGGAGCCTGCACCACAGGCGAGCCTGGCAGGCACACTGGGAAGATGGGCGCCTGCTTCCTCTCTGGTTGCAGGTGTCAGGGGACCAGCTATTTTTAAAAATGGAAAAAAACCTAAAAGGAAATTTTCTAAAAAAGCAAACAGGAGTTGGTAGAAAAACAAAGCAAAAGTGAAAAAATATATAATAATTGAAAAAAAGAACAGATGATTTGGACAAGCAAAGGAAAAGAAAGCACAAGTACGAATAAGGCTTCTAGGGCCTTAAGAACACAAGAGGAGGACCTTTGAAACTCTATCAGCAGAAACAATAAAAACATAATCACAGAGCAGAGGCCTCTGGGAGTCTTGTAATGTAAAGATGCGTCATAGTCAAGCCTTGTACGTACAGCATGGTGTTTTATGCTTACAGTGTGACAGCAATCCAGATTTCCTGTGACCCCACCTTTCAAAGACAAATCCTATCTCCAAATAGGCAAAACCCAGTTATAAATATGATTTAGAAACTGTACATGGGTCGCCTGGTCATAGCCATCTCTGTTCCCTCAGCTCCATCAAAGTCCTTCTTCCCGCCAACTCCAGAGAGCAGCCAGACTGAACTCGGCAGATGACAAGCCCTCTGTTCCTTCCTCACGGCTTTCTTCACCTCCTCAACTTCAGTCTTGCACAGGAATCCTTTCTCTTTTTAACCTCCATTTCCACCATTCATTACCTCAGGCAATGTATTTTTCATACCAACTCAACAAATATAATAAGGCACCAGCATCATCAGTCTCTAAAGAACTTGAATGAACCTGGAAAGTTCCTCCAGAATCTGCAAAAACCTCTTTTGGTTCTACCATAAGTAAGCACCATTAATTTTTCTATTTTCTTCCATCTTGTTTAAATACGGCTGTGTTACTTTCTAATCCTCTTCATTCCCACTGCATTTTAGCTACCTTTTAAATGGAACATCCTTTCTAAGAGTTGACCCTGACATATAGAAAAGGCCTGGTGAAACGTCAGGTCAAGGCCAAGGTACCTTGTCTGGCTGCCTTTGTTTGGTTGGGTGTGCACTGGAGCTTCAGGTCAAGCCTAACTTGGACTCCCTGTTAATATTTCCAAGGTAGGCTCTGTCTCAGTGTCTCTGTTCGAACTTGACAATCCAAATGGCATTGGCTTTACTTCTCTAGGGTGAGAAGGCTTGAACTGTGGCTTTCCATCCCTGTTCAAACAGCTATGAACGGAGGCTGGGAGGAGAGGTGAATTCTCTAAGGAGCAGGGGGATACGAGAGAATACGAAACAATTGGCATCTTCTCTATAATTCGCTAGTCTCCCAATTTATCGTGGTCTAGATAGGCAACAAGTACATTTTTGTTTCTTTTTGCCTTAAGCTCTTAACCTTAAATATGTACTATAATCATCTACCAAACTAGTTCACAATGAGATTCTTCAAGAATTAGTATCTAATTTTCCAACCTCTGGTTATTTATTCTACAAAAAGATGAACCCTGGAAACACCTCTCCCAGGTATACACGGGGCAAAGAATCTTGGTACAAAGGCAAAGCAAAGTCCTGTGGGTAGTGACTTCTAAATTTAATCACGTAGAACTGGCCCCAGAAAAAAACTCAAAACAATGAGGTTTGTGGTGGCCTCCTGACAAATTATTTTAATGACTTTCGTTTGCATAGTTCTTTACAGTTGACCAACATTTTGACATGGACAACCTCACCTCAGGCTCACAGACACCCCAGGAAGGGCACCATGACCGCTGTCATCCCCATTTTACAGTTCACAATGCTGGGGCTCATTCAGCTGAAAGTATGGAGTAAATACTATGTGCCAGGCCCAGTGGGGCTACAGCCACGAACAACACACAGTTCCTACCTTCACGGAGTCTGATACAGAACGCTAACCACAAACAGGAAGTAGCAGCACAGCCCTAAACCAGGAGGCCCCATCGCAGGCCCTGTGTCCCCAAGTAGAAAAGCTTTCTGCAAGGAGTGTCACTTGATTTTTATAGGACCAGCTTAGTAAGGTAACAAGGGCTACTGGAAGAGCATTCTAGTCCCCAAACTCATTCTCTTAAAGAGAACTATCAACTGAATGAATTTGCAATGGTGGGATTTCAGATCATATAATAAAGTCAAAAGAAGTATTTGGACAGGCAACATGGAGGGTAATTTGGGCTACCAGGTATCATGCTGTGGTCCCCAGATTGTATGTGTCTCCTTCTGGGAGCCCAGACCAGCCTCCAGGATGCTTTTCTGAGTAGGCCTGGCTGAGTAGCCTTTTCTCCAGACCAGAGCACAGAGTAACTCTCTCTGACTCCTCAATAGAAAAATACACATGTGGGTCATATCTACCATGCAGAGGGCAGCCCTCCCAGAAGTGACAACCGGGAAGATAATGTCGAAGCTTTTCAACCACAGTAATGTGATCTACTAAACTCAAGCGCTCGGAAGTGCTCCTATCAATTGTTTGTGGTCACAGGTTCAATCCGGAACAACTTTTCCTATGTCTTCAATCTCTCTGGAAAAGAAGTCTTAATTCTCCATACGTCCCCTCAAATGGGGGTGCAAAGGTGCCTAATCCCCCAAAATAGCCAGAAAATCTCAGAATTTTGCCCCAAGAGACTAGTCCAATATCCCCAGGGACTGTCAGGCATTATCGCCACAGCACATCTTTGATTTTTCTCTCAGTTGGACACAATAGAAAATTTAAATTATTTGGAGGAAAAATAAAACATCACTTTCAGCTCTGCTGGCCCTTCTTTAAAAACCATCTGGGATAGCAAAATGGGTGAGATAAGTGTAAAATAACTTTAAAAGACGCTATTCCTAGAAATAGTCCAGAACTGCTTCCTTATGTGGCCTGTGTGGTGGCCAGGGGTCTGCAGACTGTCCTGGACCCAGGCCTAAGAAGTGACTCAGATGTGGCAAAGAAGCCACGTTGTTGAAGAATATCCTGGCGCTGGATTTGGGAATGGCACGTATTCGGGGATCACATAAATTCTGGTCTTGTGCACATATTGTTTTACAGAATCCAGGCATGAGATCATTTGGCCTGAATGTTTTCTCCGAGGGTTTCTCACAGACAAACACAGCTATCTGAATTGAGTTAGACCAGGGGAAAGGCATTTGGGAGATTATCTGATTGTACATGTGGACATCTAAACATTTCTCAGGCAGGTCAAAGCCCAAAGGTTTTGTAGAGGGCCCAAAGAGGAGGAGCCCACAGATCCCTAATCAGATCATCTCTTTCTACTACTTTATGGAGAACAAAAACGCTTTCTCCAAAGCACGGACAAGCAGATAGGACAGCTACTGCTATTCTTTCAGGCAGCATGTATTTGATCAGACGGGTGGGAGTTTTTGTTTGCTTTGGGGTTTGTTTGTGTTTTAGACTATTCAGAAAAAGAAGAGTCTCTAATATTGCTCACCTTTTTTTTAAGGTTTAAGTCTAGTTAATTTATGTTTTAGGTTTAAATATAATTTATTTATTTATTTTTCTCATAGTGTTTTGTTTTTGCTTTTGTGACAGCTTATGTGAATTTTATTGGCTTGCTTAGATTGCTCCTATTTTTAAGTAGGATTTTGTATCACAGGTGAGGCGTCACGAATCACTTGAGCTTCCAGTCTGCAGCACTGCACCTTTCTAGGAGAGAATAGTTTGACTGACCACTTGCATTGCAATCCCCTGGGGAACCCAGTTAAATCGAAGTTTCCTGGGTTCCTCCCCAACAACCTGATTCATTAGGTCTGGGTCCCGCCTGGGGACCTGCAGGTATTTCTGCGGCCCACTCCACTGTGCTCCACAGAACCCCCAAATAAAGTGGTCATTTTCTACTGTCCTACATCCTCTGCTTGATTCTGGGCAGAATTTTTTTTAAAGTAATAGCCTTCTCAGACAAAGATGTTAGCATTTATCAGAAAGGTAGGATATATTTTGGCCTATTTACAATGTGGTGTGCTTAACAAAAGGCCAGCAAAGAGGCTGATATCCTCTTGGTTATTGGTTTCTTGAGTGTCCTAAAGGACAGGAGGAGCAGGTGTCCTAAAGGCAGCCCTGCAGGGCGGCAGGGAGGGGGACAATGCCCAACGAGAGGGCGGCCTGTGAAGGGGCCAGGGAGTATGGGTTTTCTCTTCCCTTTCACCTGTGAAATGTTCCAGGTCAGCTCTGCGATGAACAGGCTTGCTTATGGGGAGAGACTCAGAAATTCAGTGTTCAACTTTTAGGAGGAAGATAACGGCAAATTTTATGAAGTTTTGAAAGTATAGATAAAGAATGTGCACCCCAACATTCAGAACCCTAAAAATGGGGAATATACATTGAAGATTGGACAATGTTTTAGGTGTATCTAAAAGCAACACTGAATAGCATAGCTGGTAATAAATGTAAGGTGCTTATTATCCTAAGAAATATGCTATAAATAACTTTAAATAAATAAACGATAAATATATTAAGAAATTTGGGGATTGCAGATCTACGTCATTATTAAGGAAATTAGTAATATTTGAAACACGTGCCCCAATTTTGCAGTTGACTGAAGTGTTCCAGCAATTTTCCTTGAGGTCACAGACCCCAGTAGGAGGCTTCATGTCCTCAGCTCTTTGGGACTGCTCATCTGGCAGAAGCCGTATAGCAGATATAGCAAGAACTGAGGTTTCTTTCTTTTTTTGTTTTTACATGTCAAAGGTTTATTAAACTCATTACTGAGAAAACCGACAAATGATAAAGCTGGTTCTAAGGAAATTTATATATAATACTGCTGGAATTAAATTGCTAAATTAGATACAAAGCTGGTTAATATATTCTGGGGCAAAACCCCCTAACCCTGTAACTTTTACAGTTTTCTTTTCTAGTAGAGAACCTGAATTTTCAATTCTTTCTCCTCCTTACCAGCTGTGAAATGTTGAGTAAGTTATTTCTCCTTCTGGGCCTCAGTTTTCTCATTTGTAAAATTAAAGAAATGTGTATGGGATACTTCCTGCAGAACTATCATGAGAAGAAGTATGGCCGTGTTCATGCATGTGACTGTCATGGGGTGTGGTTCTGGAGCGTGGCACCTCAGGCCGAGCTGTGACTAACCAGGTGTCCTGGGTGTGTGACCATGCACAGTAATTTCAGTCTAGATAGTCAGAATGCTCACACCAAGAACATATGTTAAAATAATGGGTGAAAACGTGTATCCACTAGCAAATTAAAAATACAATTTAATTCATTTATTTCTGAGTTTAAAAAATATTTATGGTAAGTGCTTTGTTTAGCAGAGAAGCAACTCATTACAGAAGAAATGCTAAGTGTCTGCATTTGGGAGTCCACATCAACTACATTAGGTGGGCAGGGGGCAGCTGTGTCAAAGCCTCCCTTCTCTACCTCCTCTTCCGGCTGGGTGGTTGAGGTGGAATTAGGCTTCCTCCACAAGGGAGGGCCAAACCCTGAAGATCCGGGTCCTGAGGAAAAGAACATGACCTGGAAGCTCAGGCTGACTGCCTGGCAGTGCTCATAAATTATAAAAGGCCCAATTAATTCTCCTCCATTCCAAATACACATAACCTTTCTGTCCCCAAATGCAGTTCTTTGCTGTGTATGCTGTTCCCACACATGGTTCCAATGGAGAGTTAAATAATTCCCATTTCTATTAGAACTCTCCTGGTGCTGACAAAAATGCCATTGTGAGACAGCTTTTCTCCTGCCGTTAATAGGCTCCCAAAAAGGATTTCGAGCAGCATGTTGAAATTCATGCGTCATCTCAGTAAGCAACTGAACGCAGATGTTTGGATGCACATAGAGACACACCATTCTCCTACGGCTACTGAACCACTGCGGGGAATTCTGCTTGTTAACCTGCTGCCAGGCCAGAAATGTGTGTGTGCGCCCTTCATGCTGAAGGCGCCCTGGGTGCTGGTTTGGGACCTGTCTGGTAGCTTGGCCTCTTTGGTGGCAGTTTCTTATACCTTTGATGTTAACAGCATTCAAATGTTAACAGCATTCTGATGTTAACAGAAAAACAAAATTTTCTGGCAATTTTTCCCAACTATCAATTTATTTTTTACTATGTAACATTAGAAAAAGGGAAAAATTTTAAAGAATATAGTTATCTAACAATTTCAAACTAAATCTTCTCTTGTGAAAGTTTTCCTCTAAAACTTTCATGGTGGTGACTATTTCTGTAATACTTTACAGTTTATAATGTTGAGTTTTTTCTTCAATCTTCACATCAAACCTGTGAGAGGGGCAGGACAAGAATCATAACTCCTGTTTCACAGACTAGAAAACTGAGGTCAAAAAGTTTATAGAGGTTGTAAAAAGACTTCCTGGTTGTTTGTTCCAAATAACTACAAACATCTTCTTTCAAAGACAAAACATGCTTTTCAGCTCCCTGTGGCTTCCCCGAATTATAAATTATTGTCCCAAAGAAACCCCAAAGAAGTAAAATCTGTTGTACATGTTCTGATATGGTTAAACTCTACTGCAAAAATGCTATTCCAAAGAAGGTCATTAGAATAATAAGAGTAATTTATGTTATTTATGATGTACCGGGTTCTGCATTAAGTGCTTTATATGTTTTGTCTGATTTAATCCTCACAACCTCCCCAGGCAGGGAGAAAGTGTTATCTCCGTACTTCGATTAGGGAAATTAGGCTTGGAGAGATCTAGAGACGTTTCCAGAATTAGAGAAGCAGTATTGTTGGATCCAGTAAGGCACCTAACTCACTCTGACTCCAGGTTTAGCACTCTTAAGCAGTGCCTTCAACAAAGCTCATTTTTTGTCCCTGCTGATGACACAAAATAAATGTGTTCGTATTTCTGTCTACGGTGAATTGTCTTTGTCAGAAAAGTTATATTGTATTACACTGCTGGTATGAATGCAAAATGGTCCGGCCACTTTAAAAAATAGCCGGTTGATTTCTTATAAAACTTAGCATGTGAAGCAGTCATCCCACTCCAGGTATTAACTCAAGAGAAATGACAATACTTGTCTGCACCGAGGCCTGAGTGGGAATATTCATAGCAGAGTTATTCACAAGAGTCCCAAACTGGGAACAACCCAAATGTCTGTGAACTGGTGAATGGATAAACTGGGGTATACCCACGTGGTGGAATACTGCTCAGCAATAGAAAGAAAAACCTACTGATAGGTGCAACAGTGTCAGATGAATTGTGAGAGCATTATGCTGAAAGACCATTATGCTGAACAAAGCTTTGTGTCACGTGATTCCATTCGTAATGACAAAACAGGGGAGGAAGCTGGGGGTGGCAGAGGGTAGTGACTAAAATGGGTTCAGGGAATGTTTGAGATCATGGAAATACTCTGTATGTTTATCGTTGTAGTATTTCATGAGTTCATACATTCATCAAAACTCATCCAACATTCTACTTAAAATGGTGAGTTTTACTGTATGTCAGCTATAACTCAGGTAGTCTGACTTAAAAACAAAGTATTGAAATGGGCTTGAGCTTCTGCCCTGCCACTTTTCCAAAATATTTGATTAGGAGCTATTGTGACGGCAAGGTCACACAGTGTGGTTGTCACAGTGCTTCATTCGCTCATAAAGTAGTAATTACCTTTCAACTCCCCTCATCCCTTCAGAAAACACTGTAACTGTCTACTCCTCTTCTCAAACATTCCATCCTGTCACCTCAGGGAACAGCCAGTGTTGTAGTTGAATGCAGTTTGCTGAAGAATTCTCTCTTGCTCAGAGAGGGCACTTTTTGGTTCTATTCAGGCCTAATGTGGGATGAGGCCCACCCACATTGTGGAGGACAATCTGCTTTACTACAAGTCCACTGACTTAAATGTTAATCTCATCCTCTAAAAACTCCCTCACAGGAACAACCAGAATAATATCAGAGCACATATGTGGGCACCATGGCCCAGCCAAATTGACACATAAAGTTAACCATCATTATCTTGATTCAGCTGTTTCCCTCCAATTTGTAAAGAAAAGGAATGGAATTTTAGGTAATGAACTCTTCCAAACTGTTTTCCAGGACTTTCAGCCAAATGGAGGTGTAGATATATTTTGCTCCCTCGCACAACCAAAAGAAGGACAACAAATTTAAAAACAAAAAACAACCAGAACTGACAGAAAATCAAACTGTGTGGAAGTCCAACAACCAAGGAGTTAAAGAAGAAACATTCATTCAGACCGGTAGAAGGGCAGCAACAGGCAGCTGGGACGGAGACGATGTGTGGTAAGGTGGTGGACCATGCAGGTGAGGCAGGGACTGGTGGAACAGGCAGTCACACATTAGCCTGTGGATAAGCGGGAGGAACAACTGGGGAGTGAGACAGACTGCGCAACCCAGGGTTCCAGTGCAGGAAACTAAAGCCTCAAAACCTCAGGCTGTAAAAACCTGTGGGGTTTGTGGTGGTGGGAGAAACTCCTAGTCTCACAGGAGAGTTCATTGGAGAGACCCATGGGGTCCTTGAATATGCTCAAGCCAACAATTTGGAACAGAGAGAAGAAATAAACATTTGACCAGAACAGAATGAAGAAACCAGAATTCAAAAAAATGAGGAGAGATTGGGAACCTCTGGGACACATTTAAACATTTCAACATCCAAATCATAGGGGTGCCAGAAGGAGAAGAAGAACACCAAGAAATTGAAAACTTATTTGAAAATATAATGAAGTAGAACTTCCCCAATCTGGCAAAGGAAATAGACTTCCAGGAAGTCCAGGAAGTCCAGGAAGCTCAGACAGTCCCAAAGAAGTTGGACCCAAGGAAGCACATACCAAAGCACATCATAATTACATTACAAGATTAAAGATAAGGACAGAATCTTAAAAGCAGCAAGAGAAAGGGAGACAGTTACCTACAAAGAAGTTCCCATAAGACTGTCAGCTGATTTCTCAAAAGAAACCTTGCAGGCAAGAAGGGACTGGAAAGAAGTATTCAAAGTCGTGAAAGACAAGGACCTACATCCAAGATTACTCTATCTAGCAAAGCTACCATTTAGGAAGAGCAGATAAAGTGCTTTCCAGAAAAGGTTAAGTTAAAAGAGTTCGTCATCACTAAGACCTTATTATATGAAATGTTAAAGGAACTTATCTAAGAAAAAGAAAAAGGTCAAAACTATGAACAGTAAAATGACAACAAACTCACAACTATCAACAACTGAACATAAAAAAACACACTAAGCAAACAACTAGAACAGGAACAGAATCACAGAAATGGAGATCCCATGAAGGGTTATCAGCGGGGAGGGGGAGGAGGGAATTGGGGGAAAATGGGGGATAAAAAGCATAAATTGTAGTTAGAAGCTGGTGCCCATAGAACAGCTCTGCTTCTGCCCCAAACCCACCTTTGCGAAGGGCCACATTGGGCCTGCATAAGCTGGGGACGTCTAGTATGTCAGCCTCCGAAGCGGCCCCACACTTAATGGAGTTCCTTCAGGAGACCAGCTGAGTCCTGGGCAGAGTTAACTGCTTAATAAAAGGGGTCTTAAGTAGAC
>CM052540.1:148229080-148290115 GCA_028533065.1 Trachops cirrhosus | reverse complement strand
GTCTACTTAAGACCCCTTTTATTAAGCAGTTAACTCTGCCCAGGACTCAGCTGGTCTCCTGAAGGAACTCCATTAAGTGTGGGGCCGCTTCGGAGGCTGACATACTAGACGTCCCCAGCTTATGCAGGCCCAATGTGGCCCTTCGCAAAGGTGGGTTTGGGGCAGAAGCAGAGCTGTTCTATGGGCACCAGCTTCTAACCACAAGAGGAAAAGATCCAGTGTGTGCCCCCCTGTGAGACTGGACCAGTGGTCCTGAATTGCCACAAGCAAGAAAAGAACTTAGAAACTAAAGGGGGAATTACACCTAATATCTCTAAAACAGATATTGATATTCCTCCCTCCCTCCCCCCTTCTCTCTAAAGAAAGCTTTAGCCTCCAGTGGAAAGGACACCAGATAATTATCTTGAAATAGCTGAAGATTGCTCAAGTGGAAGAGAGGTTTTGCTTTACCGCTCTGCTCTCAAGGGACAGAAATAGCCCCAGTGGAGAAGGGGGCATGGGGGCTGACAAAAGAAAGAATAGAAAAGGCAAGGGCTTACAGCTAGATGGACCCTGTTCAGCTGCTGGCCATGTCATGTACTAGCCGTGGGATCTTGGGCAAGCAGGTAACCTCTCTGAGTTTTCTGAATTGCAAAATGGGAATAATAACACTTCCAGGGCTGTGATGAGGATCAAATGAGATGTTTGTAAAGCTCTTAGTAGAGAGCTGGGCCCATTATTGGTGCGAAATAAGCTACAGAGGACAAAAGTAAGAACAGTTAACACTCTGAAGGGTGAAGAAGTTGCCTAAGGTGGAGTAAACACCAGAAGTGCTCAAGGAGAGTCTCAACTCTCCTCTTGGGGGAAGGGGGCATAATGGGGGGTGGGGTGCTCTAAGCACTGTGTGAGTGGTTGGACTGGACAACTGTTGAAGTCCTTTCACCCTGAGCAATTTTATGGCTCTTAGGAAGGGTAGACAACACAGCTTTGTGCTTGCAAAACAATTGCTCTTTTGCTTTTAGTGAAAACATTTACTTTCTCTGGGCAGCCAACCCTTAGGCTTTGAGTATAAAAATCTGAAGCGTTATGATTTGGATTTCTACAGGGAAGTTATGACATTACACAATGCTTACTGCTCTCCCACCCTTAATACCAAAGCTGGGAACATGAATCACAAAACAAACTGATGGCAGAAGACATTCCCAAACAGCCAGTAAAATAACTGAACCGGAGTCTTGGTGGACATTCACGTGGTGTAGAGAGCACCGTGCTACCTCCAGGACAATTAAGGAAGGAGTATTTTCAGAGAGTCATAGGATGCTGAGATACCTATTAACGTGGAACCTCAATTTTCCCTAAATGTGTGATAAGGATGCTCAAATATTTATATAAATTGGCATAAAGAATGATTCTCCTGTAACCTCACTGGAAGTTCATGCCAGACATTTTCAATTAAACACAGTACATTAAAAATATGCATTTATATTCCTTCTGTCTGGGAGTGCTGTAAATGCACACACACAGAGTCCAAAGAAAAGGAGACAATAGCCGCTTAGAGGTGTAAACCTTTTGGCAATAGTGGATGTAGGGGCAGTCACTGATACAGCAGAGCTAAGAAAGCTGGAATCTAAGTGTGCAGGGAGACGCACCAGTGAGTAAGAAGCAAACAAATTCACAGGACAGAACCCTGGAAAGTCTCAGGAACTAAAGTGTTAGATCTTACAGAAGATGTAGGTTAATTATGGAATTGAAAACTGAGGATTGGATGGAAGTTGTATAAAGAGAATGAAAAACCCCATGTCTTTTGCCCTCCTCCATCCAGCAAGCAACTACCTCCTGTGCTTCCCTCCCCGCCAGTTTTGGAATTATGTGTTAATTCTCTAGCAAATTTGAACACAAGGAGCTCCCCATTCTAGGGTATCATAACATCGTAGATCTTAGGGGAGGGTGGGAGGGAGATGCCCTATTGAAAATAAGCTGAGTAAAAATCTATGTACTAGATAGAGAGTCCCTCAGCCCTTTTCCCTCCTAGTTTTCAGAAAAACAGCCAGGATTGCAGCACAAAGAGATAAGACTGGAGTCTTCTTCTCTGTAAGAAACTTAAAGATCCCAAAGAAAAGTTCTCCAGATTCTGACCTTTTTAAAGGCCAGTTTATCTCTTGGTCTCCCTAGGCCAGAGCCTACCACTTAACAAGCCCACCTGTGTACCTTTCAATGCTCTTTATAATATCCACTCCTAAATCTGACCAGACAACTAAGGGTCACCAGATATTTGAGGAAAACCTCCAACTTGTAAGAGAACAAAACATACAAGAAAAAAGAAAACTTGAGAAAAATCAAGATAATACAGAGAGCAGAATTTTAAAAAAACAACCCAACTGTAACACCCTCAGAGAAACGGGAGAAGATATTTGCTCTATGAAACAAGAACTGGATATTATGAAGGAACAATTAGAGAATAGAAAAAATTACCTTGGAAATTTAAGCCAATACAGTGAAAATTAAAAATTCAATGAAAAGATTAGAAGATAAATTCTCTTTCAAAGAGCTGATGAAAAAAGATGAAAAAATAGGCAATAGGGAGAAAAGATTAACAAAAGAGAGTCAATCCAGAAAGTTCTACAGCTGACTAATAGAGATTGAAGGAACAGAAAAAAATGAACAGAAAAAAACTGAGTGAAGAAAATGATCATATAGGTAATAAGAAATTCCTCAGTTTACAACGATACGATTCCCCCAAGTGAACATGAACATGCCCATTGTGTGCCCTCCCTAATGAGTAAAAAATGTTTGCCAAGGTGTATTATTTTACATTACAATGGGAATTACATTGGGAATACAGATTTGAAAAGTTTTCAGAGAGAGAAAAAAAGTGGGGGGAAAATGAGAATATAAGGAGTGGGAAACAGAATGGCAACAGAGGCATCAACAGCAACACTAGAATCTAGAAGACAAAGTGCAGTGCCATCAAAATGATAAATCAAAGGGATGTGGAATTCTATACCCATGCCAACTGTCAAGTATGAGCTACAATAATGACATTTTAAGATATCCTAGGTCTTAAGAAGTTTACATTCTGCGTGTTCTAAGGAACTACTGAGAATATGCTCTACCAAAAAGGGAGTAAAACAAGAACAAGAAAGACGAGAAAAACAAGGTCTGTGTAGCCCTAGCAATAAGATGCTCGGATCCCCTTTAGGAAGTGACATGGTATTCACCTGAGCGCAGCGTCGGTACAGCTGACAGCCTCTAGCTGGCAACTCCTTCGGGACAGGCCTCGGCTTCGGAGCCAAGGTCATGTTTCTCTTGGGGTGGCCTTCCGCCAACCACTGACCACAGCGATGCTAAGAGGACCTGGCTGTCTCTACCATTATGGGACCTCCCAGAGGAACACCGTCTGCACCCACGGGCTGGAAGGGCCGCTGTCGGCTCTGCAGCAGGCTGACAGCGGTCTTGTCCAGTCCTGCTCTTCCCTTCTTGCCTGGGCACCACTCCTCGACAAATCTTTTGCACTCCTAACTCTGTCATACTGTCTCCTCCTCACGGAATGCCAGGGCACAGGGCCTGACGTGGGAGAGAAGGAAAGCGAAGTTCTAGAATGATGGCTGTTCAGCAGGCCTGAGGAGCGACCAGCACAGATTACAAGTGAAAGCCTTCAGTCTCCCAGAAGGTAACCTCCAGGTTAAAACGAACAAACAATAAAAATTGATTATGCCAGCTATTAGATTTAAAGATGTGGAAAATTGTTTTAAGTGGAATTTTACTGTTCTGTAAGAGAGTCTAGGAAGATTCAGAAACAAGGATAATGCCGCTTATCACAATGCTGTATTCTGAGAAATATATTGTTTGGTGATTTTGTCCTTGTGTGGACTTCATAGAGGGCACTGACTCACAGCTAGATGGCCTGGCCTACTGCACCCCTAGGCTATCCAGTACGGCCCATTGGTGCTAGGCAACAAGCCTGCACAGCACGTTACTGCACAAAGCAACATGAGATTAAATCAAGCGCAAGAGAAAATGATGTAATCAAGAGATGCAGTAAACATGTAAGGTACAAGGCTGTTTACAGCAAACTTTTTTCATAAGTAGAAAGAGTACCCCCTAAAAATGATAAAAGGATAGTAAATACATAAGCTAGTAACAGCGGTTCATTGTAATTATTGAGCAGTACATGCTGTACATAACTGTGTATGCTGTACTTTTATATGGCTGGCAGTGCCGGTTTGTTTTCACCAGCATCACCGCAGACATGCGAGGACTGCATGTGCCCCGATGTCGGAGGGCTATGATCCCACTGGGTGATAGGAATTCTCCAGCCCTATTCCAACTCCCGGGACCACCGACATATGTGCAGTTCTTCATTGACCAAAAACCACCAGGCGGCACAGGACTATGTATATGCAAGGCTGAAGAAAAGCAAATTCAAATAACTACAAATAAGACAAAAGTTGTAAAAGGCAAGAAATATGATCACTCTACACTACTTTGCTTGGCTGGGAACATGAAAATATAAAAACTAAATATCAATTTAATTTTAAAAAGTTGTGCTGCTCTCTCGAGGGAGGGCGAAGCAGGCATGGTAGTGAAAGTTAAATCCCCATTCTGCCACCAGCTGGAAAGTCAACAGGTAGCATTGCTGTGTCTAAAGTCGCATTTCTGTAATGGCAGTGTAAGTAGGGCAAAGAGCAGGAGAAACCCATGAAAGAGCTAAAAGGTGTTGCCTCTGGGGAACGCAGCTGAAGTGGGTGGTGGAGGAGCACTGTTTTCCTTCACAGGGCTTGTAATATAACATTTGACTTCAACTTTGTACATGTAGATTAAAAAGTAAATGAACTTACAGAAAAAGGGGTGGGGAAGAGAAAAAAACTCATAGGCAGGATGTGGAAAACTCACCCGCAGGCATTGGTTCCCGGGAGGAACCTGCAGAAATACCCAGGGAGGAATAGTGGGAAGTGTCAGCTGAAATCGCCCTCATCCCTCGTTGCTTCCCCAGGGTAGCGTGAGGCCTGCAAGGTTCCTTCACTAAGAGTCTGTGGCTCTGCATGTTATACCCCGAGCATCTGTGATTGGTAAATCCTCCCTCTGTTAACTCTACCCCCTGGTTTATCAGAGTTGGAATTTTCTGGCCTGTTAGGGGATGTTATTGATTCTGGCTGGACTTCACTTGTTGGAAGAGAAAAGAAAAACAAAGATATTATTGACCAGCTGGCTAGAGAAAATACAAAGATGATAATAAAACAGAGAGAAGATACATACAATTCAGTGGACTGCTATCATCAGAAAATAGTTTTAACCTGCGGTCCAGTGGTCAGTATCTGTGATAAAGTTCACGAAGGTAGGCTTGGACTGAGATTTAAAGCAGGTTGCAGGAGAGGAAAGTTCCAGCAGATCAGGATAAGGAAGAAACCCTGTGTTTGCTGCTCTTACTGATGAACAGATTGTCACAGGGAGATTAGGGGGATGCTTGCTCAAGATAAGGCGTGGCGAAGGGAGCCAGGCAGAGGTTGTATAAACACAGCAGTCAGGGAGAAGCAAGTGAGAAGCATCTTAAATGGCGGTTCTCAGAAGAAACAGCTTACACAGGGAGGCAGGGTGCTCAGTGATAATGCTGAACCATTGCGGTGCTTTGATTTGGAACTTACCCTATTTTGAAGAGTGATTTGGAGAAAACCAAAGGAGATATTAGCACAGAGGTTAGGTTTTGTGTTGAGTTTGTGGGCGGCGGGGGTGACCGGTAAGGGGAAAAGGTATAAAAGGCAATAGCTTTTCACTTATTTTTTTCTTTTGAAACTTTACATTTCTTTTATCTTTATTTAGTTTTTGTGGATTAACCTGTAGGTTCATAAAAAGTTGCAGAGATAGGGTAGAGAGATCCCATGTACCTTTTACCCAGTTTTCCTCAATGGTTACATCTTAGGCAACTGTAGGATAATATCAGAGCCTTGAAAAGTACATTGATACAATGTGTGTACGTAGCTCTATTCCATTTTATCACATGCCCAGATTCACCAAACCACTGCAAAATCAAGACACGGCGTATTCTGTCACCACAAAGGTCTCCCTCTTTCTCTCTGTTTATAGTCACACTCACCTCTCTTTTCCCCCCCCATCCCTCATCCCCAGCAATCACGAATATGTTCTCCATATCTATCATTTTGTCATTTTGAAATTATAATATAAAGAGTCACACAACATGTGGATTGGCTTTCTTCACTCAGCATAATGCCTTTGAGTTTCATTCAAGTCTTTGCATGTATCAATAATTAAAGGCAACAGTATGTTTACCCAGTAACCTGTTGGAGGAAGGACATTTTGGTTGTTTCCAGTTGTTAGGTATTGCCAAGAAAGCCGATAGGGACATTATATTATGCCTAGGTTTTGTGTGGACATAAATTTGCATCTTTCTGGGATAAATTCCCAGGAGTACAATTCCTGGGTTGTACAATAAGAGTATGTTAGTTTTATAAGAAATCTCCACATTATTTTCCACAATGGTTGTACCATTTTACATTTCTACTAGCAATGTATGAAAGATTTAATATCTCCACATTCTCACCAGCAGTTGGTATTGTTTTATTTCTTTTTTGAAAGATCAGAAATTTCTGCCACCTTCTGTTTTTTCTCTTCAAATAAAAAAGTTTCAACATTCTGTATGGAGGATGTGGTGTGTATACACACATGTGGAGGTCTGTCCAGTAGGTGCACAGCCTTGTAATATGAAAAATAGAGACATTCACTGAAGAAGATACAAGGTACAAGACATATTTTACACAGGACAGTGACGCCTCAGTCTCCACCAAAGTTATGATCTTTTTGAGGAAATCCAGTTCACTGGTGGCAGTTTGAATCAAGCCATTAGCAACTGCAGCATGATGTCAGCAGAAGCCATAGAGCGAATTTTGCCACAGCGTGTTTCATGCCAAGATCCTGCGTCAGAGACTCTGATGCCGTAGTTCTGAAATCCCCAGATCAGCTTCTAGTTCTCGCACTGTCAGTCACCAGTCTTTGCTGATTGCAGCCCGTACACGTTCAACATTCTCAGGTGTTCAGCTTGTTGCAGGCCTTCCAGAACGTGGATCACTTTCAACACAATCTCAACCATCTTTGAAGCATTTTTGCCACACTTTTATTTGTGCTGCACTTATTGCATCATCCCCGAATGCCTTCTGAATCATCCAAATAGTTTCTGCAGAGGAATGTTCAAGATTAACACAAAATTTGATGCAGATTTGTTGCTCTACTCACTCAGTCATTTAGAATGTGATGGCCACACAGTACACATGCTCACTCAATGGCGTCTACTGCCCCACTGACTAGCACAGTGAGGTCGTCATTGTTCATGCATGCACATTCCAGTCCACTCTCCTTGGCTGCCAGGTTACACTGATGTCATGTAAACCGTTCTCGTTATATTAACAATGGCTGGAATTTTTCCAGACAGACCTAATATATCTATTTAAGGTCAAATCATAATAATTAGATAAACATGTAAAATGTAATTTAAAAAATAAAATGTAAAGTTCTTTTAAAAAATAAGACAAACATCTATTAGTACACTACCCAGTTTAGGAAACTTAGAGTATTACCCAAACCAATTTCACCCCTCTGCTACCTGAGTGAGTAACTCCTCTGAGAGAGTAACTACCCTCCCAGATGTGTAAACAAGTTCTCTCGGGGGAAAGCTCTGATTTATCATGCTTGTTCGTTTCTGTGCTGTAAATGCTCCCACATGACTGATTTCAAGCTACCAACCTGAAGTAACTGAATGTGGACCTGGGAAGAGGCGTGCGGAATCAGCTCTTGCAAGGCTGTCAGAGCCTGTTCCAGCCCTGCTGATCCTGAGTTTAGTGTTTATCTGGCCCAGTGGGAGGCTGAAAAATGGACCCCCTGAGATATCCTAATCCCTGGAGCCTGTGCATGTTACTTTATACAGCAAAGCGTTTGCAGATGTGATTAAGGTAAAGATCTTGAGATGTGGAGGTTATCTTGGATCATCCAGGTGGGCCCCAAATCCAATCACAAGGCCTTTATAAAATGGAGGCAGAGAGCAATAGGAGAGGAGAAAGCAGTGTGAGAATGTAGGCAGACATTGGCAGGGGGTGGGGGGGCATGCGGAAGCCAAGCAGTGCTGCAGCCACAAAGAGCTGGAAGAAGTGAAGGATGAATTCTTCCCTAGACCCTCGGGAGGAAGCACAGCCCTGTCGGCACCTTGTGTGAATTTGTTACAGCAGCCACAGGAAATGAATACACGTACATAGCGTTTTACACATACAAACTACTAAAATACCTATCTAGTTCATTTAGCTAGATTTTATCTTTTATTTATTCTTTTTAATCCTCACCTGAGGACATGTTTATTGATTTTTTTTAGAGATATATATCGATTGGTTGCCTTCCGTACACACCCCAGCTGGGGATCTAACCTGCAACCTCTTGGTGTGTGGGACGATGTTCTGACAAACAGCCACCCAGCCAGGGCAGCCAGGTTTCATCTTTATAAAATTGCTATATTGTTATATACAGTATATAGATAATTACTTTCGGGGGGATGTGGTCTTGGTTGGTGGAATTCCTCACCAGGCTGTGGAGAGAAAGGCTGCCGAATAACTCATAAATAGGGATTGTAGCATACAGACTGGAAATTATTTTCTTCACTCAACATTGTCTGTAAGTCATCCATTTTGTTGCATAGCTGTAATTCATTAGTTTCACTGCTGGGTAATATTTCATTATGTACTTTTCCATTCTCAGTTGGAATTTGTTAGGTATCCTTTATCAGATTAAAGTTGTCCGGGGTTTTTCTTCCCTGAAATGAGTTCACACCCAGGATGACACATTTCCTAGGCTTTCACTTCAAATGTTGGGTGAGATAAATATTGTGGAAGATAACAAATTGAAATGAATATTATAAGATTATGGGATGCCAGATACTCCACCAAGAGTAAATGTGAGTCGCCTTCCAAATGGGGAGGGACTGCTGGGTCAGATAAACGGGGTGTGGCGTGAGCAGGGTCTCTCCTCAGCCACCTGCGCATGTGCTCACCCACGGTACAGAGAATGCCCGCTCCGGTCCACCCTCCACCCCCACCCTCACCCACTGCTGGGATTGGTGGGGACCTAGGACCCATCTTGTTAGGGAAGAGGCAGAGGTGGCTAGAAGGCCGGCCTGAGACACAGTGACTCACTAATGTGAGAATGACCCATTAGATGAAAATCAAGAATAAAATGACCTTAAAAAGATTTGCGGCTTCTAGCTGGACACAAGACTCCTGCTTACCCTGAATCTCCAGCAAGATAAAAGGCATGAATGAATCTGAATGAACCAAAGGTGACTCAGCCTGGGATGAAATGGGTGAGTGTTCCTGAAACATTTCTTCATTCTCCCTGGGAAGGTTTGTCCTGGGTGGAGTCTTGCTTGACTGGCAGGTGAATCAGCTCACAAGCCTGTGAGTCACAATCCCAGCTGTCACTCTTCAGCCACCCATTTCTTTAGCCCTCACCATATATGTGAGCTCTTTCCTCAGTAGCCCTTAAAATTACCCCTTTCATGAAAATCTTAGAATGTATTGATTTCAAGGAAACATATTCTATACCACAGCCCAAGCAACTGAAAAATCAATTTTTCAAATTAATGCTCTCTCAAGTTTCCACCTAGGAATTGCTGAGTCAAAGGGCAGGTGCATTTCTTATTTTGATATATTCTTTTCACCTTGGAGCATCTATTCATTCATTCATTCATTCATTCATTCACTTATTTATAATCCTCCCTCAAGGATATGCTTATTGATTTTACAGAGAAGAAGGGAGGGAGGGAGAAAGGGAGAGGGGGAGAGTGAGAGAAAGAGAGAGAGAGATTGATATGAGAGAGAAACATCAACTGGTTGCCTCCCATTCATGTCCCAACTATGACCCAGGGGTCAAACCTGCAACCTTTTTGGTGTACAAGATGATGCTCCAACCCACTGAGCCACCCGGCTTGGGTGCATCATCATACTTTAGCATGTGAGTCCCTAAGTGTTGGTGGTGAACTGGTACCAGCTATTAGATGGATGGAATCAGAATGGACCTCGATTTAGCAACCTCTGCACTTGAGTTCTGGCTAAGAAAGAATTCAGAGTTAAGACTCAAGTACAAGCAAAAGTTTGTTTAGAAAGTCACAGAGGTAGAAGTGAGCCATAGAAGAAATGGGCTTAGAAAACAAGTCACAGGAGCAAAAGACAGGGCACTGGGGCTTAGGAGAAAGAGAGATGCAAGGAAAACCCACCTGGGGAAAGGCACAGGTGTGCTCCATAGAGAGAGCTGCACTGGGTCCTCTGTCTTGAGATTATCTATTTATCTGCAGCCCTCAGAGGAGGATCCAGATGTGTCTTTTCAGGGTCATGGTCTCTACTGATTGGTCAGTGCCAGGGCAGGAAGACATAGTCAAAGCAGCTGGTCCTAATGTCAGCCATGCATGCATCACATGTCTGGTTTTGCTGCTTTTCTGGGCCTGGAGCTGAAACACAACTGAGGCCTAGGTGTGTGTGATGCAGTCAGAGCCTCATGTCCTGGGAGCTTAATGCTTAAGGTCTATTCTCCAGTCCCCTTGTTCATCCTCCTCTATGGGGCTCTAACCTTCATGACTAGCAACATGACCAGTGGTATGAAAGGTCAGGGGGTCTAAACTGCATGACTAGTGATAAGCTTGGGGAGAAAAGGTTACCTTGGGGATGTGGTTCTTGTTTTCCCAGCTTTGCTCATTGCTAGGCACCTGGGGCTTCCAGCCCTGCTGACCTTCTGTACCTGGCCCACAGTCCTTGCTCTGCTCATGTTTGTGTAACTGCCTACTGTGTAAATACTCTATATGGAGAAACAGTTCCTTGCTTCTCCAGAGGTAGAGCCACTGACTGGAATGACCTTAGTGACAGGGGACACTGGACAGGTCAGCCTGGCAGGATCCGGATGAGCCAGCAGCAAACACCTTAGACAGCTCCCTGGGCAAAGGCTTCTTATGGTCATGGGGCTTGGCAGCTGGCTGCACTCATCCTGCATCCTCTTCCTTCCTGTACATTTATAGGCAGTTTTCACCTGAGTAGCATCTAGTCCTCCAGCCTGAAGATGACAATTTTTTTTCTTCGCTCTTTTCCACTGCTTGCCCTTTGGCCACTGATTTCTCATATGCTGTACTCCAGAGGCTGGGTAAGGATCTGGGGAATGATTTGTGAGAAGTAAAGATAATATAAGGGAGCCTTCACTAAACACACTGTCATTTGGGGACATTATAGAATAGTCTTTGTGCTACACCTTCTGTTTATGAGTTATTCAGCAGCCTTTCTCTCCAGAGCCTGGTGAGGAATTTCACATAGCCAGAGAACACCAAGACCATATTCAGGTCTCCTGATTCTCCATTGAAAGTTTTCCTTCCATGACACTGTATCCTATATTCTACAGTTGAAGTCGAAGACATTTGCCATCAGTGGTTCAGTAGCACATTCCACAGGTCACTTCTCCCTCTTGTTGTCATGCACACGCAGATGATGACTACAGAAGTCTTGCCAGCAGGTAGCTGTCAGCAGCCTTTACTTTGAAATCCAGGCTGAGTCAATAACCTCACTTGCAAGACAATGTTTAATGTCTTCAGTAGCAACACTAAGACTGGGTATGTCACCAAAAGCTCCCAGCATTTCTAAATCTATTCAAAATCAATGGCCCTCTTTGCAAAGCACAAAGGCAAACACCAAACTATCCAAAATCAATAGAAAAGAATGATGGACAAGGAAATAGGACTGGGTAGCACAAAGGATAAAAAAATAACAAAGCCAAAGGTTATGGAGTGATTGCTTTCTAATTTGTCTTTATAAGAAGGAAAAGAATCCAATGAAAAATTGGCAAGTTGCAGAGTGAAAATGTCAGAAGCATTTTATATTCTAAGGCTTTGCCACACACTGTCTTGCACAATGTTAGAGGAACTGAGGTTGAAATGGAGAATATTTTCACAAGTCTGAGCCAGCCAGGAAGCCAGGGGAAAATACTCTTAAATTTAGAAAATTACAGGCCTGCTATTTGACATTAGTTGGAGAAAAACATCAAACCTCAGAACTTATTCTGAGAACTTGATCAAGAGAAGTACTTTGAGCCCTGTGTTTGGGCCAGGGGAGGGTGTATCCCTCTAGGAAGGACTTCAGGGGGAGGTCTTTAGGGAAGCCCCTGCCAAAGGAGGGGTGGATAAAAGGGGCTCACAGTTCAGTAAAGCATCTTCTAAATGTGCACAGGGAATAAGAGCATAGAGATCCTGACTCAGGACTCGGGCCTGAGGAGAATATATGAGCTAGGTTGGAGAATCAGAACTCTCCCTTAGGTATGGGCCCAGCATCATGATTAAAAGAAAAATAAACTAGCTTACTATTTTATGAAAGAAGAGTGATGAGGGCATGAGCCTTGTTGGATAATAAAACATGTTATAAAAATATAATAAGCAAAACGGTATATTAATGACCCAAGAATAGTTATAAAGTTCAATGAAACAGACCTGAAGGTCCATAAATAGACCCAAATACAAACAGAAATTTAGCATATATAGAGTCAGTTTGCATTTCAAATCATCAGAGAAAAATTGCTTATCTTAGAAATGATATTTGGGCACCTGGGTAGTCATCCAAACAAAGATAAAGTAACATTATAAGTAATTAAAAGACGTAAAAGAACTATATAATTACTAGAATAAGTAAGAGGGTTTTTTTTTTAAATTTGGGAGTATAGCAGGCCTAAGTATAATACAAGTCTTTGAAACCATAAAAGAGAAGATTGGCAAACTAGACCTACATGAAAAGAAGACACTTCTGCATGGCCACCCCTATGTGCAAGCAAAGGGAAAAAGAAAAAGGACACACTGGGGGCAAATTGCATTTACCCTGTTTAAGTTACAAACAACAGAGTAAAATTCTTTAATATGTAAAAGCACCTGCAAATCATTAAGAAAAAGACTGAGAGCCCATGCTCACCCATTCATAAATAAGAAAGGCAAATTAAAACTGATAAAATATTGTTCATACTTTTTCAATTGGCAAAGATGACAAGTCTTGGTAGGAGCTCTGGAGAAACAGGTACTCTCCTATTGGTGGGGGTCGTGTAGATTTGTTCAACTTTCCAGAAGGCAGTTTGGAAAATACCTATCCAAATTATAATTGCACGAATCCCTAGATCCAGAAATTTCACTCTTAGCAATCTAATGTGTGGCTGTTCCTGCACATGTGTGGAATAAAGTACGTAAGGCTGTTCTTTATAATTTATAATAGGAAAAGACTGAAAACCTAAATGCCTGTCAATGGGGAGCTGGTTAAAGGAATGTTATTACATTCAGTCAACGGAAAACAATGTAGGTACCAAAAAAACAAGACAGCTGCATGCACACTAATTAGGACTGGTGTCTAAGATACATTTTAAGTGAAAAAAGTCAAGGTACACAGTAGTATGCATAGACTACATACGTGCACACTTGCAATTCCACAGTTTACTTTGCAGAAGTACACAGAGATGAGTGGCGCTGGGTGGGTGGAATGGAGACTCGCTCTTCGCTCCTGACCCTTCTGTAACTTTGACTTTTGTCCCATGAACATGACTTACCTGTTCAAAATATATAAAGTAGTTTTGAACTCAAACTGTTTTGAATGACATGAGACTTGAATATCGCGGCCATGCATGGCAGGAGGAAATGTCAGCGTAGTTAGCTTTTTCCAAAATGAATGTATACACTTGAGCAGAGATCATCGAAATATCAAATAGTTGTTTTTCTGTGCAGAAGATGACCATATGGCTTTGTTAGCTGGACTAGAAGAATAAACAGGTAAAATAAAGCTTTTTAAATAAGACACAGTGTGTTACAGTTGTGAAAAGACTACCTGTTGAAACTGAAATCCTACAGGCCACGACTAATATATGAGTGAATATGAAGATGTTTATTTGAAGATTAAAAAAAAACAATCCCAGACCTTAGTAACTAAATGAGCAAAGAACTGAAAGAAAAACAAAATCACAAGCAAAATAATAGTTTTAAAACATGAGAAGGGGATTACAACCTCATTAAAAATAAAAATTCAAAATTACCCCTAAAGGACATACTTATCGAAACATTTAAGAAACAGAGAATGTATAATACTCGATCTTAATAGGAATGGAACAAGGCAAACGTGGTTTTGCATGGCATTCTTCCATTGGCGTTCACTCCTTTCTGGTTTTATTCCCCTGGTTTCCCACTCCTATTCCTTGGGGTCACTCCAAAGTAACCAGCCGACCCAAACCTTTGTCTTAGGTTCTGCTTTTAAGAGAACCAAGTCTAAGCAAGTTAGCAGCAGTTGTCCTAAAAAGCGGGCTCTCAGGATGCAGTTTGCAAGTGTGGTGGGGATAACCCTGGGCATGCGCAAAATCACGGTTATTAAGCCTCTCCCTGCACGAGTGGCGGGTAGAAGGTGTGACGCTGGATTGGAAATGGGGAAAATGGAAGTTACAAAGATCGGGGAGCTGGTTCGATTTGAACTCTCTGGAAGCGTTGAAAAGCAAATGATTCTGCTTAGCTAACTATCAGCTGAAGGTATGATGTGAAAGCCAGAAGGCCTCCGGCAGTTGCAGGGCAGAGTGTGCTCAAAATTGGCCCCGGGTCTGTGAAGGAAATTAATCCACAGCTTCCACAGATCGCTTCTGTCACAGTCAGAGTAAGAAATAGGGTAAGGCCCTGAAACTCGGTCTGGGGATGTGTGGCTGATGAGCCTGAGAAACAGGAACACTCGTGTTCCTCCGAACCAGCCCCCTGCTGGAGAGCGGGCTCCCCCGGCCTGGAAACTCTGCTAAAGCCCCATGGATGTCTGCATTCCTCGGGATCACCCTGCCTCTGTGTTGTCTCCTTCTCCAGGAATAGAACTCTTACACGCCAGAGACATTGTGGGACTTGGTTAATATGCATCAGTAGGAACCAAGATTACATGAGCACAAGGATCTTAAAGGAATTAGGTGGGGGAGGGGAGATGATTGTTGGCAAGAGCAGAACATGAAGCTGGATGGGGAAGAATTTATTGATGTAGGAACCCTCTCCCATACTTTGCCCTTCAGAAACAGAACACCTAGGACAAGTCCTAATAATATACTGCTGGGACAGCTCCTTAAGACCAAACAAGAGCCACAGGAAATGAGGTAGAAATGCTACAATTGCCTTTGTATAGTGTCAATGAACGGTCAGAAAGCTCACGTATGTGGAGATGTTAGAATAGACTTATCATACAAGAGCACAGGAGCCACCAACATACGGTACTCCTCAGGAAGGCAGAGGGAATGTTCCCTTCACTAAGGCATTAAGGGGTACAGGTGAGGGAGACACCGCCATAGAGAATTTTGATAGTGGTTATCTGTGGTAGGGACCAAGCACAGGAGATACTGTCATGGGAAGGGCTCCTTAGTATCAGTGGAAATGACTGAATTCCGCAATTACAGAGACTAGATGGTGGCAGTTAATCCTCAGAGCAAAGGACAGAATTACCCTAGTGGGCAGCAAGGCCAGGGCAGCAGTCAGGGCGCCTCACCCAATCGGGTGGGGGAGTCGATGGCAATGGCAAGTGCAGCGCGGCGTTCCTCGGAGCAAGACACGTGGACCGCCTGCTGGGACTTGTCGAGAGTCATGAGGAGTCTAAGATTTTTGCCCTAATTGCAAATTTACAAGTTAGTTTCCATAGTTTAATGGATGTTGGCAGAAAACATGAGACTCCTGGGTCAGAGACAAACAATTTCGCTACTCACAGCCCAGCAAGCAGCATGAGCTCCATGTCTGCCTTGCCCCCACCTCCCCACCCTCACCCCAAATCCCACGGGGGCAATACCGAGCGACACAGTGAACGTGCTCCTACCATGGCTTTGCATTGCAGTTGATAAACCACCAGCTTGGGGGAACTTGAATATTTTATAATGAGCAGTAAGGAGGTCTGCCTGACTTTCCCTCTGGAGGAAGACATCTGCCCTTTACCCTCTGCCCCTCAGGAAGCCACTTTGTCTGTCTTCTGAGGCTATTTGCTATACAAACATTCTTGAAAATATAATTAGGAACAAATGACAATTAGTACCTCTGCTCACAAGACATGAAGAAACAGGAGAGACCCATGGAGAATCATCCCCCAATACTTGCCTAAAAATATATATATAAACAAAGAAAAACAACTTTGTGGTAAACACTTTTTGTAATAAACAATCCAACAAAGAGATCTTCCTCTCAGTCCTGGGGACAAAGACTTTCCTTTGTTGGCTGTAACCCATCACTATATTGGGGCTGCCTCCATGGGGGCCCGCTTCCCTGTGAAGCGAGCTTAACACCAGTTAGGACAAGGATAAGGGTGGTATTTGCAACATTCCCTGCAGCCACCATCCTTTGCCATGTGACCCTATAGTTCCTCTCACTGAAGAGATGGTCTGTGTCCCATTCCTTGAATTGGGCTTGGCTATGTGACTTACTGTGGCTAACAGGACATTAGTTAGTAACATCTCACAAACAGGATCACACAGCTTGCATGATTCCACTCCCTCCTTTATGTTCCTCCACCAACCATGAGAACATGCCTGGGCTAGACTGCTAAAGGGTTTGCTGTTTCTGGCCATAGGGGCCAGCACCTCCTCCAGTTCTTCCTGACCCAGAAACTCGACACCCTAGGGGCAAGCCCTGTAGCAGGGGTCCTGCTGGGTTTGTCCTGGCCCCTCTCAAGGACTCTTGTTGAGATTTTGCACCATAAAGCAGCTTCCAGTGATTAATTCTGCCTTAAATACCCCACCCCCCAAATGGGGAAGATATCCCTTGCTAAAGAGAGGGAGGTTTGATACAGGGTAGGGCTTAGAAACTTGGGGAGGAGAGCGGGGGACAGGAATCTTTGAGCCGCTGCAAAACTGCTCAGATCTGTGACTGATGTCACATATTATGTTCCCCTCTAGACCCCGTGGACCCTGATGGGGGCTTGGGGATGTTCAGATTTCCTGTAAATACTACTTGTATGGACAGGAGATAAGACAACCCTCTGTCTGGTAGCCATGATTATGGGAACTCAGTTCTTGGTTTTTATCCATTCAGCCTGGAGACCTAGAAGAGGGTGCCTTTTCCTTTTTTAGCATCAAGACCCCTTCAGGCTCACAGCAGCCCTGCCAAGTCCCTGACATTGGTGTAGACCGCTCCACTGGCAGCACCGCATGTAACCCCAGCTCTAGCTGGCTGCTTTCTCACAGTTTCCAGCAGAGCTGTGGCAGCTAAGCAGACACGTGCTTTTAAATCCCCATGGCAGCTCCTCTCAGGGCCCACTTGGAGCCCTTTGGCAAAGTTCAGGAGCTGCACGCACCACCGAGAGTTCGAGAGTTTGACAGGGCCTGGCCCTGTATGCAAACAGGAAATCTTAAGATTCCAGGAGGCAACTTCTTTAAGCAGTAAAGGCTCTTAACAAGCTCTGCAGTAAAAGACACTGAACCAGAAAAGTAAACTTTTACAAAGGGGAGGCCGAATTCATGGAGTTGACCAGTCATTAATACTAATCCTCTAGCTTTAATGATTTGCACAGATGACCTGGAAAGGAAAAATAAAAGACCTTCCAAAAAGGTGCAGAGGACTGGAATTCGGGGAAGTGGAACCCACAGGTAGGAAATGCCAAGTAACTACTGAAGGGAATGAAAGAGAAAAGAAAAACTCTTGCTAGAATTCCAGGAGGAGTTGAAGGAAACTAAAATTTGGAAGGAAGAGTGCACCCCCCCCCAAAAAAAAAAGAGAGAGAGAATACAAAACAAATGAAAAATAAGGTCATCTCATAGGGGAGAATGATGTGCGTGCAGACCAGGAAGGCCACATGGGTATTGTTAGTAGGTGATTTCCCGGCACCGACACCCAACAAACAGCTGCAGGAAAGAAGATAAACAGGATGCTGGAGTGAACTGGATGATATAATATTACAGGAAGTGCTGTTATTCCTATATAAGGTTTACATTAAAATCTCATTTAGGTTCATGGCTGTACTATCTTGAAAAAAGCTGATACATTTGCCTTTTTCCCATCTAGAGAATTATGAAATGCCCCTTTTAAAAAGGAACATCCGTCACATTTGAAAATGTACCATACACACACACACACACACACACACACACAAACATACATACACACACACAAGTACCATTATGATTTTAAAATATGGAGTTGCATTCTCTCCCAAGGAAGATTTTCTGTTTGATGATAAATTAGAAATTTTGAGAAGAATGTTCATTCCTTTAAGTCACAATAATAATAGCCTGGGTAATAACAGTGGTTATTCTCATTTTCTTATACATTGTAGCAAGAGAGAGAGGGTTAGATCCCCTCAACATGGAGAGGAGTTTTTATGTGGCATTTACTATATGCTAAGCACTATTCCCTATGGTTTATGTATATTAACTCTTTTTTTATTTTAATTTTAATTTTTAAGTATGTTTTATTGATTATTCTATTACAGTTCTGCCAATATTTTCCCCTTTTGCCCCTTTCTGCCCAGTACCCCTCTTCCCTCCATCAGTCCTCCCCCACCTTAGTTCATATCCATGGGTCATGCATATAAGTTCTTTGGCTTCTCCATTTCTTATACTGTTCTTAATCCCCCCCTGTCTATTTTGTCCCTACCAATTATGCTTCTTAATCCCTATACCTTTTCCCCATTCTCCCCCTTCCTCCTCCCAGATGATCACCTTCCTCCTCCTCCAAATGATCACCATTTCTATGATTATGTTCCTGTTCTAGTTGTTTGCTTAGTTTGTTTTGTTTTGTTTTTTAAGTTTCATTTGTTGAGAGTTGTGAATTTGTTGCTTTTTAATGTTCATGGTTTTGATCTTTTTCTTAAATAAGTCCCTTTAACATTTCCTGTAGTAATGGCTTGGTGATGGTGAACTCCTTTAGCTTTATCTTGTCTGGGAAGCACTTTATCTGCCCTTCCATCTAAATGATAGCTTTGCTGGACAGAGTAATCTAGGTTGTAAATCCTTGCTTTTCATCACTTTGAATACTTCTTGCCAGTCCCTTCTTGCCTGCAAAGTTTCTTTTAAGATATCAGCTGACAGTCTTATGGGAACTCCTTTGTTGGTAAGTCTCTGTTTTTTTCTTGCTGCTTTTAAGATCCTCTCTTTATCTTTAACCTTTGGCATTTTAATTATGATGTGTCTTGGTGTGGTCCTCTTTGGGTCCAACATGTTTGGGACTCTCTGTGTTTCTGGGACTTATGTGTCTATTTCCTTCTCCAAATTAGAAAAGTTTTCATTCATTATTTTTTCAAATAAATTTTCAATTTCTTGCTCTTCCTCTTCTCCTTCCGGCATCCCTATGATTGGTATGTTGGCATGTTTGGAGATCTCCCAGAGGCTCCTAAACCTATCCTTGTCTTTTTGAATTCTTGTTTCTTCTTTTTGTTCTGGTTGAATGTTTATCTCTTCCTTATGTTCCATATTGTTGGTTTGAATCCAGCTTCCTTCCCTTCTCTGTTGGTTTCGTTTGGATTTTTTGTTTATTTCACTTAGTGTAACCTTCATTTCTTTTTTTTTTTCCTCTCTTTTTGCCGTACTCAAGGAGTTCTCTGAGCATCCTGGTGACGAGTATTTCAAAGGCTGCCTCTTACAGATTGGCTATATCCATTTTGCTTAGTTTTTTCTCTGAGGTTTTATTCTGTTCTTTCATTTAGGCCCTATTTCTTTGTCTCCTCAATTTAGTAGCCTCCCTGTGTTTGTTTCTGTATATTAGGTAGAGCTACTTTTATTCCATGTCTTAGTAGCATGGCCTTTGTAGGAAAGGAACTTGTAAATTGTGTGGGGCGGAGCCTTATGTAATTGCCAGCATGGGGCAACACACTTCACCACTTTGTGGCTGTGAAGGAGGCCTCAGAGAGAGGACAATGCTGCTGCCTGGCTTCTGGCGGTTTGTTGATCCTCTTTCCAGTCACTTACATCCTTCCTATGTGCGACTGACACTCTTCCAGCTTCTTCCCTGTTGAATCCAGAGTGGGTGGGTTTGCCTGCTGTGCTAAGACTGTGTTGGCCCATTAAGCAGAGAATATCCAGCTGTTTTTTCTGCCACCCCAACCCCCACTGGTTTTTACAGCCGGAGGTAGTGGAGATCTATCTTCCTGGTGCTGGAACCCTGGGCTATGTGGTCTGACCTGGGGCTGGGACTGCTCACTCCCGAGATACTCACTCTGTTGGTGCCACTGCTGCCACCGCTGTGGTTTCCACTTTCCCCCCCATCTCCGTGACTCCACTCCTCCTACCAGTCTGGATGAATGTGTCTTCTTTAAATCCTAGATTGTTGGACTTCTATTCAGCTCTATTTTCAGATGATTCTGGGTGTTATTAGCTTTGAGATTTGGTAGTAATTCTTTCTACGGTTGTGCAAGGAGGCAAAGTGTGTCTACCTATGCTTCCATCTTGACTGGAAGTCTATATATGAACTCTTTAATTCCTAACATCAATTGTATGTGGTAACTAAGGTCAGTATTTCTTTACAGATGTGGGAAAATAAAGCCCAGAAAGATTAAGTGATTCATTCAAGATCACATAACTACTAAGTAGTGAAGCTGGGATTCGAACCTAGGTTGTCTGGTTCCAGAGTCTGAGCTTCTGAACACTAAATTATGCCTCTAGCAAGAACACCCCTGAAACACACAGAAGAATTTGTGTCTAACAGTAGAAGTTTGACTTCAAATGCATGTTTGGGTGAACTATCAGATTACAAGCTAGGCTGCAACACAGTGTTCATTTAAAGTTAATTTTAGGGGATTCCAAACACTCTATCAAAAAGCCTAAAGAGCCTACCTTCCCAAGTTTTGTTTTCTTTAAACTTACCTTTCTTCGGAATGAGAGCAATCCCCAGTGTAGGTATACCTCCATCTGGGAACAAGAGAGTCATGTCTATGCGTCATTTAAATCAGTAATTTCTATAGCAACTGTGAAGGAGCTGGCATTATATAAGACTAAATAAGAATTTGGGGAAGAAAAAAAACTGGACCATAAAAATCACAAGTCCTGGGCAATTATTTTAATTCTTTTAATCCTCCCCTCTCATCTGTGGTTTTAAATATTTATTTCAGTTACATTAAAGAACACTTTCTAGATCAAAGCCTGTCAATGAGCTGTCAGTGCGTCCAGTTTACTTCTAACCCCATTTTGTTGAACTTCTCAGTGCCTCTGGTCTCCACGGAGACCATCCCACCCGAGGGCCCATCTGGAAACACAATCTCAAGGGAGCCAGTCTTAAAACCAGTTTAGTGCGAACATTTTCAGCCTGTAACCTTAACGCCATTAATGAAATTGAAAACAGCATGTTTGTGTGATTTCCATCCTGTTAGAAAGGAACAAAATCTGATCACCACCCAACTAACAGGGTTAAGGAAAAATGGAATTCATCGTTTTGAAAACATCAAGATGCTTACTGGAACTCTTATCCTGTGCGTTAAGCAATCAGTGGTCACAAAATGTAATTCAGAGTTACTATTTCCCTAAGTCCTATAACTCCAAGCCATGTTGTCTAGATAGTAATTCCGATGTGTGTGAATGTCTTTGATCAGTTTTATAAGGCTCTTAAACATCTGAAAAGCAATTAGAGTTGAATGTGATTGTCTGTTAAGAAGCAGTGCTTAACTGCTCTAGAAATTTTACCCTAATGCCCTACTCTCTAGCCTCCTCTGAGAGATTCTTTGCAATCCTTTGGGGAAAATGAATTCTGATTACTTTTGTTTTTTCAAACTATACATATGCTACTGAAAATTTGCGTTGTTTGTTTAAAGAAAGTCATGAAGGCATTTTAAAGGGTCTTTATGGGCCTGGTGCCAGGTACCTTCTTTCACACATGTGGGGGGAGAGAGGGCTAATACAACAGATGACAGATAACGTGCAGCAATTCTAGAATGCATCTTTGCTAACATTAACAGCATTTTCTATAATGCATGTGGCTGATACCAACCGATAACATTAACAGAATGTTGTCTACTTAGAAACTGAT
The DNA here is from genome assembly GCA_028533065.1 of Trachops cirrhosus. Classification (NCBI taxonomy): domain Eukaryota; kingdom Metazoa; phylum Chordata; class Mammalia; order Chiroptera; family Phyllostomidae; genus Trachops; species Trachops cirrhosus. Next base: position 148,268,142 of record CM052540.1, on the reverse strand, counting down.
GGACCTTCGTTGTCCAGTGAAAGGAGCAGGTAATTCAATCACTGTATAAAGCCAGTTTCTGAATTATTTTTTTTTTAATTTTTCTCTATTGATAAGTTTTATAGAGTCACTGTAAAAAATATTAAAAATACAAAAAAGTGTAAAGTATTAAAATCACTCATAATACTACCTCCCAGAAAGAAAAAACATCAACTTTTTGTCTCACTCCTTTTCTATTACAGACAAACAAGAGGATTTTTGTCTGTTTTGGGACCCAGGGCTCTGATCAGGTCTGCCCTTTTCTTGAATGATCAAGGCCTAGTGACTGGGCCAAGCTGCTCACCTCAGTCTTACTCCTCTCTCTGGATGAATGAATTCCTAATAGGACCTTCACAGTCTCATTCAAACAGACTTCTAGTGGATACACACACACCGGCAGTTTCTGGAAAAACCCAGGCATTTCTGCACTTTAGTGTGGACTCAGTCTCAGCCATCTTCCATACCCTTTCCCTATATTTAGTGTGAAGAATTACAGCAACATGGCAGCTGCCTTCTGACTTTGGCAGGGAGACCATGAAGAAGGAGCACAATGGTTCTGGTTGTTCTCGGACACAAGGCTGGGATGGATGGGGAGAACAGTCTTTTTTCTTTTTCATCCTCACCTGAGAATATGTTTAATGATTTTAGAGAGAGAAGAAGGAGGGAAGGGGGAGGAAGAGGGAGGGAGGGGGAGAGAGAGAGAGAGAAATGTGAGAGAAAAACATCGATTGGTTGCCTCCTGTATATGCCCCAACCAGGGACTGAACCCGCAGCCTTAGGTGCACTGGATGGTGCTCCAACTCACTGAGCCACCTGGCCAGGTCAGGAAGAACAGTCTTATTTGAGAGATGAATTTTCTGCCATTGGCCACATTCACTTGTAGTGGGATGGAGGGTAGATGACAGTGTCCTTGTCATAAGGTTCTATGACTCTATATCTCTCTCCAGGGTTAACCTTTTATCTATATGGTAGGATTAGGAGTGTTTTGAGCTTCTACCTTCATATCAACATCTTGATCACAGTTATAGCCACAGGGCTCAGACCTGTGTCTGGCACATAGTTGGTGCTCAGTAAATGTTTGTTGGAATGAATGAATGAACAAATGAATGGAGTCAATGAACCTGGCAGCTGCAGTTGTTCTCCTCCCCCCCCTCCCCCTGTGCGCTGCTTCTGGAGACTATGGACAAGCAAACCCATTAGAATTTGAACAGCTTTTGTGGGAAGTGATAGAGAACTTTTGGCTTCTTAGCTCACAGAATTACCCATTTTCTGTTGTTCCTGGGGAGGACCCTTGGTCTTAGCTTTCACACGGTGGTATGTAGAATGGACTGGGAAACGGCCAATTTGGGCTTTTTCATCTACCAAACAAAACAAATCCAAACATTTGACTGGATGGCTGGAATCCCCAAGTGGATGATCTCACTCAATCCTTTCAACAATGGAATGAGACCACTGGCCTCCAGCAGGCTTTCTCTTGGTAGGGGGTGAGGGAGGGGTGGAGGGTTGGAATGGAGAGATAACAAATGTTAAAGGAGGAGAAAGAAAACCACTTCAAACCATCGAACACCCTTTTTAGGGATCAAAGTCCACATGCAACCCCAGCTTACAATACAGAGGTCTAAAATCAGGTATTACTGTATTTTTGTGGCATAAGAAAACAATACTTAAAAAAAACTTCTTTACCAAAGGACACTGTAGGAGTTCATAATATTAATATTTTCAGGTCTACTTGAATGAATACAAGGAGCAGTCCCATAAGCAGAGACCAAGGCACATACAGACTTGAAGTGATAGCTTTAGATTGCACACCCGAGTTAATTCTATGCCTGAGCACTGCAGGCGAAACCATGGGCTAGGAGTGAATGTCTGGTTTTTGCTTTGTCATGTATAAGTGTGCTGTGCCTGGGAATCTCCCCAGGGCTGAGGTCAGCTACGGTTTCAGTTTGAAAGAGTGGTAAGAAATGGTGGCGTTTCTCAGACAGGTGGCCTCAGAGGTGAGCCAGGTAACCGGAAATACCTTTCCCCACCCTACACAAGAATGCTAAACATCAACCATGTTCCCCGCTTCATTCAGACCAGTGTAGGTTATGGAAATTGAACATTAGTGGGAACATTCTCAGGGTTTTTAGGGGACACATTGTATCCTGAGGCATCACATCTGTAAAGCCTATTTAGGTGGGACATTGTTGGGCATTTACTGAGGACAAATACAAACTTCTTTCTGCATGCAGCTGGAAGGAGGCAATGTGCTGTGTCCCCCTCCAGCACCGCAGGCTACCAGGGCGTACGCTCTGGCTGCAGGCCAGTCTGACCACAGGTGAGTTCAACCAGCCAGTCACATCTCACCAGCTACAGATCTATAGAGACAGTACTTTCTAGACTAAAATGTCAATCACTAATGTGCACTGACTAGAAATATAATGCAGTTATACTCATCAGCATCATAGCCAGGAGCCAGAGGTAATATAACAGGGTAGTAATTTTGAATCTGGTGAGGGTTAAAGCCCACAGTGGTCCAGGCAGGAGGAACATAAAGTGCATGACTTTAGCCAGCGGGCTATCGGAGCCTTTCCTGCTATCAGCCAGGAAGGAGCCTGAGGCTTCAGCACTCTTCCCAGACTCCTTTTCTGCCCCTAGAGCTAAACAGCCCTCAGTCCTGCAGACCCTCCTCCCAACCAGACGCACCCCAACCAGATTGTGCCTACCGATCTTTTATTCCCCCACCTCATGATTTTTCCGAGCTAAGGGACTAAATGAAAAGGCAGAACACTTTTAATTATGATTTTTCTGAGGCTGCTAAGCTCAACAACTCCCTTCATATCAGTCCATTCTGTGGAAGCTTACCTCCTGCCCATTTCAACAAGGCTACAGTACACCAAGTCGCACCCCCAATCCTGTGCTCTTTCTTACCCTTGACTAAACACTATTCTTCACTTGCTGCCAGAAAGCTCACTCCACAGATTCCTGAGAAATCATTCTTTCACTGAAGATTTGCTGGGGGGAGGGGTGGGGGTGAGGGAGGGGTGGGGTATGGAGTTGGGGGTCGTACCACCCACACACAGAATTTCACATAGAAAAGTCCCCTGGACTCATCTCTTTCCCCCCAAATCTTTCCCTTTGCACCCTTCCCCCATAGCCCCCATCTCTATCAGCATCCAAACCTTCTCCCTCACCCCCAACTCCCCACCCCAACCGTCCTACCCCTTTGCTTGTGCAAAGTCATGTAGCTTCTGTGCCTTCAGAGGCATGACGACTTTGGAGTTCAAAAATCAGACCTCTTCTGGCTGGCAGGAGCCCTCCTGGTGGAGAAATTTTAAATATCTGATCATTTTTCTGTTTCCTTTTTTTTTTCCCTACACAAACTCATCCAAACAACTGTCACATCACCTCCCTTGAGGGGCCCTTGCCAGCCCACGTTTTCTATGGTGGCAGCTCTTGTTTGTGCCACACAAATTTTTGGAATGAGCTCAAGTCCACAAATAGACAATTAATGATCCAAATTAACACCGCCCCTCCGTTCTGAGTCAAAGCTCTTTGTAACCCATCCCCCACCCCCCACAGGGCCAGCTTCATGGCTGTGCAGCCTATGTGGTGGCAAAGCACATGGCTTAATGCTCTGCTGTCACCACCCAGAAATTCTCAGTGAGTGTGAACCAGGAACCTTACATTATATCATTCACTCCAGGCCCTGAAAATTACAATGCCAATTCTGCCTACTCATGACCCTCATGGAAAATCTCTCTTCCTTCAAAGCAGCTTCTCTACACATCCCCATAAACCTTAATCTCTAGGACAATCTGCTTTGCCCAGCCCCACCCCTGCTCACTGCAGGGTGCTGGGCCTGGAAAGGGCAGCTCTGCAGATGGAGGTGGTGGGGTCCTTCCTCTGCTCTAATGAAGCCACAGAATCCAGGGTCTGTGGGAAGGCCCCAGGGGAGAAGGCAGGGAGGCTGGAGGACAGGAGAAAAGCCCCTGCACAATCGTCTACCCCACCCACGTGCCAATTCCAGGGATTCCATCAGTACAGAGAGTTCCTTTGTGGTAAACCCTTTCCAACTGCTTTATAAATAAGAATATTCCTGAGAGGGTCAATACCCCACAATATTGGTCTCTACCATGCTGTGAGCAAGTTTGTAAGCTGTCATAAGCTGATCACTGCTGGGGGTTTTGGCACGGGGGAGTGTTTGAAAAGGATGCTTTTGGAACTTGGAGGGTAAATCACAAAGGAGAGATCTGAGGAGGTGCTACAGAGTGGGCACCGGGGCGCGGGGCTCAGGACAGAGGGGGACTGTGGGATGGGAGGGGCTGCTGAAGTTTGGTATTTCTTCTAGTTCACAGTTTTGCTGAACTTGAACAGAAGCTGTTCAGCTCAGCTTCTCTTGATGGGCAAAGGGGTTTGTATTAGTTTCCTGTGGCTGCCATACACATATTTGCCAATAACAGACTACTGCAGCCTGGGTGGCTTAAAAACAACAGAAACTTATATGATTCTATGCACTAGAAATCTGAAATCAAGGTGTCTGTATGGTTGGTTCCTTCTGGAGGCTCAGCAAGAGAATCCATTCCATGTTTGTTTCCAAGCTGTTGGTCTCTGCCAGGCCATCTTTAGCATTCCTGGCATTGTAAACACATCACTCCAATCTCTGCTCCATCGCCACTCCGTCTCCTCCTCTGCGTCTCTGTGTATCCAGTCTCCCTCACCTTTCTCTGATAAGCACACCAGTCACTGGATGTGGGGCCCACTCTAAATGCAGAATGGTCTCATCTCAAGAACCTGAACTACATCAGTAAAGACCTTATTTTCCAGAAGTCAAAAACTGAATTATGTACTTCACAATTGCTAAGGGACTAGATCTTAAGTGTTCTCACCACAAAAAAGAAATGATAATTATGTGATGTGATAGTGGCATTAAAGTTATGATATTGTGATGCATCGATGTATCAAATCAACACATTGGACAAATTAAACTTGTATAATGATATATGTAAATTATTGTGCATATTAAACTCATACAATGTTATATGTAAATTATATCTCAATTAAAAAATAACTTTTTAAAAGACCCTATTTCTAAGTGAGGTCATGTTCAGAAGTACGGGGGTTAAGACTTGGACATATCTTTTTTGGAGCCACAGCTCAATACCGGGTTCTTACATTTTCCCTTTCTGTTGGCTTTTTATTCAGGCTTTACTTGCACTTTTGAGCTTTGGTTTCTCCCTTGATAAAAATCATGAAATCCTGAGGCCCATTATTAAATAATAATAGCAAAAGCTCTGCAAATCCAAGGCATTTGGCAAGCACGTACCTCAGGAGACTCTGCAGGACCCCTAGCGTCCCAGGAGAATGGGAAAGGAACAATAGCAAAATGCCTTTGATGCCTTCAGTAGAAGAAATTCAATGAGAGCCAAGTCCTATGCTTTTAATATTGTTGCACATTAGTCAGGACATAGAAATGTGTGTGTTTACAATCCTGACACTGGAATGGAAAAGTAACAAAAATGCGGTTCTAGAAGATTTTCATTAGATGCATTGGTTTGTTGAAAAATATGGAAAAGCCTAACACAATATTTGTGAATAAAACCTCTAATGACTAAATCCTACCCACTACTCCCTCACCATGCTTTTAGGAAAAATTTGCTTTTCAGCAAATTATACCCAAACAGTACCACAGAAGGACAATCAGAAATTATGCATGATTCCTAATCACTAAGGAAAGAGTCAATTACTCTGAGAGATTTGGCATACTAAAATGATTACAGAAAAATGATCTTATAAAAAAGTTAGGGTTTTTCACACCTCTTCCCCCATTAATCTTCACCCCTTTGGGTCATTTCTGTTTAAGTATCATTATAGTTTGGATCAAGGCTAGCAGATTTGAGATGGAAATTCACTCCTCTGAGTGCCAGTCTGCTTTCTCAGAGGCAGCGTTATCTCCTATTTCCTTCTTTTATCTGCAGAAAATCCCCAAAACTCCAGTGAGGTCAACTCAACCTAATCACATTTTGTGACTGGTAACATCACCATGCAATTAACTTAAAAAAAATTGTTTTTATGGAAATAAACTGTTTTCATGGAAAAAACCTAAAACCAATATCCTAATAAATTATGCGAGTGACAAGGAGAGGTGCCCTACCAGGTACTGAAATACACTGCACAGCCTGAACACTAAAGCAGTGTGGACCTATCACATGAAGTTCTACATGAATAGGGCAGGTCAGAAGACGTATAGACCGTAGAAATTTGAGAAGCTATAGGTACTATTTCAACTCAACTAGACGGTCCCTGGGAAAAAAAGGCATTTGAATCTATATCTCATATCTTAAAGTAAATATATATTAAATGAATGAAAAGTAAAAATGTAAAAATAAAACAAGGCAAACACATATACACAGTAGAAGAAACTTTACAATTTTAGGGTGAGAAAGGCTTTTTCAAGTATGACCAAAAGAAGAAATCCAGAAGACTAAAAGAAAAATTTATACAAAATTATTTTTCCTATGAAAAATGCATGATAAACAGTCAAAAGGTTAACAATAAACTGAAAGAAAATGTTTACAACTTACATCACAGACAAAAGGCTAATTTGCTTTCTCTTTGTCCCTCATCTCCATACACATTGATTTAACCAATAGAAAAATGGGCAAAGGCTATACAGGCAGTTAGCCAAGGAGGAAGTGAACACTCAGTAGATATTTGCCTCACTCATAGTAAGAGCAATGCAAATTTACAAGTACAATTCAGGACTTCTGGTCAAGATGGCAGCATAAGTAAACATGGCTCACCTCCTTGCACAACCACATCAAAATTACAACTAAATGGGTGATAGAACAACTAGATGGGTGATAGAACAACCATCACTCAGAACTGTCAGAAATCAAGTTGAATGGAACTCTGACAACTATGGAATTAAAGAAACCACATCCATCCAGACTGGTAGGAAGGGGGAGAAAAGGAATGGGTTGGTCCCACATCCAAGTGTGGTGGATAAAAATTTGGGAGGGATATCTCAGGAGCAAGGAGTCCAGCCCCACACAGGCCCCACAACCCAGGATTGTGGTGTCAGGAAGATAAGTGTCCATAACTTCTAGATGCAAAAATCCATGGGAATTGAGTCAGTGGTCCAACAGTTCCTCTTAAAGAACCCATAGATGGACTTACTCAGACTCATTCCCTCTAAGCTCCAGCATTGGGGTAGCAGCTTGAAAGGCACCAGTGGCTTACAGGGAACAAGATAAGTGTCTAGCATCAAGGTGAGAGCTGGGAAACAGAAAGGCGGCCAGAGATCATTGTCCCTTTTCTGAACCCTCCCCCCACAGAGTCACAGAACCAGTCGGCTGGTACTATATCTGAGACTCCATCAACCTGGTTAATTCTGTTTGCCCTGCCCTGGAGATCCTCTGACCACCCAACTACTGGCCCACCCAAGCTACTTTTCCATATGAATGACTGGTCTTGGCTCATGCTTCGTAACTTCCTAAATTCTATCAAACAAGCAACAGCTGGCCTCAGTGAGTCGCCATCCCAAGTACCTCTTGCTAAGTGGCCACAGGCCTGACACTAGCAGCAACCGGCCTAGATTCATAGCTTGTCTTTACCTACGAATCTCCAAGCCCAGAACAAGTAGCAGCCATCTGCAGATTGCTTCATATGCCAGGCAGGGTGACCCCAGGCAAAACACAGGTGGGGGTTGACCTTGGCCTGCACCACCTGGGAAACCCCAGGGCCTGTGCATCCAATGGACAACTACAGACCACACTGGAACACCACCACCTTGTCCCTGCACAGCTGATTCTCCACTGAGGGCAGAGGTTGGTGATCAGTGGTCATAGCCAGTCCTTGCAGCTGACTCACCTGGGTAAATTTCTCCCATTAACCTGCCAACAGCAAGCAAAGCTCAACTACAAGAGGAGGGTATATTTAACTCACATGAAGGGTGCACTTCAAGTACCCAGCCTGGGTGATAGGGAAGACTGTGGAACTGGACCCTACAGGACACCTACTACATTAGGCCACACTACCAAGACACAGAGTCAAAGCAGCTCTACCTAATACATAGAAACAAATTCAGGAAGGCTGCCAAAATGAGGAGACAAAGAAACATGGCCCAAATGAAAAACAGATCAAAACTCCAGAAAAAGAGCTAAACGAAATGGAGATAAGCAATCTATCAGATGCAGAGTTCAAAACAATGGTTATAAGGATGCTCAAGGAATTTGGTGAGGACCTCAATCAACAGCATAAAAACTACCCACACAGAAACAAAGGATACTCTAATTGAAATAAAGAACAACTTACAAGCAAACAATAGTAGAGTGGATGAAGCTGAGAATCGAATCAATGATTTGGAACATAAGGAAGCAAAAAAAAAAAATCAGAACAACAAAAAGAAAAAAGAACACAAAAACAACAACAACAACAAAAAACCCCAAACCCCAAACTGAGGATAGAATAAGCAGCCTCTGGGATAACTCCAAGCATTCTAACACTTGCATCATAGGGGTGCCAGAAGGAGAAGAGCAAGAAATTGGAAATATTTTTGAAAAAAATAATGAAAGAAAACTTCCTTAATTTGGAGAAAGAAATAAACATGCAAGTCCAGGAATCACAGAGTCCCAAACAAGATGGATGCAAAGAGGCCCACTCCAAGACACATCATAATCAAAATGCTAAAGATTAAAGGTAAAGAGAGAATCCTAAAAGTGGCAAGAGAAAAGCAATTAGTTACCTCTAGGGGAATTCCCATAAGACTGTAACCTGATTTCTCAAAAGAAACTTTGGCACACCAGAAGGAATTGGCAAGAAATATTCAAAGGCATGAAAAGCAGGGACCTACAACCAAGGTTGCTCTACCCAACAAAGCTATCATGTAAAATCAAAGGGCAGATAAAGAGCTTCCCAGACAAGGAAAAATTAAAGTAGTTCATCATCACCAAACCATTATTATATGAAACATTAAAGGAACTTATTTAAGAAAAAGAAGATAAAAACTATGGACAATACAATGGCAATAAGCAAATATCCATCAACAATTGAATCTAAAAAACAAACTAAGAAAAAAGAAGAACAGAGACAGAATCACGGATACAGAGAGAATTTTGGTGGTTGCCAGATGGGAGGGATGAAACGAGGAATGGGTGAAGAGGTGAGGGAATTCAGAAGTACAAATAGGTAGGTACAGAACAGCCATGGAGATGTGAATTACAGTATAGGGAATGGAGCAGCCAAAGGACTTACACAACAACCCATGGACATGAACAATGATGGGTGGACTGCCTGAAGGGGGGGCACGGTGGGTGAAGGGGGGCAGAAGGGGAAAATTGGGACAATTGTAATAGAATAATAAATATAATATAATTAAACATAAATTAAAATAAACAAAATAAAACTACAATTCAGTTATGTTCAGAAAGAAGTTTATTTTTAAAAAAACAAATAGAAAGCTGTGTTTTACTCATCTGACTGGAAAGGTACAAAGCTCTTTTTACAGTGTGTCTGACACGATTTCCAGCAAGTTGGAATGCCCTCCTCTGTGTCCCTCCCTTTGCCTCTGGGTGGGCTTCTAACCCTTCCTAGGGAGGGGATACTGTGTGATGTATAAGCAGGCCTGGGACCACAGTGAGGCAAGACAGGTGGAAGACACAAAATATAAGAAAGCACTCACTAGCAGGGTCATGCACATGCAGGGGCAGCCTTAAAAAAGTGCCTCCTTAAATTGTGTGCCCTGGGCGCCTCTCTTGCTTCTTACTTCCAAGGAAGTCTGGCTACCTTGATGCCAGCAGGCTAGAAAGAGATGCCAGGGTGGTCCCAGTCATTCTATCCCCTGGTGATTCCAGCTCTTTGCAATCCTGCATCAGACATGTAACTGAGAAATTGTTTAAAATGACTCCAGCCCCAGCCACTATCCGAGTGCAACTTCCTGAGGGAGCCCACGTCGGAACAACGCAGCCAAGTCAGCCCTCATCGGGACCCACAGAAAAAGTGAAAATAAAAAGTGATTGTTGTGTGAAGAAGCCACCATGTTTTGGGTGACTTGTTAGGTAGTAAGAGTTATAGACTTTCTAGATAACTGATGTAGTCACTCTTGTACCTTGCTGGTGGCAGGTTAAATTGGTACATCCTCCTTGGAGATGAGCAGTATACTAATGTCTAATCAAAATAATGCACACACACGCCCTTTGCCCAGACATTCCACTTTTAGAAGTTTCCCACAAATATAGTCACACACATGCAAAATGGTATGTAGACAATATATTTATCACGGTGTTGTTTAAATACAATTGGAAACAACCTAAAAGGTCACCTATATGGGCCCACTTAAGCAAAGTATAACATTCAATGGAATACTGTTCAGGCCAAGAAAGAGTGAGGGCATTCTTTATATGATGAGATGAAAAACATCTCCAGTGTAATTCCTAAACAAAACAATAACACAAGATGCAAAGCAGTGTGTAGAGTACACTGACAATTATGAAAGAGGAGGAAGAAAAGAAAGTCTGTTCATGGCTGCATGAATACGCACATATTACCTTGGCAAATTACACAAGAAACCTCACCTGGTTGCCTGGACAAGGGAAGTGATGGCTGAGAGGCAGGAGTGGAAGGGGGAAGGTTCAGTGCTTCTTACTTTTCTACCAGCTGAATGTACCACCTAATCAAAAATACATAAATAAAGCTAACTTTTAAAAAGGAAGTTTCTAACAGGTGTTTTTGCTTTAATTTGACACTGTCTGGACTTCTAGATAGGGGAGCTGGATCTTCAAAGTGAGGACCTGGAGTCCTGAGGATCGGGAAGCGTTTCTTCCAGTGAGGGCACACACGGGTTAGGAGGTTCAGGGAATCCGTTTCTACCTACAGAATGAATACACGTGCTCCTGCCTAACACTCGTTTGGCTGGGAAAGCACCTTGCCAGGCTGGTTCTGGTTTCTGGCTTCTTCTCTCCCAGCCTTCCTTCTCTCAGCTGAGCTAAGGCAGGCACGGCTCTCACCTGTCCTACACTTCATTCTGGCTGTTTCCCCCGAGGGGAAAGACCCCTGGGAGGCCAAGTGAAGAAACAATTCAAAATATTGGCATTGGTTTTGAGAAAGTGAACAACTTTAAAGGTTGGGAAATAAATCCTTTTGCAAGGCTAATTCTTGCAAAAAAAATAGTTTCCGAGTTCAAAAAAATCAAAAGAGGACCTGTTGAGTGGTCAGTTGACAGCACATTAAAAGTTATTTTTGATAAAGGCCATTTTTACATACAACTCAGGACTTCAAAGAAACGAGTGACATTACCATAAGAAAACTCCTTCCATCACCATCTGCTTATTTATATAAATAACATTCCTCAGCACTGACATTTTTAAAACCAAAAAAAGGGAACAAAATTGATGTGATAAATTACACTCAGCCATAAATAACTGAAGTTGCTAAAAAACCCAAGCAGCCCTAATCCATCTCTTATTAAGAGATACATTTCCAATAAAATTACTTTATGTTTAGTGATTATAACTGGTCAAAGCAATCATAGTGATAACCGCATCTAAGGTTTTTTTTTCCCTTTAGAGCTCTTTGATCAAAAAGTTTCAATTTGTTTACATACTTTTACTGCATTGAAGTGTAATAGAGTCATTAAAAAAACTTTTAAGTATACAGATATATCAGGAGTAAAATTCTTTGGGGGACATAGAATGAAATGAGTTCAAAGTAGCAAGGGAACAAACGTAACATTTCCATGTGCTAAAGAGTAACGCGTTGATGCAGTTTCAAAATGATGATGGTGAATACAAAATGGCTGTATTTGCATACGTTTTTAAAGAACAATATAACAAAGTTTTAAACATGTTACATCTTTTGTTGAAGAGACATTTTAAGCAACATAAAACCGTATAAGAGAGAAAGTTCTTCAAATTCTTTAAGCAATACACAAATAAATAAACTGAACTATTGCCTTAGAGACCATCAGATTTAGCTCTCTTTACTTTGCAGATGAAACACTTGCCCATTAAAGTGAAAATAACTGTGGTGGTAAACCCAATACAATATACAGATGATGTATTGTAGAATCATATGCCTGAAACCTACTTAATTTTAAAACCAATATCACCCAAAACATTCAATAAAAAATAATTTAAAAATCACAAAGCAAAAGTAACTTTGTCAAGGTCACTGAGTGACAAATGGGACCAGCCCCTGGTCCTGCCTCTTTGTCCAGGCAACCTGCCTGGTAGGGGCAGTTCTCTGTGGTCCTTGGCAGGAACACTTGGGCGGTAAGGAGCAAAGAGAATCAGCCCAGATTCCAACATTGTGCACTCCACTCGTCCCCTGGGAATAGGGATGAAACCCAAGCAACAAAATGCATCCCACACTCTCACAGGGCATGCACAACCTTTTACTGCACCCCTAAGATATCCCTTCATTTCCTTTCCCATCCTTTCACCTCTAATTTCTGTGAATCTCTTACTCTCAGTTTGCTCACCAGATGCCTTTCCTGCGAACCCGCCTCATCCGCAGCACCTACAACTCCAGCAGGTGCTGGCCTGGGCCCGGCGAGTTGGAGAACGGGCGGCAGGAGCGACCGCACTGGCACCTTCCTAGCTTTGCCTTGGTAGCTCTGCTTTTCCCTGCTCTCAGCCTCGGTCTGACTTCCAGCCTTGCTCATTCAGCCACAGGTGGAGTCTGCATGAAACTCGGTTTTCAAATTAGCACACGTTTGAAAGCAGGGTAAATATATTAATAATTATAGCAGAAAAACAGGTAAAAACCAGAACCATCATGGGATGTATGGCCGACTTAGCTATAGGTCCCTGGTGAGGAAGGAAGAAAATGCTCAAAATGTTGGGTTAGGCATGCGGAGTGTTAAAGGAGCAAATAAATCGGGGAGATCTGGCCTGGAACTGGGTGTTAAGACCCAAGTGGGAGGGAAGACGTACTAACAATGGCTGTCTGTTGTATTGTTTTTGTCTGACATTCTGGGGGCAGCCAATACTACCTATGGGCAGAATCAGCAGCTGTGCACTTGATGTGATTTGTGGAGTTCAAAAAAAAAATCCAGAATTACATATATCTAGCTTTCTGATGACTTCTGCAGTAAGATGACTTCTGATAACTCCCAAATTAAATTTTCACTTAGGCCTTCTGGAAACTAGTCCATTTTATCTGGTTAGTATAACTTGACAGGAACATCATAAATGCAACCTTCTTCACCTTACAGAAAAGAATCATGAGAACATGGGTCATAGGACAGGTAAGTTTTGGAGTGGGGACTAGCGGTGGCACAGAGCATGAGGTACTGAAGCATGCCTCCTGGGAGAAGGCGGCTGTGGCCTGGGGTGGTGGTGGGGGCATTCAGCACGGCCTGTTCACACGGGCAGCCTCTTCCTTCAACCATGTAGGTGGGCACGGTCTTCCCTGCTTTACCCAGGAGGTGATGTCCAGACGGCTTTTTACCCTCTGACATTTCTTTGAAAGATTATTACAGAAGAGGGAGTGTACCAGAAAACAAAAGAATACCACCTTGTATCTGTGCAATTCTCCATGTAACAAGTATTTTCACATGCATTCTTTTACCCAGACTTGATGAGAGGCCCCGAGGAATGGACTGGCTGGGTACTGTTATGATCGCTTTGTGATGAACACAGCCGAGGTCCATAAGCTGGGGGTCCCGACTTTGGGTTCAGTGACTGGGCATAACTCCCTACAGTTTATGAGAGATTAATCCTGACAAACTTCCTTGGCCTTATAGGGAGGATAACTGAGTCACTCTAGTCATGTATATTAAAAAAATATTTACTTACAGTTAGATTCACATACAACTTTTACCAAAGTCTCTAAGTCCCTAAAAAACTACTTCCTGTCCACCTTTCCAACCAGTCATTCTTCCTGTTCTCTCTATAGTCTGGTGTGGCCTCCTTTCTGATCCTTGCCTGTACCAAATCCTTTACCATTGGCTGTTTCCTCTGCCTGGACTTCTTTCCCCCAGATCTCTGTGTGGCTGGCCTATTCTCATGCCTCAGGCCAAAGGTGAGTTATTCAGACTCTCCCTCCCTGTTATCGAAAGTGGCCTCTCCAGCCTGTTCTCCCTGTTCCATCATCCTGCTTATGTTCTTGATTTACAGCACAACTTGCAATTCTTTTGCTTATCTGTTATGAACTTTTATCATGTTTTCTCCACTAAAACATTAGTCCCAGGAGGCAAGGACCAAGTATGACTTTTTATTGCTCTGTTCCCAAGGCCGGTACACAGGAGGTACTCATAAATGTTGTTTTATAAATAAAATGAATAAGCAACTTCAACTGAGAATTCTTAACTAGATCTGTGGCCAGCTAGTATTTTTGCTACAGATGGTCCTGCTATAATTCCACCAAGAGTTCACTCAGGAAGATTCAATCGTCACTCATTCTTCTAAGGAAAGGCACCCACAGTGAGGAAGGGGACCACCATCTCCTTGAGAGGATCTTCGCATATGTGTGCCTCAGGAAGGATCACAGGGGGCAAACTGTCAAGTCCAAATCCTCCAATCTACATAAACTAAGTTTCGGTTTTTTAAAGCAAACCCTATATGTTATAATACTATTTTAATGGTGCAGGTATAAGGAAGTATAGAATATAGGATTATTTCATTGGCAAACATATCAAGTAAAAAACACTCTTTAATGTGCTTTGACAAGATGCTGAGTTCAGGAATTAGTCAATCCCAAGAGACTCAGAGGCTCCAACACATGCTAATATCAGGATGATTTCACTGACCCAGGACATCGCGGCCTGCTTTTGTTTGTTGGTTTGTTTGTTGTATTAAATTCTGCCTTTACTGCTACTTTATGACCATGATGCTGGCTCATTTAAAGAGAGACTTCCCTGGGATTCTGGAATAAGATAGCAATAGGTGCTAAAGTCTATGGGAAGGTAGACAAATCTTAAGACATATAGAAAGAAAAAAAATTGAAGACTGAGTTTTTCAAGGGCAAAAATGTTTTCAGGTTTTCTCTAAAGAATTTTCGAGGCCAATGCAAAATGCATGAAATTCTGCATTAGTATATTTTTTGCACTGTGATAATATCCAAAATAAGTTAAAAATTATGGTTGAAGACTATAAATGGCAAGAGGTCTTATATTGATTTACTTGATAGCATAAGGAAAAAAACTAGAAATTTCAAAATTGTTATTGAAATTTCAACAATTTTCTTCCTTGATCCTAATATAGGGAAAACATTATTTAAACTCTAATATTTGTATAGAAACACCCTGGAACTGAGATAGACATTTTTAATCCCAGTGATGTAATGATGCGATGCTATTAAGTGGATTCCATATGTTTTAAAAATAACTTAGATTCTAGTAATGATGCTCTGGTCAATTTAAACCAGTTGGTTTACTTAGGGAAACCCGGAGAGTGGGACAAAATATTAAAAACACCTGCTTGAAGGCATCTGCGAGCTATCGAGATAGTAAAGAATTCCCAGACTGAAGAATAGAGGCCTAGGGAGATAGAGGGCGATGTTTTCCCCTGGGGACTTTCTCCAGCTCTGAGGGAAATGTCTGGGAGGCTAAAGGGCCCCTTTGAGAGCCATGCTGGGCTAGGGCGCTCAGGGAGCCTCTGGTGAAATGGAAGTTGAGACCTGAAATGTAAGTTGAGACCCCACAGGGATCACTCTAGGATAAGGGTAAACGAGACTTCCAAAAGCCTCATTCTAAACTTGCATTGAAGTAGTGCAAATTGATGGTGTTCCTCCCTGGAGGAAAATAACACGATAGACCTAAAGTTAATTCTGCAAAGTTGCAAATACAACATTGGGCACACAGTAAAAAATAACCAGGTATGCGAGGAGATAAGGCAACATGGAAACAAACAGACAAATAGAACCAGAAACAACCAATTACATGAACAGAGCCACAGGAGCTTTAGACTTAAGAATTTCAGAAGTCTCACACTGAATGTTTAGTATGTTCAAGGAGATAAATGAAAAACTGGTAGTTTTGGCAAGAGCCGGAAACTATACAAAAGAGACAAAATGTTTTAGAACTGGAAAAGATAACTCAGAGCTCAGTGTGAGGCTTCAACACAGGTCGGGCACATACGGAGAGAGATCTGGTTAAGATGGCAGGCAGGTCATGGTTCACAATTCTGACTGAGTCATGAAGACGTAGATTAAAGGACAATATGTAAGAAAGGATAAATAAAGGAGGTTAGAAAAAGAATCACAGACTTGAGAGAGAGAGAGAATGAAGCAAAAGTAATACCTGATGAAATAATGATGAAAATTTTCCAAAAACTGATGGGAGATATTAAGCCACATATTCAACAAATCTTTCCCATCCAAAATTATTAAATAAGAAAAGAGAAAACCACATCTGATTACACTACAGTAAAACTAAAACTGAAGACCAAAAAGAGAAAAACCTGACACAGATCCTGATTGTAATATCAACAGCATTCAACGGAACAAAAATGGCACCAACAATTGACTAACAAAAGCAATGTAGTGGGACATTACATCTAAAGTGCTGAGAAGTGACTGCAAAAAATAGTAGAATGAATGGGAAATACATCTGTAGGTAAACAAAAATTGATAGGATTTGTTACTAGCTAACTTAAGGATCAGGCAGAAGGAAAAAGAGTCCAGACTAAAGCTTGAGGAGGCAGGAAGAAATCAGAAAAAATTAAAAAGGTTAGTTTAACTAAATATTGACATATCAAACAATAATAAGAGTTAGAATCCACAACCTCAATGGAATATAAGGATGGGGAGAGTTAATGGGTTAAAGTACTCTAAGATCCTTACTCTGTTCAGGAAGAGGATAAAAACAATCAAATTAGACTTGTGAAGAATGCATTTATTATCTGTATGCAAAGAAGGATATCACTGCCAAGCTAGCAGAAAAAAATGAAATAATAATAATTTTAAAAACTCAAAATAAAAATAAAGAAAAGAGGAAATAAGAATGCAGTTAATCTTATTGTCAGAGTGACAATAAGTTACTTAATGAGATTATAAACCCAAATCTTGTGGTAATTACATATAGTGAAATGACACAGTCAAAGATTGAACTATATAAAAAACCATGTTTATAAGAATTACTTATATCTCTAGGAATACCAAAATGTTAAAAGTAAAAAGATGGATAAAGAAATGTAATACAAACACCAGTGAAAAACGTGGGTGTCGGTACAGTAATATCAGACACAGTAGACTATATCTGTGAAGAGGGACCCAATAATGATAAAATGTATGTCATACTAGGAAGATAGGACGATTCTAAATTGGTATCCACTTAAAAAATATAACTTCAAAATAATAAAAGCAAGAAATGACAGAACTAAATGGAAAAATAGGCAAAGATATTTTAGTGAGAGGTTTTTTCTTTATAAACATACTTTGTAACTGATAGGACAAGCAACCAAGATCAGTGAGGGCGCGGAAGACTTCAGCAACGTGACTGAGAAGTAACCCGGTAGACGGCCGGGAGCATTCCACGACTGCAGGGCGTGTGCTACTCTGAGGCACATCTGGAAAAATTGATCACGTGCCGTGTCATAAAGCAAGTCTCGGCAAACTTCCAGGACTGGAGTCACACAGCATGGGCTCTCTGGCCATGGCGCAGTTGAAATCAGTAACAAAAATATACCAGAAATCCCTGTATATGTAAAAATTAAGAAGCATGCCTCTAAATAAACCCTCAGTCAAAGTAGAAATCACAATGGAAATTAGAAAATATTTTGGATGGCATGTAATGTATGAAATATTATATATTAAAATGGGAAAAAATTTTATTTTGAAATATTGGACACCGTTGACTTTAGATTTAACTCTTTAAAACCTTTCCATGCCTCCCTTCCTGCATATGCCTTCTCCCCACACCCTATCCTCCCAAATATTTACAGCACATCCAGTTAAATATTATTTATTTGATTTTGGCTATGTAAATATTTTTCACAACAATATAAATGGGATAGATGTTGCCTTCAAGGCAGACTAGTCTTTATTCTTATCCATTCTATTTACTAGCTTATCCCTTTGCCATCCCTGACCCAACTCAGTCCAGCTGCCAGCGATGTCAGCTGACAGTTAAGTAAATAAAAGTCTCCACAATCCAGACTGCCAGGGTGGAAGCTTTCCTGAGCTAATGGCAACTCGGATGGAAAGACATGTGTTTGCATAATGCAAGATGGCAAGAGCAATGCCGAGGAATGCACAAAGGAAATAGTGTTAAAAAAATAAAAAGAAGTAGATGCTCTCAAAGTGGATGGGAATAGCTGCTTCTTTCTGACTAACTGTAAGAGTGCAGAGTGAGACTAGACTGAGAGCTGAGCATTCTGAATGATTTTATTACAGAAGAAACATAAAAATGCAAAATTGTCTTTTCATTTTTCTTCTTTTTAATACCTAAAAAATAATGAGAGAGAGGGGGGGGCAGTAGGGGCAGTTCCCAGGATACAAATCCATTGCTTAAGGAATGTTCCCCAGGATACAAGCATGCACTTATGAGTGTGAGTAAGTGGCTTTCTTTCTGCTGTGACCTCTAGGAAGTGCACGGGCTGGTGTGTAAAGAGAAGAAACGGAAGGAACCCCAGCCAGAGCAGGTGGGGAGGCAGGAAGGGCACAGAAGCAGGATGAACATGGTTTGAATGTGCTGAGCTGCTGGATAGAAGTCAAAATGCATTTTCCAACAGAGCCCTGACAATCTACAGAACTATTAGGAATGGTCACACAGAGGGTTCACTCTTTATCAGAATGGGAGGAGAGAACAACAGAAATCATTTATAAAAAGTAAGAGTTGTGTTTTTTTTTTCCTGTTGAAATATATACGTTTCTATGGAAGAGCTGGAAAGTTAAGCACTATTCATTTGTTTTCATTTGTTCAACATTTACAGAACACTTATTGAGTACCCAGCACTGAGCTTACTGCCTAGCAGGGGATACAAATGTAGAAAGACAATCACAACAGCGTGAAAGTGGACATTAGGTGGATTTACGTGCTGAGCTGCAAGGGCCCCAGGAGACGCTGTCCTCAGCACAGACTGGATGGATAGAAGGCTCTGGAAGCTGTCACCTAAGGTGACACCTTGAACATAAGGAGCTGTGACTCTGGAACTATGGAGAAATATTTCAAATCCAAACTTTAAACTTACTAATTTGTAAGACCTGATTGGCATGAATGTATGATTTGCTTGTATGCTATTCCTTCCAGAGACAGAAGTCAACCATACACACTGTGGCTAAGACTTCTGATTTTCACCAACTATCTTATGCCTGAACCCTTTTGGCTGCTTTCCTTTCCACATCACCACCTAAAAAGGTCCCAGCCCACCATCTGCTTTGCTCTACTTCTTCCTGACCCGTCATGCAGTGTTGTCTCAAAATATTACCTAGGAATTTGAGGAGAGCTCATGGTGGGGCAGACTGGGAACTGCTTTTTAGAACTGGCTCTCTGAAAATGCCAGCAAAAGGTAGCTGGCCACGTCCCGCTTCCGATGAAATTTTAATGATCACACTGACACAAAACACTTTCTGTTCCTGATCTATTTCCCAGGATCTTTCCTGCAATTAGTCACCATCTGAATGGATTCTGGAGCTCCAGGCCAAAGTGAAACCGCTTGCATGGATCTTAACAGTTTGTGCAGGGACATTACAGAGCACTTTTTATTAGCTCCGACTCACCCTGGGCCTGGCTCCACAGGCGCAAGTAAGGCTGCCTGTTACCTTGTTTCTTCCAGTTTCCATGGATACCACACAAGAGGTTTTGAACATTTCTGGTGTAGGCTTCCTCTCTGTTTTGGTACTTATCTGGGAATTCCGTGGTGGGTTCTATCTGGCTCTTAGTTTTCAGAAGGCAAGGCATCCCCTGTTCACCTGCCCCAATGTGACACCGGTTCTCTTCAATCATTAGAAAGGGGACACTGAGGTGACCAAAATTGGCTGTCTCTAGAAGCAGCCTCTTGGATGTGGGATCTGAACCTTGTCAGGAACAAGGCAATTAACTGAGTTCCCTGTAAAATCTCTAGACAAGTGAAATGAGGAAGAAAACAGCTCATTTTCTAAGACAGTCAGGCTAGAAATAAATAAATGAAAGCCAATCCAGCTTCTGTTTTCTGGTTCTTTCAGTAAAAGAATTTGAGCCCAAGTGACCAGGAGGATTCACAATGCACTTCACTGTGTCTGTGGACTTGGCCTTTGGTTGTCCTTCCTTTACCCCCTCAATCCTGCCCTGTGCCCCCTCAATCCTGCCCTGTGCTCCCAGTCAAACAGCCCCAACCTGCACCCACTCTTGTAAGAGTGCAGAGGTACTTCTTGGTTCCCCCAGCTTTCTTTCTATTCCACGTAGGGGAGAGAGTCATTCCTACTGCTTTTCCTTTTCCTTTCCAAGCAATGCTTGTACTTGGTCCCAGTGTAACCAAGCAAGTGTAACCAAGTTACAGAAAACATAACAAGCAGGGTGGAAGGGATTGTGTCCTAGTCACAGATAATAGGTGGACCTGCAAATTAATTACACACAGAGGTACTAAAAACAAGTTGCTAAGGAGCCAGGTAATGTCTGTGGATGAGCTAAGGGCAAGTGGGCTGTCCTTAGCTGAGTCCTAATTCCTCCCCGTCTGGGAGGGCCAGAGGGTGGGGCTGGGGGCTGGGAAAAGTGCAGCGGGGAACTTTGTTTCCTTGGCAGCCCATCGGCTGAGGTCATGAACAAGCCATGCAGCCTGTGGGTGGTCTCTCAAACTCACACTGGACCAGCGGCACAACACAGCCCACCCCTGCTGATGGCCTCAGCCAGACTATTTATTAGGAACCCTGCCTCTTTGGAAGACTAAATAGTTAGGACTTCATAATTAAAGACTTCGTTAGTTTCCTACTGCAAACTTTCATGGCTAATGGGACTTAGGCCTGCATTACTTATGGCTTCAGAAGGGCTACCACCCATTAATCTCAGCTATCCTCTTACACCCAGGTGCCCACCACACACCCCTGCCCCCAGAGTCTGCCAGCAGAATAGGAGGTAGTCAGTGCCAGAGTTAACAAGAAATAGACTCTCAGGGTCCCCACACTGGTCTGCATGCATTTGTAGTGTGGCCAAAACAAGGCTGGAAAATGTAGCGAGTCTAACATTCACGTGTCATCTTTTAATTGTCTTCTATTCTTAGTTCATCCTGTAAGTGCGGCATTCAAGCAGATGAGGCTGGACTTTCTCCCTGGCTTGCCTTTCAAGATTCTCACCAGGGAGTATTTTAGAAGCTCTCTGGGGCTGAGCAGTGAAGGCTCTTACAGGAAAGGGGCTGAGAGATATGCTCCCCGCTGCCAATGGGAGCTGGCAGAAGATGAATATGAGATCAGTACATTTTTCCTAGAAAGAGTCATTTTGTGGCGTAGTTTGAGGAAAAGCTTTCTTTCCTGAGTCCTATTGCATGAGAGAATTACTAATGATGAAACGGCTAATATTTGAGTACTACCTGTGTCAGGGAATATATGCATTATCTTATCTACTCCTTGTGCAGCAGCTCTCCACCACAATCTGTTTGTTCTCTCTTCCCTGCAGGAGTTGTAGCTGGAACTTGGCTATCTAGCCTGGGACTACATTTCCCAGCTTCCTCTAAGCCAGGTGAGGTCAGGTGCCCACAGCCTTCACTGAAGGAAGATGAGCAACAGCGTGCTACCTTCAAGCTGGAGCCTTTTGGGGAGTTTCAACCTTCACGCCTTTTTCCCCTTCCCTATTGGTTGAGTTATAATTGTCTTAAAATCTGTAAGTTGCTATTAAACTTAGTGACTAAGCCAGCCACCAACCCAGAGCACCTGTCCTGGATGGCTTCATGACAGAAATAAACCACTTGATCCCTAGCTAACCACGTTTTAAGGATCTTCATTAGGAAGCTTATGTTACCCTAGAATACTCTGTAACAACCTTCCAGGGCAAGTTGGGTTTTTTAATTAACCCCATTTTACTGATGATAAAACTGCAACTCAGAGTAGTCAGGGGATCCACCTAACACCACACTGTCAGAAATGAGCAGCACTGGGATTCAAACCCGGGTTTTCTGACCATCTGTGATAACAGAGGTCAGGATAGCAGTGCCCTCGGCTAGAGCAGATTGACTGGGGGGATTCCCAGGGAGACTCGGACTCTCACCCCCACTCCTTTTAGGAGAAGGCTACTTGGATTAGTAATTATGCATCTTTAACATTTAGACAACATTTTATTATTATCTCACACAATTGGATCACTGAAGCCTCACAAACACCTTGTTCACTGTAGAAATGAAGAAACTGAAGTGTGGATAAGTTAAATATCTAAAACACTGTTAATAAGAATCGGCTCTAGGCTTTGAACACAAGTCTTCCCTCTAAATCCTGTATCCAACCCATTGTACATATGCTGAAGCAACTCTCCCAGGTGTGAATGACAAAACCCAGCTCACACGAGCTTAAGCAACAAACAAACAACACCCCCGCCACCACCATACACACACCCCTACCTACCCAGTCACATAACAGGGTAGGGGAGACAAAACAGAAATAGAACTGGCCAAAGCGGCATGGCTGTCATCAGATTTCATGTTCTCTCACTCTGCCAAGAGTCTCCATCTACACGGCTGGAGGAAAACGGGGCCAAAAACAGCTCCAACATAGAGCTCCCGAGCTTAGCAACCCTGTAGGCAACACTGAGTTCTCGTGTGCTGCTTTAATATTTGTAAGTCCTAGGGAAAGACCCTGAGTGGCCCAGCATAGGTCGGTTGCCTTCTCCATAGACCAATCATTGGAGTCAGGAGGATGGGGCAAGACACTGTGATTGGCAGTCCGACTGGAACCCCATGGACTGGGTGGCAGGACAGGAACAGTTATCCACAGGGAGTGGAGGAAGGTGGGTGCTGTCAGAATCAGGAAGGGATGTTGGACAAAAACAGACCCATTATGCGTACCGTGCACTGTAGAAAGAATTCACCACAGACCTGGCAACAGTGTTCCTAAGTTTTATAAACTCTGTGTGTGTTATACCTACTTTTCCTTGGCCTCATGATAGACAGCCTCTGCGGTGTGCACTGAGACTCTCCTCATTCACACCCTCTCCAGAACTTCTCAGCAGCTCTTTCAATTAGCGGCCCCAGGTGAGTCTGACCAGTGTCTGTGTACGAAGTCCTATCCCAGAACAACCGAAGCCCCTGACTTAAGGGATGAGGAAGTAAAACGACTGCACGCAGGTGTGGGTATCTGCGCTCTGTGTGAGGAGTGGGAGAGAGGGGTGGCTACACGTACCCTTAGTTTTCTCTCTAGGGTTTCCTCCCGCTTACTCTCTGAGGATCAAAATTCATTTTCACCATGGTGCCTCAGTGTGAAGGGAAGTCTCTAACAAAAAGTCGGGTATGCCATTCTGTCTGCTTCTCAGGTGTGCAGAGGTTTTTGGCTGCTCCCAACCAAGTCAGTGCACCGGGTTGCCCTCTGGGCACCACTGCTGGCCATAGACATGAACTTCGCAGGAAAGCAAGAGGTCAGAGCTGCCCAGCCTGGCAGGGACGACCATCTCTCTGTCCTGGCACATGACCTTTCTAACAATCTGTGACACAGTTCTAAGACTCTAGACATTTCTGTTCCATGCTTTGCATTAAATAGTGGCTTTTAAACTTTTAAGTTAAAAAAAATTAAACCCATAGTAAACAAAAATTTTACATTGACTGTGTACACACACACACAAAATATAACCAAAAACATTTCTTGAAAAGCAGGCTTTTTTGAAATAGTCACCCTTACCCTGTGTGTTGTACTCTGTATGTTTTGTTCGTTATTTCATGTTTGAAAAGTTCCAGGGCATAACCAACCACATGATTTCAGTATAGAGCATGACCTGTGGCTGGGAGAATGCACAGCCCAACCACTCTGTGCACTGCCCCTGTGGCGGACTCCGGCCAGCAGAGTCCGCCTGTTGTGACTGAAGACAAGAATAAACGCACAGGCTACAGCAACCCGGTGGAGAAAAGGGGGCAGCACAGCTACTCTCTCAAGGGGGGAGCACGCCGACCCTTGCCTAGACAAGCTTTGATTGTTTTTCTCGGGTTGTACATCAAAGAAGGATTGATTATCTATTACATAGAATATTATTGTCTACATTTTAGGTATATCAAGGAAATGAAAATAACATGAAGAAGGGAAAGGTGGCAAGCTGATTATCTTTGTCCTTGGGAAAATTCACACAGGCCTTGGAAATTACCTTGAAGATAGATAACACACATTTGCTGTTTTAGACCAGGGTGATGGAGTTTTAGCAAGAGCAAGCCATAACAGTCTGTACGCATTTTCTAGGCCTGATTCCCATGGGAAAACTTGGTTTGCAGGTCTGCCTCCTGCCCACCACCTCGCTTCTGTAGGTTTTCCATACAGAGCTGAGTCACATTTGCCAGACTGAAACAAACCGGTCCCCTACACTGCCCCAGCTGCCTCGTCTGCTTAAACTGGGAGCACCTTCCCACCCCGTTTCAGGACTCTAGCCCAGCAGTGTGTGAGCTGTGCTAGGTCAGGTGGTGGGTCCTGAGTCTCAGACACCATCCCCCACCCCCTCATGAGGGGTCTCAGAGTTAGAAAGGATGCTTTCTCAGGTGTGTAAATCCCTCCACATCACACCAGCACAGGCGGTCACCCAGGCTCTGCTCCACACTGCCACAGGTCAGGAGCTCACTGTCTGCTGCTGAGGTATTAAAAAGTTCTTTGAAAACTATGAGATTATCACCTCACACTTGTCAGAATCTCTATTATCAAAAAGTCAACAAATAACAAGCATTGGTGAGGATGTGGAGAAAGGGAACCCTTGAGTACCGTTGGTGGGATTGCAGACTGGTGTGACCATTATAGAAAATGGTATAGGTATTCCTTGACAAAATTAAAAATAGAACTACCATATGATCCAGCAATTTGACTTCTGGATATTTATCCAAAGGAAACAAAAAACACTAAATCAAAAAGATGCATGAGTACGCACCCCCATGTTCATTGCAGCATTATTTACAGTAGCCAAGATATGGGAGCAACCTAAGTGTCCCTCAATAGACAAATGGTTAAAGCAGATGTGGTATGCACATACAATGGACTATTAGCTGCAAAAAACGATGAAATCTTTCCATTTGTGGCAACATGAATGGACCTAGAGGGTGTTGTGCTAAGTAAAATAAGTCAGAGAAAGATAAATACCATGATTGAACTTATATGTAGGATCTAAAAAAAATAAACCAACCAAACAAAAACAAAACAGAAACACACTCTTAAATCAGAGAACAGACTGACGGTTTCCAGAGGGGAGAGGACTGGGAGTTTGGGTGAAATAGGCGAAGTGGATTAGGAGTTACATACCTCCGGATATAAAATAAGTATCACGGGGATGTAATGCACAGCATAAGGAATATAATCAATCATACTAGGATAACTTTGTATGGTGACAGATGGTTATTAGACTTCACATGGTGATCATTTTGTAAGGTACTTAAATGTCAAATCACTATATTATACATCTAAAACAAATATAATATTGTATGGTAAATATACTTCAATAAAAAAATTTATGGACCATTTAGAAAAAAATAATAGATATATGGAAAATAAAGACATTTAAAAACTAAGGCAAGTCCTTAGTCCAAAAAAATGAAAGAGTAAAACATTATTTAAGAAGGAAACAACCCTGGCTGGTGTGGCTCAGTGGACTGAGCACGGGCCTGTGAGCCAACGGGTTGGCAGTTCGATTCCCAGGCAGGGCACGTGCCTGAGTTGTGGGCCAGGTCCCCAGTAGGGGGTGTGCGAGAGGCAACCACACATTGATGTTTCTCTTCCTCTCTTTCTCCCTCCCTTCCTCTCTCTAAAAATAAATAAATAAAATCTTTTAAAAAATGAAGGAAACATAAGCAGATACATTACCTAGCTAGTAGTAAACCATATTTTATCATCATAATGTAAACATTGAATATTAACTTACCTCCAAAAATTATATAATTGTTGAGATGGTAGAGTGGAGAGAAAAAGAAAAGGTAAGAGGCATATAGAAGAAAAATCTTTGTTTATGAAAATGATATATCAACAGATACGTTGAAAAAATCAGTAGCAGTCAAGCATATTATTTTGAAATATGAGAAGTAAAACAGGATGAAAAACCTAAAAGAAATGGACCTGGCTGCTTCTGAGGAGCAGTTCCTAAGATGGGGAGGTAAGAAGAATGGATAGGGAACCACTAAATTTTTTAAAATTTTATTTGTCAATTACAGTTTACCTTCCATGTTATTTTGCATTAGTTTCAGGTGTACAGCATAGTGATTAAGCAATCATATAGTTTATAAACTACTACACTTGTAATGCTACATTTGAACTGCTAAATTTTGTTTCCCTTATGTTTGATTTTCAAAACTACTTGCATATATTACTCTGACAAAAACACAATTTTAAAAAAGAGTTCTTTGACATTCCCCATAGAAATGGCCTTGCCGCTGTGTGCATCCCCTCATCCCCATCCTGCCTTTGGAAGCCAGGTGGGTTGAGTCTATTTTCTAAAACTACATTTTAAAGCCTTTGAAGACCACACCCATAACTGTTCTGAATGCTCATCACCAATTCCTTCCATCTACAAGGGACACAGGTCCCAGGTCCCTTGTCATCCAGCCTGCTGTTTCTGGACACATCATTCCAAAAGTGTTGCTCCCAGGACAATATCTTTATTTTGATCACTTTTTAAGAAATCAGCTGGTGTAGCAAACAGAGCTCTTGATGCCAAGATTGTTGACCTTTGTCTTAGCCACATGACGTGGGCCCGGCCTCTTTCCTCTTTGATTTCTTCATCGTTCGAGAGGGTTGTGTGTTCAGTGGGTACAGAGTTTCAGTGAGACGATGAACAAGTTCTGAAAATGGGTGGTAGTGATGATTATACAACATTGTGAATGAACTCAATGTGACTGAATTGTACACTTAAAAATGGTTAAAATAATAACTTTGATGTTATATCTATTTTACCAGAATTTAGAGAGCAAGAATTGGATGTGATCACCTCTAATATTCCTTCCAACAGGTCTAAAGCCTTTACCGTCTGGCCCCACATTATTTCGGCTTTGAAGGCCCCAGGGGCTGGGACCAGCTCTGGGCCTTCCATGGAAAGTGGTGGGAAGATGCTGGGACAGTCCCCGTCAGTAACAGAGGCTGGCATCCAGCCCCCGCAGCACAACCCTCTCCCCCTCACTGTCCCGGAATCCTGTAATCTAGCAAAGCCTAAACACTGCACACATCCCCAGTGAGATCAGAACAGCGATCCTGGCTGGAACCCCTGGGCTCAGAGCCCCGCAGGGCACTTGCACCAGGCAGCGGCTTCCTGGCAGCCTGACCTTGGGGATATCGGGGTGGGGGGGGGCAACTCAGAGAAGACCCAGGGGCCTCGCCTTGAAGAATTCCTTCCCTACCCCTGGCTCTGGGTTTCAAAGTCATTTTTTCCTGCTGTCTATTCCAGGGCAGTGGTGGGCTCAGAGGGCTTTGGGCTGCGTGAGGGTGGAGAAGCCATTCTGTTGGGTTTTTATGCCTTTTTTTCTCATTTTAAAAGTAGCCTCTGCCTTTTAACAATAGAAACTCAAACAAGCTTAATCTGAGGACTGAACAGATGGCCTCGCAGGGGCTAGCACAGGGCCATCAGAGAGCTGTGTGGCACAAACGTCCCCAGGCTGATGCTCTTGGCAGTCAGTGCCAGAGGCCGCCTCCACCTGGGCTGCGCTGGGCTCCCAGACCCGCCCGAGAAATGACACCCAATTCTGACGGCCGGCTCCCTGAGGACACTGTGAAAGGCTCTGCACCTCAATCAAGAAATATTTGGGGTCTTTGAAGTGAAAAAGGAGGGGGTAGAATATTTTATTTCTTTTCCTTTTCCCATTTTTATTGATGAGAGAGAGAGAGAGAGAAGAGAAGAGAAGAGAAGAGAAGAGAAGAGAAGGGAAGAGAAGAGAAGAGAAAATACGGGTTTGTTGTTCCACTTGTTCATGCATTCATTGGTTGACTCCTGTATGTGCCCTGACTGGCGATCGAACCCACAACCTTGGCGTATCGTGAGGATGCTGTAACCACCTGAGCTACCTTCCCAGGGCCAAGTATTTGGTTTTCAGCGATGATGTTTTTTTTCTTTTTCCAAACTGGGAGAACACCTGGGCAGCTGAAAACGACATTAAAGACCTGATTTGGGAGTGTGGCCATACTTCACATATCCAACAAATGACTGGAAGCAACTCCATGGGGACAATAGGAGGCAAAATGAGATGAAACTGATTCACTGGGGCTCGGTGCCTCTTTTGTGAAGCTGAGGAGACTCGGCGCTCACCATGGCTGACAAAAAGCCCAAGGAAGGAGTCAAGACTGAGAACGATGCTGATATTAACTTGAAGGTGGCGGGGCAGGCTGGTTCTGTGGTGCAGTTTAAGAATAAGAGGCATTTTTATACCACCTAGTAAGCTAACGGAAGCCTGCCGTAAATGACAGGGTTTGTCAGTGAGGCAGATCCGATTCCGATTGGATGGGCAGCTGATCCCTGAAGCAGAGGCACCTGCACAGGTGGCAATGGAGGATGAAGACACAGCGGATGTGTTCCAGCAGGGTCCACTAAGAGGGGACCGTTCTACCTCATCCCAGAAGTCTGTTCCAACAGACCAAGAGTAGAGACTCAGTTAGAAAACCCCAATTTCTATCCGCCACACCCTGAGTCTTACAGTATATTTTCTCTATGCTCTCATTTTCCCCTTCCCCATCCCCTTACTGTACATCAAGTAACTGGTGCATGTGCTTAAAAATGGTGCATTAAAAAAACCCGGAATAGCCAATGGTATGTTTTAACGGACACTATATGGAGATAGAATAGGGAAAAATTATTGTTTCTGTGAAAATACAGCAGGTCCTCAAATAATGTCATTTTGTTATGTTGATAAGATGCCGTGGGAACTTCATTCTTATTTATATAATTGGCCTATGGTAGAACTTTGTTACACACTTTCACCTCAGTCCCAAGGACCTGTCGATAATGTTACGTGAGGACTTACTGTACCTTCTTTCTCCATTCATGGCATGCTCATTCAGCTCTTATCTTTATATTCCAGTAAGTTATTTTGCTCTCACTGTTAAACAACAACAAAATAAAAAATCCTTGCATACCTTCTTGGATTATAGAATTTTAGTGTTTTTCATTTGCCATCGTAAAACCAAGGACACTTTTATGGTAACTTTTTTGTATGTAGCTGTTACATGAAGGACAATTTGTCTTTCAATGGGGATGAATTACTCTCAAAGGAATGAATACTAGATAGTTTTCCTTTAAAATCAAAGTATCTTCTTGTTTAAATAAACTTCTTGTTTAAAAGAAAAAGATGAAACCAGAATAAAACTCCCAGGTGGCATGCTCTCTGGGTGTCCACTAACAATTAAAGAATTAAAGAACAGAGCCCATCTGAAACCCATTAGAGGATGAGGGCGGGGCCAGAGCGCAGGCGCCCCCCTCCCCCACTTTCCCCCACACATCAAGCTTTCAGCCAGCACAAGGCACGGCGCCAGACCTGCACATCTGCGACCCAAGTGTGCTGGCCTTGGGTTCTGGAGCCGGTCAGACCTGGGTTCCAGTCCTCAGTCTGACACAGCTGTGTGGGTCTGGGCAGGTGTTTCATGCTCTCTGGGCCTCAGCTGTCCTATCTGCAGAGTGTGGGTGCTGGGTACTCACTTCGCAGGTGGTTGGAGAGTAAATGATACAGTACACACAAGGGCTTAGTGAGCAGTGAGAACTCAATAAACCCAAATTATTACAATCCTTGGTGCTCCAAGTCTGGGAAAGCTGAAAGCCATTTGCTCTGTTCCATAGAGCCACGTGGATTTTTTTCCCCTCCAACATTTTATTATAAAAAACTTCAAACACACAGAAAAGCTGAAAGTTGTACAGTGAACACCTGTGCACCTACCACCTAGATTCTACAATTAGCATTTTGCTATGTGTTACTGCATATCTATTTATCTCTTATCTGCCCATCAATCTGGTTTTTTTTTCATTTAAAAAATTTCAATTACAGTTTACATTCGATAGTATTCTGTATCCGTTTCAGGTGTATAGCATAGTGGTGAGAGAATCATGTACTTTATAGAGTGGTCCCCCAATATTTCAAGTACCCACCTGGCCCCACACATGGTTATTATGATATTGTTGACTGTACTCCCTATGCTGTAATTTACTTCCCCATGACTATTCTGTAACTACCAATTTGTACTTCTTAATCCCTTCACCTTTTTACCCATTCCCCAGCCCTCCTCCCTTCTGACAACCAGCAGTCTGTTCTCTGTGTCTATGAGACTGTTTCCATTTTGTGCACTTTGTTCTTTAGATTCCACATATCATGAAACCATATGGTATTTGTCTTTCTCTGACTTATTTCACTTAGCATAATAAACTCTAAGTCCATCCAGGCTGTTGCAAAAGGTAAGATTTCATTCTTCTCTATGGCTGAGTAGTGTTTCATTATGTATACGTACAACAATCCATCGGTTCTTAAAAATGCATTTAACGTAAATTGCAGATATCAGTACATTTTAAACTGCATATCATGATCCAGTTTTTTTTCTAAAGGTAAATTATACATTTGGTGAATTGCACAAACCTTAAGTATACGGTGAACGCATGCATCTTGGGCCCTTAGCTCTGTATCCCCGGCTTCTGTGGCCACAGAGACTGCTTTGCTGTGGGCTGGGCTCTCCCAGGGACCGGCAGGTGGTGTAGAGACACACAGGAGGGGAGGGGCTGCCCGTCCTGAGGCCTTTGCTCCTTTGAGGCCCAGCGCAGCTGCGGCTCCCCTGGGAGGTGCAGGCTGGGTTTATGCTCAAGTCACTGTGCCACTGTTTCATAGGCCCACTGCAGTCACTATTTTGTAGGGGTCGCTTCATTTATTCAATGTAGAAAATCCTTTTGAAATCCTTCTAAGAGTGTCCCTAACATATCTCCACTTGCATGCCTCCAGCAATCTCCCTAGGTTCTTTCCCTACTTAGAAGTTCTTTTTGTGGATAAACTCAAATTTTTTCTTCCTGTAACTTCCAAGATCTTTCTCCTGGAGACAGATTCAATACCCCTGTAAAAATAGGAAGCCTGGTGTATCACATGCCCTTCGCTTTCTCTTCATTTCTCCAGGCCTTTCCATCATTCCTCTTTTGGCACTTACCATCTTGTCCTGAATTGTTCACTAACGCCTCACACAAAGTCTCCTTCACGAAGCTTCCTGAGAACAGGGACCACAACTCAGGCCTCCACACACCAGCCTGAAACACGCCCTCCTCCACGGGGCTCAGTGTGTGTGTGCGGCAACTTGGATGGAGACAAATAAGGATGTTACACGTGTTACATGGGAATGTAACTGGTCTCTGAGGCCAAACAGCTTAATGAGCTTTAGTCTTTTAAACATATTTTGGACCAAGGGTGGGAAAGTTTGTGGATCACTCCATGTTTATTCTGTAGAGGAAATAGCCATAGAATAAAGCACCCTAGTGAAGAGCCTTGCTTAATGAAGCTGTAAGCAAAAACACTTCTGCAAACTCTGCGTTGTCAGGGAAGGGCTGCCTGAGCCACCATGGCTTTATGTTTGGGATGATTATCATCATAATTGTGGAGAAGAAAAGCTTATTGTCCCCAGGAACCTTTTCTAAAATGTCAGCCCAGTCTGCA
Organism: Trachops cirrhosus; assembly: GCA_028533065.1. Lineage (NCBI taxonomy): Eukaryota > Metazoa > Chordata > Mammalia > Chiroptera > Phyllostomidae > Trachops > Trachops cirrhosus. The sequence continues at coordinate 148,236,478 of CM052540.1, read as the reverse complement.
TGTCCACCCCAAGGCTAAGGGCCAAGAAAATTGTTCTTCATGCAGGGCGCATCAAGGTTCGAGGTTCCTTCCCATCCCCCAGGCCCACCTCCCAAACAAACCTCCCGTAGTCCACAGACGGCCCTGGCTCTGAGTGGACAGTGAACGTGCAGAAAGCCCACCTCCACCCAGGCCCTATCCATTCCGATCTTCCCAGTTCATTCACAGCAAACACAAGCTGAAATGCCTCTTGGGAAACTTTCCTTGATACCATAAACACCTCGGGCCAGGCAAAAACTCTGCGGACTCAGCTGGTATGTTTTCAGGTTGTGTTCACAGAAAGAAAAAGATACAGGTTTTTTTTTAACCAAGGCTTTACCTCTCCATCTCCTGTGAGACCAAGACTTAGCCAGAAGCCAAACAATCACCCTGACAACATAACTGTGTTGTTACCCTGAACGTTTTTCTTTTCTTCCAAAATTAAGGGGGAAAAACCCTCCAGAGCTATGATCATGTCTGGTTTTCCTCCGCCTGTCCAGATGGGCCCTGCAGCTGGGGAGGGCTTCCAGTGAGCAGAGAGAAGCAGAATCGGGGGAGGAGCCGCTGATACACGGCGATGACTCTCGTCCACTAGGAGTTAGAAAATGTAAAATAAGCCCGTGCTGACTTTTATGGCAAAAGTCAGCTACAAGGGACATCTCCAGCAGCACCAAGGCATCCAGAAGGGCTTCTTTGGGGAGACATCTTCTTTAAAAAAAAAAAAAAAAGAGCAACCTAGGATCTCAATGTTTTTGCAAGGACATATTTTGTTCACTGCTGGCTGCAACCCACGTGTTGCATGTGGCCCTGTGGTCCACGCAGGAGTCACAGACTAGCAGTTACTGGCTGGGCATCAGTGGCTGGGCGAGCTGAGAGATGTTTCCCACAACGGCGCAGAGCAAGGAGCCAGAGGGAATGTGTCCATCATGCCTGGGGCTCACCACGGGTCAAGGCCGGGGAAGCTCAGTTCAGGGTCCAGTGCACTTCACATGGAGCCTGGAACAAGGACAAAGAAGCCACTGCAGTGGCCCCTGAAATGGATGGAAAATGAAAGAAAGATGGGAGTTTATGGTTTCCTGGAGTACTGTCCTGGGCAGTCAGGACAGTGACCCTGAGCAGAAGCTGTGTGCTGGTTTGTACTTTATTGCTCGTCCGACATGCGGAGAGTCTGTTTGGTTCACGTTAAAGCACAGTGCCTGGGAAAACAGCTGCCTTCCGAACAAGGTGATTTCGCTTTCTGGAGCTGCCCTCTCAGCCTTAGCGGTCTCACCTTCACTCTGGGGCCAACAAGGGCTGCCTCTTAAATGGACAAGTCAAAGCTAAACTGAGCTGAATTTTTCAAACCTCTGACCTTTAACCACACTGTTGATTCACAATGTCAAAAGTCTCAATATTCTTTGGACTGGAAAGTTTAAAGATATTTGGCACAAAGTTGGCTGCTGGATCCACAACTGAAAGAAGTATCTTTCGTTCTCACAGAGCACTGCTGGAAGGACCGTGTAAGCTAAGACCATAAAGTAATGAACCTTTTAAACAAACACATTAGAATGCATAACCCAAATAAATGTTGGTCTTGAGAAAAATGTTTTAGTCAAATGATACCATTATTGCTCAAAGCATTTTCAAAATTCCTCTTTCAGAATAGCCTTCAAAACTGGCTTGCACAAAAGTGGATGTCTCCCGACTGGACAGTCACAGGTTTGCTTCCTTGATCCAGTGCAATTTTCTGCCTGTCACACTTTTTACAGATACAAGCCTGCCCTTCTCCCCCTCTGTCATCTCACAAACCAATCAGCAAGAGATTTCAAGAGATGTGTCCCCGTGGTGCCACCTGAGGACGAAAGGGTCTGGGGGAAAGACCATGGGGCCAGTTCCAGCCGGAATCGAGGAGATGCACGGAGCCTGGCCACCGCCCCAGTTCCTTCAGGTACCAAGTGACTCTAAGAAACCCAAGTGGATAACTGGCCAGGTGTCCACAACCCAAATTATGTCAAGTTACACCTCCCCTTCGTTAGGGGATGTTTCCTTGGCTGTAGCCAAGAGGGTACACCATGCATCTGACAAATGTGACTTTGGTCAATGCCCTTTTTTGTGACAGGCCAGAACAGGAACGCTGGCCAGCCATGTTGGGGCCAGTTGCCACTGGATGACAGGGAAGTTGGCGGCACAGTGATAAGGTAGAAAAGAGCCCACTGTTGTTTGGATCCCCTCGATGGTAGCAGCTGTAGGGGGGCTGCAGGAAGGGGAAGCACCCACGCAGGGTGCCCAGGAGTAAGGAGAACCAGGGGTGCGCACCCAGGTTTGGAACAGACCAGAGGACGTGCTTACTTGATTTGAGGATTTGATCAGATATTTATGCAAATATATTGAAACTGTAAAATGCTTTAATGTTATTCATCATCCTTATTACCCATGAGGACAGCAAACAAACTTCAACCTTTCTGCCCCACCAGTTACCACTTATCTCCATCCACCCCTATGTCTCTGCTCTCTCCCCAGCTTGGTGAAACTGTTCTGTTCTTATCCAAGGTGAACCCCATCCTTGTGCAGCACTGTGCTCTTCGAGCTCCATCCCTTCCTGCTTTCTGAGTTCTTGTTCCATTCAGTTGTGCATTATTCATTCACCTCTTCAGCCTTTCCTGGCCACTTCGCATCATGATTCAAACATGCTCTAAAGTTCTCCTGACATTAAAAAAAGAGAGAAAAACCTTCTCTCATGCCCTTATAACCCTATACCTAGTTCTTATTTCTCACACTATTGTCTTTTCAATAGTCAGCCTTCTGGAACAGGCCATATCCACGTGGTTCCCTCCAGTTGCTTACGTCCCGTTCACATCCGAGCACACGGCAGCCTGGTTCCTGAATCCATCACTGCATTGGAAATGGTTTTGGCAAGGTGACCAGTGACCACCTCCCACCATATCCACTGGGCAGTTTTGTTCTCCTCTTAACCAGCTTCCTAAACTCTCTTCCCGCAGCTTCTATGGGAACACACTCTTCTGCTGTTTCTCCCACTTCTCCAGCTGCTGTTCATTTTTCTTCCTCCAGCCCTTCCTCCAACATTAGGAATCCCTCGTGTTTTCCAGGGCACAGGTGGCAAACACAAGGCCCGCAGGCTGAATCCGGCCCTCCACCTTGTTTCTACCCGGTGGCAATGGTGAAAATGAGTTTGACACGCCTGCTCTAGGGGCACTGATGGTTCTGCAACTCTTACGGGGAAACTGGTTGCCTTGTAGTTCACAGTCAAAGCCCTTTTTTCAGCTAAAGAGTTTGGAGTTGATGCTTTCTTCCTCTTGGAACCTCCTTTGGGGTTCTTATCTCCCCACGCCTCTGGTGTGGTGAGTCAGCTGGGCCCTCCACCCTCTGCAGCAAGGAAACACAGGTCCTCCAGGGCTGTTGCCATCAGCAATGCTGCAGGCACCAGAACAACCCCTGCTTTGTTTCCTTATCAGTTTTTGCCTGCTTTTTCTAGGTTTACCCTGCCTTTCCATAAAAAGGATGAGACAGAGCCCAGACTTGCATCTGGGCTTAAGAAGGCAGGTGGCCACCAAGTCCATTGGGTCTAAGAGTTAGATCTGTCTCCTGCAGGCCAGAGAGTCCGTCTGGCTCCATTAGTGACATCCAGTGCACCAGGGCTAGGGTTCCTCCTTCCTGGGGGCTTCCTCTGCCTGGCTACAGTCCCTATCAGCTTACTGGCCTTAGAGTCCTAGCACCAGGTTTAGGTGCAGGAGGCCTAGGCGCGAGCATTCTCAAATGCTTCCTGATCTCACCAGCTTGTATCCGCAGCCTCTGTCTTTTCTATGTGGTGGGCAAAAGTAGGTTTACCTTCGTGAGTTCATAAAACACAGAGTTTATTCTTGTATTATTATTTATTAATTATTTTATCATTTCCCACATGAACAACTGCAAACCCACTTTTGCTCACCCCTGTATATGCCCTTGTCCTAAGAGATCTAAGCTGTCCACAGAGCTCCAAATTCTGCACATGGGGGTTGGTGACAAATTACCATCCTGAGCACACAGTCAGGGCTCCTGACCCACCGGCTCATATCTACTTATATGGTCAATACCCTTCAAAGTCAATTCATCGACACTCCCCAGTTTCCTCCTTTCTTTGGCCGTTTCCCCTTCTGTCTTTCCCTACCTCCTACCTCTCCTTTGGTCTGGTCAGGTCTTAATTTTCCATACAAATGTAGTCACCTCATTGAAAGTCTTCCCTGGCCCCCAGGATGAGGCTGCTGGCCCTCTCTTCCCTCCACTCAGTGCCCTGCACTTTCCCAGCATGCACTGCAGGCACTCACTGCCTCCCCAGCTTTCCCACCAGGCTGTGCATTCTTGGAGAGCAGGAGCTCTGTCTTGGATATGAGTGTCCAAGAGTAAGTGCACATGTGAAGTGGAATATCTCTCCTGTTGCAAATTGGAATATTAATCTTTCTCAAACACATGTCACCAGTTTATTGAGCAAACTTAGCTTGGTAAGATTGAATTTAGTTTCTTTTTCTTACCACTGTCTTCAAATGAGTTCTGTCTGGTTCTCCTTTCTCACTCTTCGGTGATTTCTTCAGGCGGATCTCAAAACCTCGACACTTTCAGATATCAGAGCAGTACCTTTTGGGGGATACTACAAGCTCCGATCTAAACCCAAACTTGACCTCACATCCATCTTAAAGTTTCTTCCCTCCATCCAGCTCAGGGCTGACCTAGGGGTTAAGAACCTTCAGAGGGGAAAGGGGCGTGGCTTATTCTTCCATTCTTCTTGACTTGCCTTCTCCACTCCCCACTCCTTCCCACTCACCACCACCCTCCAGCCTTCCTCAGGATCCTCTAATACTGAGCAGATGAGGAAAGATGAGAGCAAAGGGACAGAGGCTGTTATGCTCAACACGTGCGGTTCATGGCTTTTGACTGGGTATCTGGAGTCTTTGAATCGCTTATTAATGTCACTCTTGAGATCTCCTCCCCTGTTCCCACTATGAGGACTTCCCACACTGCACAAGGATGATGCACTCTCCAGCTGATCTGGTCTTGCTCTGCTGGGACCCCCTGCCCCAGAAGGTAGCCCGCTGGGCAACACTGGCCCATGGGAATCTACTCATCCATAGCCTTTCAAATGGCAGAGATGCATCTTACTATCCCAGTTGCTATCACATCCCTTCCCCAGCCACCCAGCTTCAGCCAGCATCTTGCTTTCAGAACTTCCTGAGAGCCACGTCCCAGTCTTTTTACCCCGCTCCCTCCACCCCAAATCCAGGAGACCCATGACAAGCTCTCCCAGGACGCATGGCATTCTCTGCTCTGGTGGTAGCCCTGCACAGTCTGAAATATAAGCCCCAATCTATAAAATGAGAGGTCAGTTTGTTGAGAGGCCAGTTTGTCTCCCCTTCTTGCAAGAGCCTCACTGCCAGCCCTGAGGTTCTCTTGGCCCCCTCTTTTCTTACTTTGGGTCACTGGATCCCTTCCCCATGGGAAGGAAGGAAAAAGCAAATCTTGCCCCTTTTACAAACTCCCTTCAAAGAACTCTCGGGGACTTCTGGCCAAGATGGAGGCATAAGTAGACACACTGTGCCTCCTTCTCACAACCAAAATAAGGTCAGCAACAATTTAGAAACAAGATAACAACCAGATCTGACAGAAAATTGAACTCTATGGAAGTCGGACAACCAAGAAGTTAAACTATACACATTCATCTAGACCAGTAGGAAGGGTGGAATCGGGTGGCTGGGCAGAGAGGGGTCGCGGCTCGAAAAGCAAAGTGTGAGGCATCCCGGGTGCGTAAGGCATCCTGAGTGCACAGGCGGCTGGCAGGCCCACTGAGGCGGTGACTGTGAAGTGAGGCACTGCGTGCAAGGTGCCTGGCTGTCCAGGCAATCCCACATTCGTGCACAGATAAACCAGGCAAAATTGGACAGTGAGACGGACCGGATCATGCAACCCAGGGTCCCAGCGCTGGGAAACAGAACATCGGGACACTGATTGAAAACACCTGTGGGGGGTTGAAGCACAGGGAGAGACTCCCAGCCTCACAGGAGAGGTCATTGGAGAGACCCACAGGGTCCTAGAATGTGCACAAGCCCACCCACACGGGAATTAGCACCAGAAGGGCCCAGTTTGCTTGGGGAAAGTCGTAGAAGGGACTGAAATCCAGCAGAGAGCGTAACAAGTACCATTGTTTCCTCTCAGACCCCACCCCTACATACAACATCACAACCCAGCGACTGCGCTGCCCTACCCTGGAGAACACCTAAGGTTCCACCCCTCACTCCATAACAGGCACAACCAGACCAAAAAAAAGGCTCAAACTGAAGTACAAATCAAAGCCCCACAGCCAATATTTTTAAGCGACCAAGAGATAGCCAACCTATCTGATGCGCAGTTCAAAGCACTGGTGATCAGGATGCTCACAGAATTGGTGGAATTTGGTTGCAAATTAGATGAAAAAATGAAGGCTACCATAAGAGAAATGAAGGGAAATGCACAGGGAACCAATAGTGATGGGAAGGAAACTGGGACTCAAATCAATGGAATGGATCAGAAGGAAGAAAGAAACAACCAAACTGAAAAGAATGGAGAAATAAGAATTCAAAAAAATGAGGGGAAGCTTAGGAACCTCCAGGACATCTTTAAATGTTCCAACATCCGAATTATAGGGGTACTAGAAGGAGAAGAGGAAGAGCAACAAGTGGAAAACTTATTTGAACAAATAACAAAGGAAAACTTCCCCAACGTGGCAAAGGAAATAGACTTCCAGGAAGTCCAGAAAGCTCAGAAAGTCCCGAAGAAGTTGGACCCAAGGAGGAACACACCAAGGCACATCATCATTACATTAGCCAAGGTAAAAATGAAGGAGAGAATCCTAGAAGCAGCAAGAGATAAGAGGACAGTCACCTACAAAGGAGTTCCTATCAGACTGTCAGCTGATTTCTCAAAAGAGATCTTGCAGGCAAGAAGGGACTGGAAAGAAGTATTCCAAGTCATGAAGGGCAAGGACCTATATCCAAGATTGCTCTATCCAGCAAAGCTTTCATTTAGAATGGAAGGGCAGATAAAGTGCTTCTTAGATAAGGTCAAGTTAAAGGAGTTCATCATCACCAAGCCTTTATTTTATGAAATGTTAAAGGGACTTATCTAAGAAAAAGAAGATAAAAAACATGTATAGTAAAATGACAGCAAACTCACAATAATTAGCAACCATACCTAAAACAAAAACAAACTAAGCAAACAGCTAAAACAGGAACAGAACCTCAGAAATGGAGATTACATGGAGGGTTAGCAACAGGGGAGTGGGAGGAGGAGAGGGGGGAAAAAGATATGGAGAATAAGTAGCATGGATGGTAGGTAGAAAATAGATGGGGAGGGCAAGAATAGTAGGGGAAATGTAGA